>OY856397.1:1617500-2217500 GCA_963693495.1 Malacosoma neustria
TCTTAAGTAAATATGATTTATGAATTTTCTGTCGATTGGTCCTCCAACGAGAAACAAAAGTAGGAGTACCCGATAAATTTTTAGCATGTTTTGTTGATTAATCGTATATATGGCACAATAATTAACATATACCGTTTAGATTTTCGATCTGTTGTAATTGATTAACACAATTTTTTATTAGCTGTCTGCTACCACTAATTTTTATTGATTATGTCATTTTATGTATGCTGTTGGTGTATCGTATTAAATAAATAAATAAACCCTAATATAAGATGTAAAACGATTTGTTTGCGCAAATACTAAACCGTTTTATTATTATAATTATTTTTTTACCACAGATACAATACAATTTTACGAAACCTTTACAGTAAACAATTTAGAGTGATATAAATAATATACGTATTATATGTATATGAAAATTGTATTGTTTGTCCGTCCATCCGTCAGTAACTTGATGCGTTCGGACGTCGAGTGCCCCTGAGTGCTCCCGACTGTAGCGTGAATTGTTTGCTCTGATATTGCGCACGATTTCATACGCCGTTTGATTATGAATTATTTTCATTTATAAATAGTTCTTTATACGGAGTTATTTATAAAAAGTTTTTTCTTATTGGTAAGGAACAGTAGACAGGCCGACGGACCACTTAGTAGTAAGCAATTACCGTCGCCGACATTATGTTTGCGACGCTAGGGGCACCGATAACACGCTGCTGTCCCATGGGGTACCTGGATCACTAATGCCGGAACATAACGCAAGATTATTATGGCGGCATACTTAAAGATCAGGGTTGGTTGCCATCCAGACGGATTTGGAGCTCTACCACCTAGCTAGGGTTGTTTTGTCACTTTATACGACAAGGCCGACCCAGGCCGCAGGGGTTGCTATTCACATTCCGCCCCTGCACGGAGATAAATGTAGGATGCCACACTGACATGTGAGCAAGTGGCTCACCCTTAAGCAGGTAGTCACCGTCGCCTATGGACGTTTGCAACACCAGACATTATTAAATTGCCAACGCGCTGCCAGCCTCTAAGAAAATTAATAACGCCTTTTTTGAAAACCCCCATATCGTACTGCGATGGGAAAACTTTAGCCGGACTTCTGACGACTTCTGTGGCTAAGTGGCTTTTGCACCTCAGATCGCTTGCAGGTTCCATTCTCGTCCTGAGTCTATAAAATATATTTATCTATAAGGTAGGGTAGGAAGTAGATAAATTTATTTACGAAAGAAAAGTATCGTATCAGTTGTATAGTACCCATATCGCAATCGCTCTGCTGCTTTCTTTGAGACTAGATGGCGCTTTGTGAATTGTTACAGTATATTTAATTATATCATTACCAGCTAAATGATATGGCATCAGACGTAACCTTGTAAAGTGTAACCAAGTAAACGGACATCAATTGCCATCGTAGACAACAAAAAATAATAATATATGCATTTAATTAGGACAAAGATATTAATGACGATGTAAAATAATTTATTAATAAGCCCCTTTAGTTCCAATACAATAACCTGTGTAAATAACAGCCAATAGAGTCCCTCCCTCCACTGGGCTCGAGCCTACCCCTAGAGAGAACGAACAGTATATCCGCCACGTTTGTCCAAAGGCGGTGATCTCGGCGTGCAGATTCTTGATTCGAACCCGGGACCTCCAGATTGGTCTTTGAGTGTAACACCACCAATCTACATGGTGCCTTGTAACCAGATACCTTAATTTTGTATGGAGATATAAAAAAATTTATGTACCTATGTAAGGTAGTTAGGTTAAAAAATTGTATACTGACCTTTGCGAACTCAATTTTCAATGTGCAGCACCCGGAGTATATGTCGCAGCCGTGTAGCGCTTCTTTCGCCCTCGTCGCCGAATCGATACTTTCGAATTTGTAGCATACTGGTTAAGGACTATTATTCACATAAGTATATAACTTAAAATTAAATTTACTTAAACAGATAATACATATATTACATATTCATTTCAAAAAATATAACATACATTTCAAAAAATACATTTAAACAAAATCGATTGTTTTCAAATGGTCGGTAAATTCTCTCAGAGGATGTCAACACAACCTACACCCAAAAAACAACACAAAGACCTCGACAAAAATTTGACCTCTTAATATTTCTTTGAAACACCCTAATATACATATATATTGTGTGTGGTACATGTGTGTGGTTCCGATTAACAAAAGTAATATGGTCACCCTATATAATTTCTGAAAGTCGTGAAAGTAAACTAATTACCCTCTTTTAGTGTTTAATTCATTCATATTGTTATTCGGTTTTTTTTGTCATTTCATAAAACAATTAAAACGCAAAACAGTAATTCCCAAAATACCAGTTCCATTTGAAAATTTCAAAAACTCAATATCTCAAGCTTCGCGACTGCGTAAGACAGATGTCGCCACTTGTATAACGATATGGCGTCACGTTTTCCAAACTAATTTGAATACAACTCTGCTAAAATGGACGAAAGAAAGGCAATTACGAAATTAGATGTAAAAAAGTTTACGCGACTTGTTTCACAATCGGGGGGGATTATAATAATTGTGTATTATATACAATATTATTAACGGGAGGAGATTCGAAACATATTTATAACTTACTTTATAAATAGTAGCATTTATGGTACAGTGGCGCCTTCACTGGTATGGCCACGTTTTGCGGCAATCAGCCACATGCCGCCTCCGCCGGGCCCCGGCAGGAGGGGTGGACCCAAAAAGTTCTGGCTTGACGTCGTAAAGAGTTATTGATATGCGTGCCGATTGACTCACTACCAAGGATGCCTACGACACAGCAACCGGGATTGATACAAGTGATACGAGGGCAGCACTTAAACTTTTTAGATCTGGCCACTTAAAAACCATGAAATTGAATAAGAACTCCTTTTACGTGTCTTGTATATTTCAACTTACTTGTAAATGGGTAAATAACATATTATTTGTTTTTTTTTAAATATTTAAGTGCTCATCTATTCATGTCGATATAATTTAGTATTAACGGGTGTCTCAATAAGAGTGCACTTTTTAAATTTGGAATATTGGTTTTTCATACAAGTGGCAAGTCTGAAATTTGACAGCTGTCACCTCTGTTTATTCCGATTATTAAAAATGGAACGCTTTTCGAAAGAACAACGCGTTATAATTGTGAAAACTCATTACAAAAATGGGGAAAGTTACACCGAAACCGATCGCTAGCTTCGCCAAATTTTCAGCCGAGAAAGTGCACCTAATGTGTCAACCATTCGAAGAATGGTCAAAAAATTTGAAGAAACTAGGACAATTGTGGATAATAAGAATCCTTTGCGTCAACGTACCGGTCGGTCTCTTGAAAACATTGCTGCTGTAAACGAGTGTCGCCGAAAATCCGAAAACATCAATTCGACATCGTTCTCAACAACTTCAAATTTCACGAAGCACTACGCAGCGAATTTTGACTAAAGATCTCCACCTTCATGTGTACAAGAATTAGTTAATTCAGGAGCTCAAATCAGCAGACCATGGAAAGCGCAGGTAATTCGTTCAATGGGTAATGGAGCAAAGTGAAGTCGATGCCAATTTTTCGAAAAAAGTCATTTTCTCCGATGAAGCGCATTTCCATATGAATGGCTTCGTGAATACACAAAATTGTCGAATTCGGGACTCAGAAAATCTTCATGCAATCCATGAGAAACAAACGCACCCACAACGAGTAACTGTCTGGTGCGGATTTTGGTCAGGCGACGTGATTGGACCTTACTTTTCTGAAAATGAGGCCGAAATTGCAGTGACTGTGAACTGCATTCGTTACAGGAATATGATAACGGACTTCTTGTGGCCTCAACTGGACGGAATGAATCTGGACAACATGTGGTTTCAGCAGGACGGCGCAACCTGCCACACCGCGCATGAAACAATCGACTTATTGCAGCATCGATTTCCAGAACACATTATCTCACGAAATTCTGATGTCAACTGGCCACCAAGATCGTGCGATTTAACGCCGTGCGATTTTTCTCTTTGGGGTTTTGTGAAATCTCGGGTTTATGCGAATAAACCCGAAACAATTTCTGAGCTCAAATTGGTAATCCAACGCATCATCGGTGAGATACAGCCATATCTCTGTGCAAAAGTCATGGAAAATTTCATAAAAAGAGTAATGGCCTGTCATCGGAGCCGTGGGGGTCATTTGCCGGATATTTTATTCCATACTTAATCGGAACATGTCTTCTTTACAATACAATAAAAATATCACAACTCTGTCATAAAATACTTGTTTTTATTTTAAAATGAAAAAGTCCACTCTTACTGAGACACCCTTCAAAATAAAAAAAAAAATATATTTTAGTCATGGTATATATAAGGGTCCTTTGTTCTTTTATCTAATTTTTGTTTCTTAGCGGTTTCACAAATCTATACTCAACTCAATCTTTGGATCATATTATGTATTTTTATTTTCATGTTTAGTTGCCATTATTGCTTAAATATCTGATAAAAATTGTGACCTGTGAATAGGGCAGCAGAAAAGGCCTACTCATTTTCTAACCAAATGCAATATTGTCATTGTATTATAAACATGTTTAGCAAATAAAATATATCTTATCTTGCAAATTGATTTAGAAATTCATACGATTCTGCGTTTCAAAAGTGATTTCTGAAGGGCGATGTGAGTCAACATAATCTTTGCGTAAAGATGAAGGAGAGGCAGCTTAAAAAAGGCCATCTAAAATACTTCCAAAAACGAGTGGACTATTTACTTCTCTCTAAAGTGTACGAACAAAATAATTTTCAGTTGACAAAATAAAACTTATGTCCTTCCCTTTCGTTCCCAAATTCAATTTCATTCGCCATCTCTTTCTAATTTACGATCAAAATACGTAGTTAACAAATTCAGTATAGTTTACGATTGTCTAGGCTAGGGTTGTCAAATTGTTTTAATTTGTTTTATGGATAAAAATACAATCCCAAATATCTATGGAACAGCTGCCTATCTATACATTTCTTATATGACTATTATATTATTTTATACAGTTGATATATTATAGTTTAAAATAAGACAAAGAGACGACAGCAAACACAATGTTTCTATAGAAAGTTAACTAGTTTAAATAATAGGTAATTACAATTTATATTTCCATCCGTGCAGGGGCGGAGAAAGAATACAAACTAACCTCTGCGGCCGGGGTCGGCCTGTCGTAAAAGTCGACAACACAACCCACCCTAGCTATGTGGTAGGGCCTCAAGCCCGTCTGGATGGCGACCTCCTTTGGTCTTAAGTATGCCGCCATAGTAACCTTGTGTTGTGTTCCGGCGTGTGAATTGTCCGGCACGCCCCTCCGCCTTTCCCCAGGCGGAGGTAGTCAATGAGGATTATCCCCACCCCGTAAAAAAAAAAACGTATTAGTGACTCAAGTTCCTGTACCCTTATGGGACAACAGCGTGTTCGCGATGCCACTGGTATTTCAAACACCCATAGGCGACGGTAACTACTAAATTCTATGCGAGCCGTTAGCCTGTCTGCTATTCTACAGCAGTAAAAAAATATTTTAAATACATTTTCATACGAGAGCATGATTTATTTTTTAATATATTTACTACGAGTTACGTAGAGCACTTTATGAAAATAATTCATTATGAATTGAATCATGTATTTTTCATAATAAAAACAAACATACTACTATGACAATTCACACAGTGCCATTGTGAGCTTTAGGGTGCTTGTATACGGGTACTAGACATACTACTTACATACATACACACATATGTCAATAAATACATATAAACAAGTTCCATATGTTACCTGTGACCTCCGCAGGCATTTTGACTTTCATTAATAATTTACTTTATATTTTTAATGATAATATATTTTTTTTAACAATTTGTGAAATGACAGATGAAGAATGCAAGTATAGAATAAAAGGGAGGCAAAATACATACTGGCTAATAATAATATTATGTATTAATAGTTGCAATAGTTATTTTTTAAAATGCTTCATCAAAATAATTTACACGTGACAACCCTAACAGGTACATTAAAACGATGCAAGTCGTAAACGTTTGCTACACATATATATTTGCTTTGATAGTGTGATTGGGTTAACAAATTAATTAGCGGCAGATTGTGCTGTCGCGCGCAACGGATTCGTTTTATTGCTTTTTGAACCTCATAAATTTATTTATTACTTTAATTTTTCACGGATATAATCATCACTTGACGACCTCCTGGCGTAACGGCTAACGCACGTTGGTACGCTTGCGGGGTTCGATTCCCGTCTAGCGTCTGGGTCTTTTTCTATAGTATGTATTTATTTACAAAAGAAAAGTAGTATATATGTAGTATATCAGTTGTCTAGTACCCATAACACAAATTCTATGCAACTTAGTTTGGGACTAGATGACGTTGTGTGAAAAAAAAATGAAGAGTATCAAAGAAGTATATAAAATTTATATTGAGGGTAGATTAGAAAAACTTCAATATTTCAAAATGAGAATCGGTATCGATTCACCACTCGGCGAAGAAGACAACAATGTTCATAATACTTTGCCTTAAATAATTGTTTCTAATAATAATAAGCCCGTTGGATTAAAGCTCAATTCACACTCATAAATTACACAAGGTGTCATCATTCTTCTTATCATTGTTACCGCCTTTTATTTCATACAAGAGTTTGGTAATGATTCTTAGTTAAAGTCGAAGCTTATATTTGGGAGCGCGAGGTACGTTGATAAATATTGCCTTGAGGATAAATTTTTGCGCGATTAATCCTGAACAAAAAACACAGTTAAATAATATGATTATTTATCTGTGTTTCACTATCTCCGTGCCGCAACGGTTCGCAGAGATTCGAATGTAGTTAAATTTTGACCTTTTTTTAACCTGCTATTCGCAAAATATATAGAACTGACAGTTATCGCACTGGTTCGATTAATGTCGCTCGTCTGGGTGTTTATTTTTTTTTATTGCTGAGGAACAGCAGATAGACTGACGGCCCACTTAATAGTAAGCAGTTACCGTCGCCTATGGATGTTTGCGATGCCAGGGGACACCGGTAACACGCTGCTGTCCCATAGGGGTACCTGGATCACTAATGCCGGAACACAACACAAGGTTATTATGGCAAAGACCTAGGGTGGTTGCCATCCAGATGGGTCCTACCACGTAAAATATGTATTGTTTATAAAAGTATTTAAGTAGTGTATCAGTTATTCAGTACCTATGCGTAGTACACAAGTGGTCTGTTAGTTATTTTGTCTATAGATGGCGCTGTGTGAAGTGTTCTAGTATATTTTATTTGAATATATAGTATAAATACCGCCTAACTATATCGCTATTGTATATAGAGTTACAATCAAAGAAGTCGAATATTTAAATACAGATGTATGTAGCGACGCGGAATGAGCGCGTAAGGAACACCCCCGCAACGATTGTACTATGTATTAAAAAATTATTTCAATGATTCAATCTTATATATTTTATTGTGAACGCAAAGCAAATGTTTATATAACTCGAGCATGACGTCTCGTATCAATTATATAATAAACCAAACCCACGTGTTAACGATAATTCAACGGATGAATCTTTTTTTTTCGTTCGCCTCCTTTCAAAAGAGAACTATTTGTATCGTAAATCGTCAAGTTTTAATAGCGGCTGCGTTATTTATTTTTTTATGAAAAGAGTTCTGAAGATATAGTGTTGTGCGAATAATAGTTAGTACTTTACGACGATTGGCTGTCGATATGTTTTTCGATAAATTTTTACGTGAAAATATTTTTTTAATAAATTCAGACTTCTTGTAATGCAATTAAATTGTTTATTGTTTTTTTTATTGCTGAGGAATAACAGACAGTCTGATGGCTCACTTAATAGTAAGCAGTTACCGTCGCCTACATATGTTTGCAACGCTAGGAGTACCGCAAACCAGCTGATGTCCCATAGGAGTACAGAACCTGGGTCACTCATGCCAGAACATAGCACAAGGTTATTATAGTGACATACTTATAGACCAAGGGTTCGGGGCCCTACCACCTAGCTCGGGTTGTTTTGTCGCCGTATACGACAGGCCGCTCCGACCGCAGTAGTTAGTATTCTTACTCCGACCCTGCACGGAGGAAAATTTAAAATATATAGTTACTTAAGTGTATAAAGTGAATCGTCGGTTTGCCCAATTACAAAATACAATGAGGGACAAATTTTTCAAAATCGATTTTTTATCGTTCAAGCGGAGTCTTATGAAAAAGAAGGTGGAAAATACAACTTAATTGTTTTAATATGGACATTTACCTAAGCGATGTATCATGCCATTGCGAGATCCGAACCTGTGCAATCAAGATTGGCCTCCGAGTAAGATATCACTTGACTACCACGAACTTTTATCGATAAGTATTAATAACATTTTAGGTACATCAATATTATATTGAATACAGATGTGTTATTTTAATGGCCTTCAGTTGCGTCCGCCATGTTTGTTATGATATATCGCAAAGTATGCCAGATTGGCTACATCAAAACATACATCTTTCGCCAGCCGTTCTCTTACTCGACTGTCTGGTAATTTTTACTTTAATGTAAATGCAAATAAGCAACTGTCCCTGACGTATTTTCTCGGGCTGACCGGCATGATACTCTACTACCGGCATGATACTCCACCGTTTACATAGGTGTTTCAGCGGCTCCAGCCATACCACCGGGGCTATGCTATGCTCCGACATTGAGTTGCGGGACTAACAAATTAAAATCGGAGTAAAGAGGAAGGCCACGAAGCCCCAACCTTCCCTGCACAAGAAGCAGAAGACCCGATTTTTGGTGGTTCTGGTACTGCTATAATAATAGGGCCGACCCATTTCAAGCCTAACGTTTACCTTACCATAATTTGACAAATTTTTTTAACGTAGCAATACAGACAGCTCTACGATAACATTTAACTGAAACGTCACAATTCGTAGATTTAAAATTACGACACCATATTGATTGTTTTTTATTGCTGAGGAACAGCGGGAAGGCTGACG
This sequence comes from Malacosoma neustria, assembly GCA_963693495.1. Classification (NCBI taxonomy): domain Eukaryota; kingdom Metazoa; phylum Arthropoda; class Insecta; order Lepidoptera; family Lasiocampidae; genus Malacosoma; species Malacosoma neustria. Next base: position 1,626,487 of record OY856397.1, read on the forward strand.
GCCCTCTTATTAGTAAGCAGTTACCGTTGCCTAGGGATGTCTGCGACGCTAGAGGCACTGCGAACACGCTGCTGTCCCATAGGAGTACTGGAATCTGGGTCAATAAAGCTGGAACACAATTAAAAAAAAAAACAATACATGCGGCACTCGTCTTGTATATTTCCACACCAATCCTATCTTCCGAATATGGTCCGAAATGGTTTGCTGAGCTGAATTAAACCTTTCTGCGATCTGCGATATTGTCAGAAAAGCATATTGCTCCAACATGGCCTTAACAACATCGTCGTCGATCAAATATGGTCGCCCAGAACGTGGCTTATCAGAAAGGTCGAAATCACCTGTTTCAAAATGTTCGTACCACCTTTCTTTCATGTCCTATCACAAGCTGTACCTTCAACAAACACTTTCAATAAATTTCTACATGCTTCTGTAACATTTCTCCCTTGTTGAAATTCGTACAATATACAGTGGCGTAGATGAATTTTATCAGTAGCCATGGTTACACTATTATATCACACTTAAGACTTTATTTTAGTCAATTTGCTACATCAGTATGTGTATATATATGTACATTAAGCGGTAAAAATATAGAACCGAACATACTTGTGCTTACGTGTCGAAACCTGTTGTAATAGAAACGGACAGAACTTTCCGGTAGACCTATTATTAAACAAATACTTTTGAACGTAAAAGTAAGTATTGAATGTTTTTGCAAAGATAACACGATTTGGCTAGCCCCCCAAATATACCGATTTCAAACAAAGTTATAAAGAGCTGTCAAAATTTTTCTCATAACATCCGTTTCATTGAATGTATTCAGGGATGAAAATACATATGTATCGAACGGTCACTAACCCCGAACCAATAAGATAGCTTTCAAATTTTTTTTAAATAAACACTTCAACGGGAACATAATGTCGATCGTAAATCGATGTGATGGAACCACAAAAGACCAAAATAAAGAAACATCGATTCATACCATCCGCACTAAACAACCATCTCTTACGGACACAATCTCCGAACAAGGTGTAACACTTAAGCTGAAGTTCAACAAACAGCCCCCCCCCCCCCCCCCATCAGGTGGTCACCGTCGCCTATGGATGAATGAATGAAAAACTTTTTATCTGTATCCAACAGATACTTAAACCTAACTTAAAATATACAAAAATATAATACTGTATAACAATGGGCGGCCTTATCGCTTCAAGTGATCTCTTCCAGGCAACCCGAAACTATTATTTTTGTTGATTTAGTGGATAAATCTAATACAGCATTTCACATAAACCGGAGTTCAAACTCTTTAAACCCTGATAAAATGATCTATAGGCTCAAGCGTTACACGAGAAAGTCACCACAAAAAACCATTAAAAACCTAATCATTATCTACATCGTGATTAGTAGACGAGTACCTACCGCTGATACAATCCTACGTGGAGCTAGGAGCACTATGGCGACCACCGGCGCTAAGTATAAACAATCAAGTACATATGTACATGAAATTTACTTCTGTACTCTCGATCTTCTATGATCGGCAACCATCAGTATTCGCCAAACACAATGGATGTCATAAATAATGTAACTATCTTTCATTGATACATTTTCAGGGGTAACAAATCAAAATGAAATAAGTAAAATTACATTTAGGTAACTTCTCTGTGTAGAGGCGGAGTCAAGATACTGACACCTGCGGCTAGTGTCAGCCTGTCGTAAAAGACGACAAAATAACCACCCCTGGTATAGAGCAGTATGCCGCCATAATAACCTTGTCTTGTGTTCTGCCGTAAGTGACGCAGGTGCCAGTATCGCCATGCGAAAAGCAGCGTATTGGCGGTGCCCCTAGCGACGCAAACATCCAAGGCGATTGTAACTGCTTGCTTACTGTTAAGCGGGCCGTCAGCATGTCTGCTGTTCCTCGACAATTAAAAAGGTAATTAGAGATAATAAATGGCTTCGAGAACAAAGCAAAGTCGCAGACGTAACCACACGAGTAACTCACCTAAAATGGAGGTGGGCTGGCCATGTTGCCCGAAAGGAAGAGTCTTGGTCCAAGCGACTCCTTGAGTGGAGACCGTGGGGGGATAAGCGCCCTCAAGGAAGACCACAGATGCGCTGGAAGGACGATATAAAGAGGGTCGCTGATTCCAATTGGATCGAGAAAGCTCAATGTCGCGACGAGTGGAAAAAGTTGGAGGAGGGGTTGAAGGAGGTTGAAAAGAAGAAGAGAAAAGAAGAAGAAATATAAATATTTCTATGTATCTCCTTTTAACGCCTTGGATAGACGTGGCTGGAGTACGGTCAGTTCCCTTCATATGGAAGTCAGAAGCTTGTAGTAATAAGCTGTTGCTTAACGTACGTTATGTGCTATTATTAAACAATACAGTGTTTTTAATTTATTCTTAATGACATGTGGAGACCGTTTCTAGGCAAATGTAGAGTAGGATGTCCTCCATTCCGATGGACCGGTGACCTACAGAAACTTGCCGGTCAGGGCTAAATGGGAAAAGCAGGGACCGGAATGTGTTGTGGAAACTTAGGGAGGCCTACGTCTACTAGTGGACTACGATCTATATATTCGATGTTTAAATTAGTCTTAAATTAATAGCTGTCAGCATTACGGTTACATCCTAAACTTTCGATTCGGTGCACGTTATACACGGGTGATTATTTTCACTGTGCGAAATTAACCGCGCGTCTATTTGCTTCAATGGATGCGCAGTATGTTACACGTTCTGCTAAGAAACTAAATAAATTAGATGTGGCTACTGGGGCAAATGTTAACTCTCTCCCCAACACTGTGGTAGATAAATTGAGTAATGGCTCTCTTTTGTAGTGTTTATAAATCAACATAAGGAATATTTGTCTCCTACCATGACTCTACACGAAGAGCTACGTGGTAAGCAAGTGGTATCACACTGGGAGAATTCCACGTTGGCTTGCTCCGTTTAGTTAGTTTTTTTATCCTAATGCTAATTTTATAACATAATTACAACATATCTGAATCACCGGTATGTGTAACTCGCCAATTTCCTTAGGACGATAATGTAATAGGGTGACCATATTCATATTACTGATCGGAACCACAAGACTGAAAATTAATACTAATCTTCATCATCGTTAAATTCTTGTTGCAACTTCAAACCAATAGATAATTATGTAAAAATCGACTCTGAAAACATTCGAGTCAATACAGCTGAAATGTAATGCATTTCACATTGAAAAGGATATTCAACCATCGCTTGCACGCCGTTCTTCTTGAACACCACAATCCTCTGGACCTGGCCGTGTGGTGTGCTGATTGTGTGTATTACGTCCTGAAACAAAGAGAAAAACAACATTTAATACATAAATATAATTTTTTTTTATTGCCGAGGAACACAGCAGATAGATTGACGGCCCATTTAATAGTTAGCAGTTGCAGTCGCCTATGAATGTTTGCGACGCTAGGAGCACCGCCAACACGCTGCTGTCCCATACGGGTACAGGAACCTGGGTCACTAATGTAGGAATACAACACAATGTTCTTATGGCGGCATACTTATAGACAAAAGATGCTTGCCATCCAGACGGGCATGGGGCCCGATCATACCTAGGGTTGTTTTGTCACTTTTAACGAAAGGCCGATCGCAGCCGCAGAGGTTACTATTCTTACTCATCCCCTGTACGGAGAAAGCTATGATTGTAACATAAACTGAAATTTCAGCGAAAGCACAAGAAAGTGACTAACATAGTGCGTAAGCCAAGCGAGTTGAAATGGCAGTACGCCGGTCACATCTGTCGAAGTGAGATGGAAACGAGGCTTGGAATGAAGACCTCGGAGTCCAATGGAAAGGTAGGAGAAGTGAGACATGTTGGGGAGGCCAACGATAATTGACCGACGCCATCCAAGAAAACTATCTTCAAAATAAACAGAAACTGTGTTTCTAAGATTTCAAACACGAACTGAAAGCCTTTGAAGTTTGTGAAAAATATCCGAAACGTCATCAGAAAACACATCAAATACGCGCTTAAAATATATTTTAACCTCTTCTTCCTGTTTCAATCCTAACTATGTGGGGTCGGCACCACGTGTTCTCTCCTTCCACTCTCCTCTGTCGTCATCTATACAATTACACTTAAAATATATTTTAACAATTGTAATTTATTTTGACGTAACGGCAGGCTCAGTAGCTACAGTGGTCTGGTACTTTGTCTTTGGGTTCGAATCTCTTGAAGAAAACACACACAACAAACATATATTCTGTTTTGTCCGGGGTATTTGGCTACGTCAATCGTATTATATTTGTAAAAAAGATCTGCAATACAAGTTTTCCACTAGTGCGGGGGCAGGGGGTGGGCAGGTGCAGTTCACAGCAACTGTATTATAAAAATGGATGGAATACCTTCAAGTGTGAATAGAAATTTAAAAAAAAATTCAAAATCAACCATGAATGTACGCTAAAAGATTAATTTTACAAATTTATTCGTAAAGTGAGGGCTTAGAATAATTTTCAAAGAGTGTAGGTATAAAACGCGTGTTTTAATATTGCAGGTTCCAATTCACATGCGGAGGATAGATTCGGATTAGAAATTCAAATGGCATGCATTTAGTGTAACCCTCTCGTGGTACGTATTACACTTGACGACGAAATTATTGACCCCATAACATTACACCGTTATAACTGACTATAAATAAGAAAATGATAAAGTAAATGAAGCTAAAGTAAATTCCTACACCTTTCTACTTCCCTTAATTTGCGCACTAGTACGTATCGTAAGCTTAAGACACCTGCGCATGCACACTCTTCGTATTTTTATAAAAAATCTTTTACAGTGCAAGCTGTCCAACTTTGGAATGCTCCGCCACACGATGTTAGGCAAGCTAAATCACTGTTAGGGCCTTGAAATACATTCCGCTTGAGCAATGAATATGTCATAACTCCACAACGGGGAGGGTTAGAAGAAATATTTGTATGTTGTCGTGAAGATATAGAAGTGCTCTAAAAGTAAGTTAAATAGAAAGTAGTATAAGCTTTAGAATAAAAAGCTGTGCCAGGTGAAAAATTACAAAACGTTATAAAATCGTTTGTTTGAGGTTATGCGCATTATACGCATTAACAAGAGTATTCAGCACCAGCGACAGCGGGAAAGGATCCGAGCGCTAAGACCTATTCGTGATAAACCAAACGAGCGCCAGAATTTATCGACAGATCGAGTGAGGCGCCTTCGGGAGCGCCTTAGACTTGAAGCATTGTTCAATGTTGTAATGCCACCGGTTGCATTGACTAGTACAGAGACAAGGGCGGCTGAACTCGAAAACAACTATGAAGATCTGATACGAATAGACTAAGATGAAGCAGATAAAACATCTTAAGCTGATACGCGAGGCAATATGGACCCCCATAGTGTTCATAGTGATATCGTTTCATACGACCGTCCGGATCATTGTCGTACGCGTTGGCAGCGTGCCAATGATCATCGTCTCGTATTTCTCATTTAATTACTCAGTTTTAAATGTAATATCATTTTAAGTTTCAATTGTTAAAAATAAATACATATAAATAGGCGACTTTATTTCCTCTTTTAATTTCTAACACATGAGACCACGAAAACCGTTTTCACACAAAAAAGGTTACGGTAGTGTAGCGATACTACCCACCCCGACTTTTTTATATTTACCCGTAGAACAGCTTCACGTTAAATTGACAACAACAGTACAAAAACCAAGTGTCAATCTAGACAGCGAATCTAGAATGCATTCAAATCGACAATATTTGACGTTCCGTTCCACCTTTTTCGACGAACATAACTTGTTGGAGATTGTTGGAGGTGTTAACAATATAAGTTGTAATTTTTATAATAAATATTTCTTTTTCTTTATAATTAAACACTATTTTACTATAATATACATACTTATCTCATCCAGCGATATAATTATTATAAAATAAACGGCCTCCAAGACACAGATACTTTTCTAGTTTGGGGGCAGTGGCTGATGTTTTTGTTAATTTTGTTAATTAAATAATGTGTTTTAAATAATGTGTATAAAAATAAATTTGTATTGTATTGTATTGTATGGGACTTGTTTCTGAAATAAATTATTATTATTATTATTAAAATAAAATAAATATTTAATTCCAAATAAACCGAAGGTGTGCCGAAATCCTTGCCGGCTAGTGTACATTCATAATCCACTTGCAATATATCGCGGACCACTTGTTGGAATGGAAACGGCACAACGTCGTGTAACATACCTCCCTTTTTCATTCCTAACCCCCCCTTCTCTTCAACCTTTCGAACGGATAAATGAAATACGTAATTACATATATACGTTTGAATATATAATATTGATTGAATTTGTTTTCTTTCATACAACTTGATGGCGGTATAAAAGCTTTTTTGGTTTTCGTCTTTGGAGTCTGATGCACGCTGTTGAGGTAAAAGACCATATCGCCCCAAACTTTGGCCTTTATCATAATCTTTACTGTGATGGTTTGCATTTATAGCATACCTATGTTGTCTTGTGTGTCTTTGTTTAGTTGTGAAAATGTCACCGTCATTGTCAAGACACGAGAGCCACGGCCTAGTGTAGGCTACGTACAGGGGTACATTCGACTGTAATATACGCAGAAATTGCCAGCCAGTGAGGTATCCATAAAAATAGAAAACATACGCTTTGGTGACCTCAATATAGAATGGAGCACTTATGACATAATTCGTACATTACATAATAAGAACTACTTAAACGATAAATGTTACGCTGGGGATCGAACTCGGATCCTATCGATTGCAATATACCATCATTCGCTCACCATAGAAAAACCACACAAATATATTCAGTGGATAGATAAACTCAGACCAGTTCTAATTTTACACCACGAAAGACTAGATCCCGTTTTTAAAAGATCGCTAGCCACCAGAATAGCTGCGCCGTCGGTTTGGTTAAGTTGACCTTTTTTTTTTTTTTTTTTTTACGGGGTGGGGAAATCCTCATGGACTACCTCCGCCTGGTGAAAGGCGGAGGGGCGTGCCGGATTCTTACCGGCTAAAACCACCACCCCGGTGTCTCCTCACACGTGCGCGTGGGGCCGCGGGAATCCAAATTCTTCCGCAGCCCCACACTAGTGCTGGCCCGGTGTGTCCGGGCCTCGTCTCCTGCACGGGGTAGTGAGGTGTTTAACTACCCCGTGCATCGCCTCAGAGGCGCGCGCCGACACCCGCACGCGCCTCCGCCTCGGGTCCATCGAATAGGGGGCGGGGACTTCCCCAAGTCCCTCGCCCCTGGACCCATTCATGGGGGCCGGAAAAGGGCGTTATCCGCCCTTCCCCTGCGCCCGGTGCGCCTTCTGCGGCCGGGGAAGGGAGTCGAGATCTCCCTCTCCCGTTCCGCAGTTTCCTTCTGCGACATCACGTCCTCACAGAAGGACACCACTGCGTCCTCACTCTGGACACTCTGCGCTACCGACCATCCTCCGCACTACGGCCGGCAGCGACAGATCGCCTCCCACTTCATTTATGAGGACACGGCGCTGCTCCTCCCAAGCTACACACTCGGCGAGCGTGTGTTGCGCCGTATCCTCCCCGCAATGGACGCAGTGGTGGCACCGAGCGTCCGGCTCCCTGTCTATGCGGCACAGGTACTTGCCGAAGCAGCCGTGCCCCGACAGCACCTGCGTCACCCTAAACGACAGGGAGCCGTGTCTTCTCCCGAGCCAGTCGTCGAGTACTGGTCGGATCGCCTCGACGGTAGCGAGGCCGGCGGTAGGGCGCAGAAGCCTTTGCCGCCATTCCGCCACCAAGACCTGACGGAGCTCCTCTCGGCGCAGCGCGATCTGCCGCTGCGCCGGCCTCGAACCCCGTGCCCGCTCTTCCTCGCGCCATCGATATAATGACGCGAGTACTTTCGCCTCTAGGTCCCAGGGCGGGGATCCGGCCAGGACGCAAGCCGCCTCGTAGGAAATCGTGCGATACCCGCGGACGACTCTGACGGCCATCGCCCTCTGCGGTTTACGCAGAATGGCGAGAGTGCTGGCCGTCATGTCCAAAGCCCAAACAGGGGCCCCGTACAGGGCCATGGACCGCACGATTCCCACGTACAACCGCCTACAGGCGGCGCTCGGGCCCCCCAAGTTGGGAAGCAACGTCTCAACTAATCTTAGTAACAGCCCATAAAGCGTCCCACGGTTGGACTCGGGCGTCCCCCTAGTATACCCGCCACCCTTATCTAAGGCGGATTACACACACCGATGATCTCGGTATGCGGGTTTCCTCACCGTCAATACCTGGTAATTATGCTATTGTCAGGAATATCGAACTCAAAATTATCTTATTGGCAACACTGACTAATATTTAAAACAACCAAAGAGAGTTTCCATCATTTCTGGAGTGTAACACTTGCGAAATATAAACGACCAATGAGAATTTAATATTTGGACAACCAATGAGAATCACTTCTGGAGTATAAGCAACCAATGAGAGTCGCCTCCAGAGCGTGGAGTGGAGACGAGTGAGGGACAGGCCGACCGCTTCTATATAAAGCGCCGCAAGTAGATGCCAGGGCCTTCTTTTTCGTTCGGTCATCGTCGCGTGCGGAAGCTGTCGGTCTGCCTGCTATTTTTTTAAATCATCCAGCACTGGTTCATAAAACTACAATATTCACATTAGGCAATAATAACTGTCTAAGCGATGCATACCATCGTGTGATTCAAACCCGGAACTCCTAGATTGGTTTCCGATACCACAGAGCTACCAGTCGACCTAAATGTAAACTAATTCCCAGCTGCACATCAGTTAGCGAGTGAATTAACTAAGTTCAAGTTAGCAGACTCGGGGAATCCTCAAAGGAGTATCTGGATAAAGCAAATTGATTGGATGACAATCGACTTCGAACATAAGTTGTATGTTAAGTGGATTTGGGGTTCAATCCTCCATCATGTACATATAGTAGGTTTAGAACTAGGGTGTGTGGCTCTACCAAGACCTTCGGAGGCCAAGACAATCACCTCAACTGCAAGCAGGCGCTCCGCGCTAAACGACGGATTTTCTTTTGCGATCGGGGGATCAGACGACGGTAGCGTAAAAGCCAATACCTTTCAAATCAAATGGAAAAAATCGAAAAATGGACCTCGAGCATCGAAGTGGAAATTTGAGTTGCAACCGGGATTTAACGCTGAGATAATGATGATAATAATGGAGTAGGTTTGGAAGTAAAACAGCTATCTAACACAGCAAAGGATTATAATGAAGAAGACAATTTTCTTATCCTAATAAAGCGGTGTGATTTTTTTTTAAGAAAGAAAATATAAATTATTTTGAACCTAAGGAACATTATATAATGTTACAGCTTATAAATACGATTTTATGTAAAGTAAATTTTTCAATTATTGATATTTTAAATTACATTATCATTGATGGCATTTATTCGAATTGTGCTAGAATTATAGTGTTCTTCTAGTGATACAAACTGTACCCCACGTGCGACGTGCACGAGAAGTGTAGAGTCGTATGTGTCCAACGAAATTGCATGGCGCGATTCTCACAAGATGCAATTCGCCCGCGAATATTCTACACAACTGTCTTCCATATTGCTTTGAGAGTATTAAACTTTTTCGCCCTATTGTATACTTGAAATGTGTTTTTATTTCGGTAAAATAGATGGACCAGACCAATAAATATTATGCAATATTTTATAAAGTAGGAAAATAATGATGTCATACAATTAAGCTTAGCGTCACTGCGAATTATTTCAATCATCGTGTTATTAATTAAAATTTATTACGCGTTATGTGATACCGATGACTGTTTTATGCTCACGATGTTGGCACGCGCCTTGACGTGTCTTTATTAAAGTATATTGTGGGGTAAGCAGATATATTTTGCGACTGTACAATAAGCTTTTTTTGTTGATGAGAAATGTATGATGCACACCCCACAGCTTGAAGGCTTGCAACAGGGTGTGTGATACTCCCGTGCAACGCGTCCGTACGCCCCCAAAGTTTACAAGGGGACGTACATTGCTGGTACATCATCCCATGCGGGCAAGGTGATGAATAGACCTAATGTGGCATTCGGTTACCAATATACAATATAGTAAATTAAAATAAAAGCTTTGAATCTGGAATATTGTTCTGAAATTATCACTTTTCTTGATTCTATACATTCATCTTAGGACTCATAATTCCTTAATTAAACCTTCTTTCATCCTTCCCCTTTATGACCTCATCCATAAACAAGAAACATTCACAACACAACATTCACCAATGATGGAACTTAATAACATCCCTCAAGGTCTGCAGTTAAGGCAACGGATGCAATCAATTTTAAATCATAAATCCTAAAATAAAATAATGCACATAATATACTATGATCTATTTACAGGTCTTGTATGAGACAGAAAAGGTTCTTATGGCACTCAGAGCGGAAGTGAAATGGGAAAAGGCTTTACATTTTGAAATCCCCTCCCTGTACTGTCTAGGCGCACAATAAACGTCTGTCTTAAGAAAGTTTGTGTGTCAAGTCATAAGCTTATAGCGATTTGCACATTCAACTACATAATAAGAAAAGCTATCGTTAACACACAATATGATGAATATTATTTAATAATAATTGTAATACGAAATTGTGACATTGGTTGCATGTACATATATATGATTCCTAAGCCGCTAGAACACTGATACATTGGATGAAATTATAACTTCTAAACGCTAAACTTTTATATCACAAGGAAAATTTAAGTTTCTACGTATTATAAGTGACGCAACTAAAGATCAGGACATCTTCTGCCAGGCTGCTTAAATTATTAAAATTAAATAATATAAAAATAAAGCTGAAGTTTGTTGCTTGGAACATGCAGAGTCGTTTGTCGTGGCAAAGCGTCGGGCTCGAGCTGCCACAGTGATATACCCGGGACTCATTCGGACATGTTGCATCTTGGCGCAGATACGTACATATATTATTATAAACTAGTTCTGTATCAAATAAATTCACACAATCTAAAAATATGAACGTCTTGGCAGTGATGGAACCCTTTTTAAACGTTGTACTAAAATAAGAACGAGAAATTAACATGTTAATCGGGGAATAAAATTTTGTCCAACTCGTTTCACAATAGTGATATGTTTTCTTCATAATTATAAGTAATATTATTGATTGATTATAATTAATTGATTTTATTTGTTACGACAAAATACATTATAACATACAATATATAAAATCAAACAACTTTAATGTACAAAAAAATTAATTGAATGAAGCGTTTAAAATATTACGGCAAATTTCCATGACGAAAAATGTTATCATGTCCATTGCATGTACTACTTCGTGTGTTTATTTTATTGCTGAGGAAGAATAGTGACGTAAGCAGTTATGGATGTTTGCGACGCTAGAGGCACCGCGAACACGCTGTTGGGACAAATTCATTACGGCGGCGACTAAGGGTGGTTGCCATCCCGACGGGCTTGGGGCCCTACCACGTAGCTACGGTTGTTTTGTCGCCTTTTACAAAAGGCCGACCCCGCCCGCAGGGGATAGTATTATTTCTTATTCCGCACTATATACTGAGACAGTTCATATAGCGCCTAGTCTGTAAATAAACAGCAGAGCGCTTGAGTTATGGATAATAGACAACTCATATACTTGTCTTTTGTAAATACTATAAGTGTTCACTTAAGACACGAAAAGGGAATCGTGCCCTTAGATCCCGCAGACCTCTGCAAGATCCGGAAAGTTGCCTCGTCCCCAATTTAACATGGCGTACCATCTGACAGTTGATAATGATTTGAATTCTACAGGTCTCAGTGGGATCTATTAAATCCCAATTAATCCCAAAAAAGAAAATAAGTATCTATATAGGAACTTAAATATTTTTAATAATTATATGTAATATTTGCCCCAAATTGGTCCTAGCTGCTGCTGCTGCAAATGCTGACATTTGCTGGTGGTATTCACCAGCGCTGATCTTCCGCTGGGGCCATTAAGTGACACCACTGACATTTAAAAATCACATTTTACGATAAGCTATGGTGGTACACCTCTCGATAGAGTATAGACAAATAAAATGTATTATATCTCTAACATAAGCTTTAGTACAATGACTGTACCGAGGCCACGTGAACATTAAAATCTTGTACCTGCCCTTATCCCAGCTATGTGGGGTCGGCACAAAATGTTCTCTCCTCCCACTTTCCTTTTTTACACAATCCATCTTTTCTTTTGTATTCATTCATTTTCATTTCTAGCACGTGCACATTAATATAAAGCATACAAATGCAAAAACATTAAACAGAATGTATTAAAAAAATACTAACAACAATAGTCCCACTAATTGGGTAACATTTGTCTAAAAACCGCATCGTTTACTGAATTGTACAAATCGTTGCTGCTTAGCATGTGTCACGCTGAAACGAACAAAAATATTGGGCAGAATTACAATGATGCCACGTGTTCCGTGTTGGGTGGATATTGTCGATTTTATACGCATTTTTTTAACTGTTTTTTAATGTATTAGTAGATATTACAGCAATATTGTAAATTATCTTAAATAAAATAATTTTCTTGCTCATTTCTTTGTACTTAAATGGTTTACACACACATTATAAAATATACAAAAAACACTGTTTTAGCAAGCTTTGAGAATTAGAGTAAAGTAGCTAAAGTAGTAAAATCTTAGGTAAATTATTCTATATAGTCTAGTAAAATGAATTAATTTATATCTGTTAATGATTAAAAACAAATAAACGGACTGGAGTAATTTTATTAATCTAATCAAGAAATTGTGTTTAAAAAAAAACCAGAGTTTTCGAAAATGTACTACAGGGATGATAACTGTAGTCAAGTTGTTGGCAACCTTGTCATCCAAAAGAACCAAATATAGATAATACACAATTGAAATTAATTTAGAGAGCCATTTTTTGAACGTATGCTTTGCTTTAATAGGTTCTGCCCAATATTACGGAAATAATTATAGTTAATAAGTAATATTCAATTCATTTATACATAGTTACATTTCGCGAAAGGGCCATAGCCGAGGAGCCAAAGAGCCGCGGGTTGCCGACCACTACTGTAGTCCATAAGATAGGCAAGGAGAAAAAAATATTTGAGATTCAAACAAATGTTCGCGTCCCTAATTAGAACGAACCTAGGTAATTCAGAACTAGTGATGACGTTGGAGAAAGATTCGCAGTTAAATATATCTGTTACTAGAACATCAAACACATGCTGGCAATTTTTAATTCTACACATGGTAACACCATTTCATTGTCACACAAATAAATCCAATTTCTAGCCCGGTTTGATTTAGTGCGAGAATTAGAAAATACTGTAAACACAGCATAAGATTTATTTGAATAAAATTGTTTGATACATTTTAGTGAAACAATTTATCGCGATGCTCGGCCAATACACGCTGAACTCTAGATCAGTCCATTCGATTAGCGTGTATAGGTCATTATTATGGGACGTTTTTGAACGGGGTATTTCTTCTCGTTTTTATAAATGTTAAAGTTTTCGACTGCTTGTAACTACATGTTTACTTCGGCGTCCATTAATATCTCCGGATTAAGTGAGATGTAGTATTATCGCGTAGTATATATACATATATATTATTTTGAACGCTATTATAAACGTCATTCTGCATTTTAATTGCAACGAGAGTCTTATTTTCAGGATATAAAGGGTAAGACGATGTTCGGAACTTCGATTACGATTCAAATTCGCGAGCGCACAGGGGTGCTGGAACTTGGGTCACTAATACCGGAACATAATACAAAGTTATTGAGACGGCATACTTATAAACCAAGGGTGGTTGCCATTAAAACGGGCTTGGGGTCCTACCACCTAGCTAGGATTGTTTTGACGCCTTTTACGACAGTCCAATCCTGGCCGTAGGGGTAATTATTCTTACGCTACTCTTGCACGGAAAAAATAACATACCAAGATATAACGCTTGTAAGCAGAAGAGGTCACAAATTTTTCTACTTCCTGTCCCTAACCCAAACCATGTGAGATCAACACAACATGTTCTCTCTTTGCACTCACCTCTAATAGGTCATTTATTGACATCATAATAAATACTGGTATCCCAACACGGACCTGATTCTCAATAGAACCCATTATTTAAACTTTAATTCTCTGTTCGGCCACTAATAGACCCCGATAGCTGCTAAATAACCACTAAGTACATATATCGTCACCCGGAAGCGTTCGCCAGTATTAGCGATCGATATCTCGTATAGATACGGTCGTTTGTCATGCGGCGTCGGCAATCCGAACGGGGCGATTGTTCAAATGTGTGGACGAAGCACAAGCTTATCGCGGTTTTTGTTTTACTCTATCCTCAAGTTTATTTTTTTAATATCCTCAATAGGATCATCAACGGATTGTTTATTTCCAAACTCTTTAAATTAAGAAAAAAGCAAACTTAGTATCTATTTTACAGCCCATCTCGCCATTCTCGCTTTACAAAAGATATGCGATGAGTGGCGGCCCCGGCCGGTAAGATGTAGAGAAAAACGTCATGCGAGGTTTAACATCAAATTACATTTGTTTCAACGTAAATATATAAATATAAATGTCATAGTCCGTAAAAGATGTATGAACCACAGGAAGATAATGACCAAAGAAAACGCGATTTTTACAAGAATAAAGAAGTGGAGAACAAGATATTCGTAATAGTTTAAGATTAGATGTAAACTTGAAGAAATTTCTATGCTGGGAAGATCCAATCGAACATAAGTGCAGCTGTTCAATGCGCAAAAACTGAAAATCCGCTTACAGAAGACTATGGCCGCTCAGCGCCCATAACTTGGGCACACGGATTCCAAACGTCTGTTTCATGTCGCCGGCAAAAATAGCCCAAGCGCTCTTTAATTGTGATCTATTTTTATCCTCCATCGTGGCCCAGCTCAGGCATGCTCCTGATCGATGAGCTGGCAGTATATCGATTTATTATAAGCTCTCTTGAACGTGCCAGACCGGCGAAAATAACCTATAGTTATTTAAATTACGATTTTCTAATAGTTTTGATAACGCTTTATGTAGACGCAGTGGCTAGGCGTATCACATATAAAAAACCAAAAGGATTTGATATTTCTATTATGATTATTTGTCAAATAGCACATTAAACAGAAAATATCTAAAAGCAGCTCTAAACATAGACAGTCTATTCAGGCGAGGAGAATAGAATAGCATATCAGAAGGTGAATATAAAAGCACCAGAAAAATCGCGAGACGAAATAGGAAAGGAATAAGAGATTAGAAAGAGACATTTCTTTGGAAATCTCTTAATATTAAGTTTAAAAATGTTCAATATGTGAAAGTTTAATGATAAATTAAAATGTGGGTAATTGGTATTTAACAAAAGTTCGCTAAAAAGTATATTATAAAAATATGTTATTAATTTTAATTGAAAATTGATGCATAAAATTATCGGAGTCTTTAAAAAAATCATAATAGGTGAGATAGAGAGATAACTCTTTATTGTTTACATTTACAAAATAAAACTTATAACTTCCTAGTTATATACATACTAAAAATTAGACAATAATTACAAGTAATAACACAAAAATGAAATAGTAAACAAAAGGCGATCTTATAGCTTAAAGCGATCTCTTCCAGATAACCTAACTAGAAGGAACTGTATAAATTATATGGCGGTGTAGGTAACTTACAATAAAATGAAATTATATCATCTATATATAGTCGTATGTATATGTTGTAAGGGTGAATCATAACTACTAGTAGTACTACTGTCAGAACCGCAAGAAAAATACTTCGCTTCACTCTCAGTACTGTAAAAAGAACTATATAATAATAATTAAATTACAAAATTAAATTTTATATAATAATAAAATAACTAACTAATGCTTATACCTAGTCAGGTCATAAATTCTGTCACATGTTTAATGTAAAATAATTGTAACAAGTTTATTAATTATGTAACCATTTATATACCAAAATGAACTTAACAAAACATAGATTCTTATGACATTAAAGTTTATTCAAAATTACCTCCGTGATTTTGAATACAAGCCTTCAATCTGCGCGGCCAGTTGTCTATCGCAGCACGAACGAGGTCCATGTCAATATCGGCGGCTGCTTTAATCAAGGATGTCTTGAGTGACTCCAAATTGGGATGAGGCTTTGAGCACGCCTTTTCCTCCAAGTGTTGCCATATCTTGTAATCTAACGGATTCAAATCTGGACTGGAGGAGGGCCAGTCTTCGTGCCGGATGAAGTCGATTTCACGCGCCGCCAGCCAGTCTTGTGTGCTCTTCGCTCTATGAGCTGGCGCCGAATCTTGTTGGAATACCCAGTGCCTGTTATTGAACATGGTATGAGAAACAGGTTCCACAAGGTTCGTCAGGACTGTATTTTGATACACAACAGCATTCGTTTTTACACCTTTCTCACAAAAATGTACCTCTGTTAAGCCCCAATAAGAAACTCCCAACCATACCATGAGCGAGGATGGAAAATGACCTCGTTGGACACGCGGAATACGGTTGCTCGCTTCTTCACTACTGTGTGCGTACACCTTATCATTTTGTTTGTTGTAGCTCTCTTCTACGGTAAACAT
The DNA here is from genome assembly GCA_963693495.1 of Malacosoma neustria. Lineage (NCBI taxonomy): Eukaryota > Metazoa > Arthropoda > Insecta > Lepidoptera > Lasiocampidae > Malacosoma > Malacosoma neustria. Next base: position 1,643,036 of record OY856397.1, read on the forward strand.
TTTTTCATCCGAAAAAAGAATTTCCCGATATTTTTTCCCGCGTACCACTTCAACAAAGCGCGGCATCTCTTCAGTCTCAGGTCCATTAGACGAGCATTCAAACGATGTCCTGTTTTTCTTCGATATGCCCGAAGCCCTAAGTCTTCATTTAACACCCTTTTCACCGTGGTTCTGCTTAACCCCATCTGAAGGGCCAACAGTTTCTGCTTACGTTTGGGATTTCTTTGAATTCGTGCCTTCACAGCTTTTATCACTGCTGGAGTCCTAACAGACCGAGGGCGACCACTTCTTGGCCTGTCATCTACACTAGAGTCTTCATTGTATCGTTTGATGGTACGATAAACGAATCTTTTGGTTATATTCAAATTTTTCAGTATGTTAAAAATTTGAATTGGCGCGTAACTGTAACGATGCAACGCAATAACTGCAACACGGTCTTCTTTAAGCGTCCACTCCATATTTAAAAATGAGTAAAATTCTAAAAGTTATACATTTTTATTTTCATGAACAATTCGAAATTCGAATTCAATAAACTTTTTTGTGGCCAGCATTCTAAAAGAAAAGTTTTTACTGTGTGACAATACTTATGACCTGACTAGGTATAACACCTACCAGTTACAAGATTGAAAATAAAAGAAAAATCCTCATTTATGACGTGACACGTGAAACTTACCAAGATAGAATAGAATGATAGAAAAAGGCGTAATGTTCCAACTCCAAGTAGTTCAGAACTAGCTAAAAAAGAATGAGATCACGATTTAATGTGGAAAAATAGCAATAGATTTGTATTTTAATAAAAGCCACTAAACACAAGTATATATAAAATTATGTATAGGTATATAAAATGACAATACAAAAATAAAAATATCTTCAGTTAATTATTGCATTATTTAAAATGTAAATGGCTTCATAAGAGACAGCTATTAATTTTTACGTAATTGTTGGATTATAAACTAAAATGAATAATTAAACTAAGTAAAGGAAATTTACAGTTCTTTGAAAAACAATAACCAAGTGATGGCGGGCAAGCACCCTCTTCGTAAATATTTCAGTTTGAACTAGGTTAATAAATCAATTATTCCCTTGCCGTCGGAGCCCTGAGGCCATGAAAACTAAGAATCTAATTTACTACAAACAAATTACTATTTAAATATTCAAAGAACATCGATCTGAAATGCCTACGAACATTCTTCTACGTGAAACCAATTCTAAAAAATTAACAAATGTGCGTACTCTTAGCCAGCGGGCCAAGTGATTATTAATAGAATCGAGAAACAATGCATAAAAATATTTATATATTGTATACGCAAAGTTTTTTTTTGTTGTAGAGGAGGGAAGATGCCCTTAGACACTGCCTGCCACTGCGAGGCCGCAGCAGGAGCGTGTAGAGCACATACCCAGTGAAGGCGCTGCTTTGGGTAAAATATTAAGGAACGAACTCATCCACACCGAACGAACCATCAGAAAACAACACAAAATACTATTCTTAAATTAATTTCAACAGTTTAACCCACCCTTGCCGATACGTCACGGCAGCATGCCATCTCTTACCCCGGGGCTATGTACATTAGCGGGCGAATATTATCGCGACAAATCCCTTTGATAGGCGCCAGTTTACCGACAGTGCTCCGAATACTACGCGTTGCAACGATCTACTCGGCCGCGGCCGCACTCAACGCGTTGACACGAACATTCGGCGTAGCCCGCTAATGTAGCCCCAGCATTTGTAAGAAATGGGTATCAGGATAGTGTCATAGGATGTACAGGTGTGAGAGAGACGGAACATAAAGCGTTCTCGCATGACTACGTATTACGAGTATATTAAAGTTTTAATTAATATTAACGGCCTAAACGGTTTTTAGTGGGTGCACTAAAAACCTCTCCCAGGCTCCAGGCTCTTGTCGCTAAAATCCGAAGTACCAGTAAATGGCGCGAACCGACTACCGCCACCCCGAACAGCATTTTCCCACAGTGAACGTAGGTCTCCAATCCGAGAAAAGGGATGTCCCAGCCAGGAGCTGTTCACGCTTGTTTTCTTCACCCCACGTCGGGTGGGCAAATACGCGTAGCCCATACGCAAAGAGCCCCCCGCATTCGCAGCAATCTTCCTAACTTAAACAAATAGATTTGCCTAATACCGAACCGTCTTGAAGTTTCTTTTAAATAAATTTTGTTAACACTTTTTTTATACAATTGTGACCAGGAGAAGAACCTTTTGTGCTGAATAGGCAAAAGTTTAAGATATGTTAAACAAGCACCAGGACATGTTTGAGCTCTTCTTGCCTTGAGGTAGTATCAAATTAACTATTCCTAATAACTATTCTTTTTAACACAGTTCTACTTCCTAATAATACAGAGGAGAGGTTCCAACGAAAATATTCATCATATTATAAGAACTCAAAAAGTCATATACTGTAGTCAGAGATACATAAATATACTGTAGCGCTCAAAAGAAATTTGACAACTATAAATTATTAAAAATAAAAACAAGATTAAATTGAATCAAATGATATATTAACAATAACTATAGGTTTTACAAATAGGAAAACTTAAATTTAGGAATTACAAAAAATAAGAAATAGTTTTTTCTCTTACTGTCGGGGATCAAAAGTATTTGACAAATATATGTATTCAGTTATCATTCGATGCCATAGCTAGCCCTAAGCACCCCTCAGGGGCGCTCCTCTGTCCGAGGAGTGCACGGGTGTGCGTGCCCGAGGTGCCCGAGCATCCGTCGCCTCACTCCCCTCTCCGTCCGAGGCGACGGAGTCCTACCTTTCTTCCCGTCTACCTCCTTTCCAACTTAGCTCTTTGTTCGTGGCGTGGTCCCCGGTGGGATGGTTGCGAATACTGATTGGGGTCCCGGGTTCTGCCGTGGGCCCTGATTTGGTAGTCAAAACCATGCCTATTTCGACTGCGCCTGCACAGAGAGTGTTCCCGGGGCAGGAATCGCATCCTCGCTGTCGGTTGGTCTTGCTGGGCCTGACTCCCTGGCTTTTCTGGAGTGTCGTCTGGTAGTCGTACCCACGCCTGACTAGCACGCGACGGGGATGCGAGTCCCGTCCGGAATTGACCGCGGACCTGTCGCTCCCGGCCTTGGTTCTGTTCATGGTCGGGGGCGATCCTGGATGGACGGCCGTCGCCTCCTTTTGCGAGGCAGTAGTGTCTGCAAAGGAGGCGGCGAAACGGGAGCGGGAGTCCGCCACCGCACTCCTCCCTCCCGCTAACGCAGGCCGCGTCATCGGCGCCAGAGGGCGGGCAGCGACCTCCGGCCGCGTAGAAAGCGGCCGGAGGGGAGAGGGCCGCGTGCTGTTCCGCGGCCCCCCTCAGCTCCAGTTGAGTCAAGTCAAGAGTAGTTACAGGAGAGCGCCGGGGGGACGAAACCCTGACCCCCTGGCGCCAACACTTTAGAAGGAGCCCGCCTTAAGACAAAAGGCGGGCCGGCGCCGGTCCGGCCACGAGATCGGCAGGCCATATATCCGTGGGCCCGGGCGTAGGCAGTAGGAGAACAGCGGGGTTTTTTAGTGGGTAGTCGGATGGTCGAACATATTTCCCGGAGTCCCACATATCCCTTGGTCTCCCCCGAGCCGGGAGAACCCGTCAAGAGAAGTTTTCCCCGAGACCAAAAAATAAGCTAGCCCTAAGCAAGATTTTTCATTTTATATTGTAGAATATAATAAAACATTCTTTATTTTTCACCACACAGTTATAACGCACATAAATTAAAGGAAAAATAAAAAATAATAATGAAACTATCGACGGGGTCTTATCGCTAGAAAGCGACCTCTTCCAGACAACTTAATACAAATATTTACAAAAGGACATTTATTGTAATTTCATGGCAAGATTATTTTTAATAATTTATAGTCAAAATACTTTTAAGCGATACTGTTATCATTTTTCAATTGAAAGTACCATTGTTATGAGTCCAGGTTCAATTATACCCCCAATTCGTCCAATATGAACAACCAACCCTAGGAGTGGTTTTAAAATATTCAAAGCACGTGTCGTGTGGTCGCCCTAAACGTTTTCGACTGAGGTACACCTTATTTGCGGCGTTGGATTATTTAACAAAGCCTCGTTTGTTCGCCAAACCGGTTAAGGGTCTACTCTATTATGTAAGAGTTCACCGGTTACTCAATTAATACATCTTTCCGCGATCCCACAGTTTCCTCCAACCATCTATTATACAAAAACTAAAATGTAAAAAATAATTTTCAATAAATTTAAATTACGGATAGTGTAACAAAAAAAAATGTATTTTGTTGTCAATTGTTATAAATATTTTACTGACAGATATTAAACGGGCGGAGCTGCACGACAAGGTGCTCATGGTGGAGTGGCAGAAGCGTCTTGCGCACCCCGGGCAGGCCTTGCCACCATAGAGCCGGTGAGGCCCGTCCTGGCCAAATGGATGGAGGCGCTACGGTGCCCTGAACTTCCGCTTGACGTAGGTCCTCTCGAGGCACGATTGCTTTGGGAGCTACCTGTGTCGCATACGGTGGGAGACGATGTCGGGGTGCCACCATTGTGGCGCTGGCGACGAGGAAACGGTGGACCACACCGTCGCTGTGTGCCCAGCGCGCAGCGTGGCACGTGGAGCGCTGCGCTCTCGTCGCCCAAATCGACGCGGACCTGTTGCTCCCGGCCCTGGTTCTGTCCATGTTCGGGGGCGATCCTGGATGGACGGCCATCGCCTCCTTCAACATGGCAGTCATTTCCGCAAAGGAGGCGGCGGAGCGAGAGCTAGAGTCGACCACCACACTGCCCTCCCGCCAACGCAGGCCATGTTGTCGGCACCGGAGGGCATCCAACGACCTCCGGCCGTCGTAGAATGTGGCCGCGGGCGGCCCCCTCAGGGGAAGATCCGCCGCCCGCACTATTGCTGCGAGGGTGAGGGCCGCGTGCTGTTCCGCGGCCTCCCTCAACTCCTCGAGTCGATATAGGAGAGCGGCGGGGGGACGAAACCCTGACCTTCTGGCGCCAAAACTATGAAAGAGGCCTGCCTCGACACATAGGGTGGGCCGGCGCCAGCCTGGGCCACGAGATCGGCAGGCCACATATCCGTGGGCCTGCGCGTAGGCAATAGGAGAACAGCGGGGGTTATTTTTTGAGTAATCGGATGGTTGAACATCTTTTCCGGAGTCCCACATATCCCTCAGTCCCCCCGGACCGTGGGAACCCTTCAAGAGAGGATTTTTCCCAGAGACCAAAAAAGGAGTCATTTTGAAAATATCTTAAAAACCACCCCACGCTCTTTTACAATATATATATTGGGTGTACAAATTAATTCGGTCCGTTTTTTGTTGTTAAAAATATATTTATTTTTAAATCACAAAAATTAATAAATTACTCAAAGTATTGTCCATCGTTGATTACTACTTTTTCCCTTCTCTCAGGTAATTTTCGAATTCCATCTCGAAAAAATGATTCGTTTTTCTATTCTATTCAATTTTCTATTTCTGCAAAAGAAGTGAACCGGTAACCTGCCAAGTCGTGCTGCATCCGTCGGAATAACCAGTAATCCGAAGGAGCAAGGTCCGGAGAATACGGCGGGTGTGGTAAAATATCCCACTTGAGTGTTTCTAAATATTTTTTGACGATGTTTGCGACATGAGGTCGAGCGTTGTCGTGCAAAAGAATAACTTTATCATGTCTTTGTTCGTATTCCGGCCGCTTTTCACGTAATGCACGGCTCAATCTAATTAATTGTAGCCTATACCGATCGCCCGTAATAGATTCGCCAGGTTGTAGCAACTCATAGTACACAACACCTTTTTGGTCCCACCAAATACACAGCATGACTTTTGAACTCAAATTTTGCATTGCTGTTGATGTCGAGGTCGATGGTAACGATTCAACAGGCTTAGCGTAGTATTTTTTTTTCTTGGGATTATCGTAGAATATCCATTTCTCATCTCCAGTAACAATTCGATGTAAAAACCCCTTTGTTTTTTGCCTTTGAATCAACTGCTCGCAAGTGAAAAATCGCCTTTCAACGTCTCTTGGTTTCAATTGATGAGGAACCCAGTATACCTGTTTTTGAATCATTCCTATGGACTTTAATCGTACAGAAACTGCTTGTTGAGTCACTCCTAAACTATCTGCAAGCTCCTCTTGTGTTTGACTTCGATCTTCATCGAGTAATGCCTCCAATTCTTCGTCCTCGAATTTTTTTGGTTGTCCAGGTCTAGGCTTATCTTCAACGCTGAAATCACCATCCTTAAAACGTCGGAACCATTCAATACATGATTTATCAGTTGGAGCATTATCACCATAAACTTCCACAAGCATTGGATGCGCTTCCGCTGCACTTTTCTTCCAATTGAAGCAAAAAATTAAAACCTCCCGTAGATGCTGCTTAGTTAACACAATATTTGACATATTCAAAAAAATTAAAAACAAGTTCTTTTACGAAATTCGAAGTGATGGGAACGGAATGTTATTGACAGATGTCTAACCTCTCTGAAACCACCGAGATCAACTGTCACAATAAAACATTCATGACAGCCAGAGCCATCTTTTTAAAACGGACCGAACTAATTTGTACACCTAATATATATATATATATATATATATATATATATATATATATATACATACACACTATCCTTAATTTAAATAGATGAAACTTATTTTTTACGTTTTAGTTTGATTGACTATAAAATAAAAGCGTGTTAATATAATTTATTTGTTGACAATTCCCAATCTTTAAATGTCATTATTAATTTAACGCCATCTTCTGGCAGTGTTATTAATTAAACTCCAGATGGCGTTTCGGCAGTATTTTGACCTTTTTTTTATTGTTCAAAGCGGGTAAAAATCGAGTCCGAAAATTCCGTTACATACAGGTGTCCAGTTAATATAAATCGTTTAAAAAAAGGAGCTAAAATCCTACGTCACGCGGTGTTCTCAGGCCAAACATACAAGTACTGACAGCACCCGATGCTTCTAATTTCGGTGATCGGACGAGAACCGGTCCGAAGATTCATTAATCCTGAGGATCCTGGTAAGGATAATAATACAAACTATACAGAATATTGCATTGTCATCGGTCCTTGATAAGTGTGCAAAGTTTCAAATCAATCCGTCGTCTTGAAAGGTGTGAAAATCACGTTCAAAGATTCCGTTACATAGATACATACCAAGCTAATAGAAGTGTGTTAAAATATCTTATTGTTATCATATGAGAATAGTTAGTACTCATTTGAGTACTAACTGTTCATTATGTATTCATTCTATTTCATTATCTATTAATTATGTATCATTTCAATTTATTTATCCTGGGATAGTTCCCATGATAAATAGATAACAATAATATACTGTGACAAGCCCTATAGAACCATCTAGTTGCTAAGTAAGCAGAACAGCGAGCGTTTATTTTATGGGTACTAGACAAATATACGTAGAAATTTATATTAAATGTAATAATCCAAATTAGACCAGGAGAAACGAATCTGTGACACTTGAAGGCGTTTTAACTTGTAAAAAACGACTAATTACTGACAGCAAAAGGTAACAAATCGTTCGGTTTATATCAGCCCACAACATCCCTTGGTTGGTTGGCTTGGGTCTCCCCCTAGAGGGAATGGACAATATACCCGCCACGCTTGTCAAAGGCGGATTGGCGGGTTACACATACCAGTAATCTCAGTATGCAGGTTTCCTCACGATGTTTTCCTTCACCGTCACCGGTACGTGGCAATTATTCTATAATATGCGCATTAGGTAAGAAAAACTACCTAAGCAGTGCATGATTACGCTGGATTCGAACCCGGAACCTTTACAATGGTCTGGATGTTCATGATGTATTTTGTTTCCTGACGAAAAACAAGTGTCACGGAAGAAAACCAAAGTGAATAGTTATGCAGAGGTGGAGACGATAGCCCTTTTACACAGCCTGAAGTGCACTACTTCAGGCTTTGAAATCTAAGGCTTCGTATACACCAAATGATACTCATAATAAAATTCAAATTAAAGCAATCACTGACCACTCACTAACTAACTGACCAAATCACAAGGAAAACATTCCAAACAATACGATAGCAAATCACTTACAGGCCAGGTCGTACATAAACTGAAGCTCCTGGGTTCGAAGATTGCACTTAAATAATAAAGCGATGAAATTATTTAGTTCCCTATTGCGCCGGGGGCTGTTCTGCCACTGATTAAACCTTTAAAAATGTATAAGATTACCTGATTGCTGAGCTTAATGCGGTTATTAGAACTTGCAACACGTTTCCTTGAATATAAATAGTCATTTTAATGTTCAATGCATGCATTAAGAATTCGTTTCGTATTTTCGCTACTCTCATTTATGTTCGTGTTATAATTGATAGATGAGCGTGTGAGCCAATCGGATGTTTCTTTTAAAAGCAATCTCTGTGTGCATTTAACACACGGTAGAATTGAAACTTCAGAAAATGAAGTAATACGAAAGTCCGAACAAAGAGGAAACGTAGATTATAGGAAACACTGTATACTTTTTTTGTATACTTTAATAATATATTAAATGGTCCGTCAGCCTGCCTGCTATTCTCAGCAATAAAAAAAATATACGGACGCGTTTCAGCCCGGTGGACCGATGACATTAATAAGGTAGCCGGTTATTTGGCTGGATGAGAAAAACGGATGATAGAGTGTTACGGCCTGATCTCAGGGAGGCAGTTGTTAAGCAGTGGGTGGCGTAAGGCTGGTTGATTGTTGCACATTACATGAGATACAACGCCAGCACCAGCTGGGTTGCCATACGAATGTGATAACACTTCGCAGCCACACCATATATTATGTTACATGCAGACTAATTCAATATAATAAAGTTTCCCAAACCTTTTCTTAACGAATGATACAAAAAAAAAACAATAAATTAATTGCCCAAATAAATCTCGCTCACTGACAACCAAAACCTCGACCGAGTCCAACGTGGTTCCCGTGGTTGGTTCAGTTTTAATTCCTTATTATTATTTACAAGTGGTTTAATACCAGGGGAGCATAAATCAGTTGGGTATATCATCAAATATTCATGTCCGTTTACAAGGGCAAAATTCAAAAAGATATTTATTAGATAGGTCTTATTGTAACGCGAGTAGTATATATATACCTAGTCAGGTCATAAGTATTGTCACACAGTAAAAACTTTTCTTTTAGAATGCTGGCCACAAAAAAGTTTATTGAATTCGAATGTCGAATTGTTCATGAAAATAAAAATGTATACTTTTAGAATTTTACTCATTTTTAAATATGGAGTGGACGCTTAAAGAAGACCGTGTTGCAGTTATTGCGTTGCATCGTTGCGGTTACGCGCCAATTCAAATTTTTAACATACTGAAAAATTTGAATATAACCAAAAGATTCGTTTATCGTACCATCAAACGATACAATGAAGACTCTAGTGTAGATGACAGGTCAAGAAGTGGTCGCCCTCGGTCTGTTAGGACTCCAGCAGTGATAAAAGCTGTGAAGGCACGAATTCAAAGAAATCCCAAACGTAAGCAGAAACTGTTGGCCCTTCAGATGGGGTTAAGCAGAACCACGGTGAAAAGGGTGTTAAATGAAGACTTAGGGCTTCGGGCATATCGAAGAAAAACAGGACATCGTTTGAATGCTCGTCTAATGGACCTGAGACTGAAGAGATGCCGCGCTTTGTTGAAGCGGTACGCGGGAAAAAAATATCGGGAAATTCTTTTTTCGGATGAAAAAATTTTTACCGTAGAAGAGAGCCACAACAAACAAAATGATAAGGTGTACGCACACAGTAGTGAAGAAGCGAGCAACCGTATTCCGCGTGTCCAACGAGGTCATTTTCCATCCTCGCTCATGGTATGGTTGGGAGTTTCTTATTGGGGCTTAACAGAGGTACATTTATGTGAGAAAGGTGTAAAAACGAATACTGTTGTGTATCAAAATACAGTCCTGACGAACCTTGTGGAACCTGTTTCTCATACCATGTTCAATAACAGGCACTGGGTATTCCAACAAGATTCGGCGCCAGCTCATAGAGCGAAGAACACACAAGACTGGCTGGCGGCGCGTGAAATCGACTTCATCCGGCACGAAGACTGGCCCTCCTCCAGTCCAGATTTGAATCCGTTAGATTACAAGATATGGCAACACTTGGAGGAAAAGGCGTGCTCAAAGCCTCATCCCAATTTGGAGTCACTCAAGACATCCTTGATTAAGGCAGCCGCCGATATTGACATGGACCTCGTTCGTGCTGCGATAGACGACTGGCCGCGCAGATTGAAGGCTTGTATTCAAAATCACGGAGGTCATTTTGAATAAACTTTAATGTCATAAGAATCTATGTTTTGTTAAGTTCATTTTGGTATATGAATGGTTACACAATGAATAAACTTGTTACAATTATTTTACATTAAACATGACAGAATTTATGACCTGACTAGGTATATATATATATATATATATATATATATATATATATATATATATATATATATATATATATATATATATATATATATATATATATATATATATATATATATATATATATATATATATATATATATATATATATATATATATATATATATATATATATATATATATATACTTATACTACTATTATAAAGAGGAAAGATTTGATTGTTTGTTTGTTTGTTTGCTTTGAATAGGCTCCGAAACTACTGACCCGATTTAAAAAATTCTTTCATTGTTGGGAAGCTACACTATCCCCGGGTGACATAGGCTATATTATATTTTCAAAAAAATTAGGGATCCTTACTAAAACTCCAATAATGTAACCCAAAGTGTAAAAAAATTACCTAAAATATTATTTAAATCGCGTGCGTTGCGAAAACTATTGATGATAGAATAAAATAATGTACTACAACTTTGCAGAAGACATCATTATTTACAAAAAGTGTCGCGACAGCATATGTCTAACTATTATAGTTATGCCACAATAAGTGTTCTTTTATTTTAAAAATTTAATTGAAATGCCGCCCATAGAAAAGACTCTTTATTTGGATCTTGGTATTAATCCTTATGAAAATAAATTACTTCATATTCAAAACTGTTTCAATACCTTTATATAACTTTTTGAATTATTCAATTCGGATATTCCATTCGAAAGATATCACGAGTTTAAAAATGTAAGTATTAGAAAAATGTTGCGTGGTAGCCGCTCACCCTGTTCGGCTAGCTAAGCAGCACCTTATGCAATGTAGGCGTGCGTCACTGGGGTTTTTACAAAAATTAGAATACTTATTAAGAAATAACGAAAAATAAATAAAAAGTAATAACAAAAAAAAATCATTAAAATAAAAGCTCATAGAAATAATAATATTCTTTCTTTATAATTTTATTTTTTTAGTAACCTGACGCAAATAGAAGGGTTTGCCCTCAGGGGCGCTCCTCTGTCCGAGGAGTGCACGGGTGTGCGTACCCGAGGTGCCCGAGCATCCGTCGCTTCACTCCCCTCTCCGTTCGAGGCGACAGAGTCCTACCTTTCTTTCCGCTTACATCCTTTCCAACTTAGCTCTCTGTTCGTGGCGTGGTCCCCGGTGGGATGATTGCGAATACTGATTGGGGTCCCGGGTTCTACCCTGGGACCTGATTTGGTAGTCGAAACCATGCCTATTTCGACTGCGCCTGCACAGAGTGTTCATCATTTCAGCCGGAAGACGCCCACTGCTGGACAAAGGCCTCCCCCAAAGATCTCCACGATGATCGGTCCTGCGCTGCCCTCATCCAACCTATCCCGGCGATCTTGACCAGATCATCGGTCCATCTTGTGGGGGGCCTACCAACACTGCGTCTTCCGGTACGCGGTCGCCATTCGAGGACTTTTCTGCCCCAACGGCCATCAGTCCTTCGAGCTATATGCCCAGCCCACTGCCACTTCAGTTTTGCAATCATCTGGGCTATGTCGGTTACTTTGGTTCTCCTGCGAATCTCCTCATTTCTGATTCGATCTCGCAGGGAAACTCCGAGCATAGCCCTCTCCATTGCTCTCTGAGCGACCATGAGCTTTCTTATAAGGCCCATAGTTAGCGACCACGTCTGCGTTCCGTATGTCATCACTGGCAACACACATTGGTTAAAAACCTTCGTCTTGAGACACTGCGGTATTTGGGACGAAAAGATTTTACGGAGCTTCCCGAACGCTGCCCATCCGAGTTGGATTCGACGAGTGACCTCTTTCGCGAAATTGGACCTGCCTAGCTGGATCGTTTGACCCAAGTAGACGTATTCGTCAACAATTTCGAAAGTACAGTTCCCAACTGTTACGGGGGTAGGTGCGACATGGACATTAGACATGATCTTCGTCTTGTCCATGTTCATTTTGAGACCTACTCCTTGGGAAGCTGTATTGAGGCCATCAAGCATATGGCTTAAGTCTTCCATGGTTTCAGCCATGATTACGATATCATCTGCGAATCTAAGGTGAGTGATGTACTCACCGTTAATGTTGATGCCCAGTCCGTTCCAGTCCAGAAGCTTGAAGACATCTTCCAACGCAGCAGTGAACAGCATCGGCGATATGACATCGCCTTGTCTGACTCCCCGCTGCAGTCGGATAGGCTTCGAGTTCTGATCCTGGAGACGGACTGACATGGTGGCGTTTTCATACAAACACTTCAACGCTTTGATGTATCGATAATCAATGTGGCACCTCTGGAGAGACTGAAGCACCGCCCAGGTCTCGATCGAATCAAAGGCTTTCTCATAGTCCACGAACGCCAAGCATAGTGGCTGGTTATACTCCTCCGTCTTCTGTATAACCTGCCGCAGCGTATGTATGTGGTCTATGGTGCTAAAACCTTTTCGGAATCCGGCTTGTTCGGGAGGCTGGAAGTCGTCAAATCTGCGCGAATGCTGCACAGAGTGTTCCCGGGGCGGGAATTGCATCCTCGCTGTTGGTTGGTCTTGCTGGGCCGGCTACGACGTCAGGCGACTCTGCTTTTTCTGGAGTGTCGTCTGGTAGTCGTACCCACGCCTGACTAGCACGCGACGGGGATGCGAGTCCCGTCCGGAATTGGCCGCGGACCTGTCACTCCCGGCCCTGGTTCTCTCCATGGTCGGGGGCAATCCTGGATGGACGGCCGTCGCCTCCTTTTGCGAGGCAGTAGTGTCTGCAAGGGAGGCGGCGGAACGGGAGCGGGAGTCCGCCACCGCACTCCCCTCCCGCCAACGTAGGCCACGTCGTCGGCGCCGGAGGGCGGGCAACGATCTCCGGCCGACGTAGAAAACGGCCGCGGGCGGCCCCTCGGGGGAGGATCCGCCGCCCGCACTATTGCCGCGAGGGAAAAGGCCGCGTGCTGTTCCACAGCCTCCCTCAACTCCTAGAGTTGTTACAAGAGAGCGCCGGGGGGACGAAACCCTGACCCCCTGGCGCCAGCACTTTAGAAGGGGCCCGCTTTAAGACAAAGCGTGGGCCGGCGCCGGCCCGGGCCACGAGATCGGCAGGCCATATATCCGTGGGCCCGGGCGTAGACGATAGGAGAACAGCGGGGTTTTTTAGAGGGTCGAACATCTTTTCCGGAGTCCCTTATATCCCTCGGTCCCCCCGGGCCTTGATAACCCGTCAAGAGAGGTTTTTCCCCGAGACCGAAAAAAAATAGAAGGGTTTAATTTTTAATTTTTTGTTAAATACCCGTGCGAAGCTGGGACGGGCTGCTAGTATATATATATATATATATATATATATATATATATATATATATATATATATATATATATATATATATATATATATATATATATATATATATATATATATATATATATATATATATATATATATATATATATATATATATATATATATATATATATAGTATAGTACTCAAACATATCTGAAAGATGAAAAAAAAATAGTCTATTAAATCAATTCTGAGATTCATGTTTTGCTTTGCTTAGGAAAATTAACAATCATGGCAGTGCCAAAAAGGGTAAACAGTTATGGGACCGCTAATAAGTGTGTGAGTTCGTCTCAAAATTGTGCAAATAAGTGCACGTTAAAAAGGTTCCCTAGCGGGCTGGATGCGACAGGCAAGATTCAGCAGTGGACATAGATTGGCTGACGACGGTCTATACTAATACTGTTCTGGTGGTTCTGAGAACAGCAGGTGAAGCATTGTGATAAGATTATGTTTAAATGTACAATCATAATCAACTGGGCATTTATCCCTATCACCTTCAACCTCATCTTTCACACGAAAACGGTTTTCGACAACGTTCAGGTTTCATACTCTTCCAACTGAGGTTTTCTTATCGCAGTACTATACGGGGATTTCCTAATGGGGCGTTGTAAAATTTCTTCGAGACTGTCAGTGTACTACTGGCAATGTCCCATGGTGTTCCAAATGACAATAGGCGACGGTGACTGTCTACTGAACTCTAACTGTACAAAAACTCGCCACACACCCTACTCGCAGCTCGCCGTATCTTCAAAGAGGAACGAGTAAGGGCGGGATCGTTCTAATGCCAAGATCTGCGGTTCTTTGCCGAGATTGCATACGTTTTATTATGTTTACAAGGTGCCGTGCTAGAGTTAACTGCTTCTGCTGAAGTCAGGGGTCGTCAACAATTTAATTTGAGTAATTTTTACTTTAATATTGTAGGCAAAAAATTTTCGAAAGAGTAAGAAGTTTTTTTTTATTGCTGTAGGACAGCAGACATACTGACGGCCCGCTTAGAATTTAGCAGTTACCGTCGCCTAAGGGTGTTTGCAACGCCAGTGGCATCGCGAACACGATGTTGGCCCATAAGGTTACAGGAACTTGGGTCACTAATGCCGGAACACAACACAAGATTATGCAGGCAACATATTAACTTAATAAACCAAGGGTGGTTGCCGTCCAGACGGGCTTCACCTAGCTAGGATTGTTTTTGTCGCCTTTTTCGAGAGGCTGGACGCGGCCGCAGGGGTTAGTATTCTTACTCCACCCCTGCACAGAGGGGATCTATAGAATTACAGACCAGACAAGTCGACATAGCTAATTATGTTGGTATTTTTATGTCATAAGTATTCTATTATATTATATCAACCATTCACATATATCTTCAACAAAGATTAAATTTCGCATATTCAGCCTTTCAGCTCAAACATTACGTTCTTTTCATAGGAAAGTTCAGGAATTTATATGAATCAATTCCTTTGTGTTCGTTGCTAACTGTATCACTTTGCAAGTATTTTATGAAAGTGCTCTAACGTGCATATCGTATTTAAAAACGATAGAGATAAAACAAATTTAAAAATAAACTAACAAAACATAGACCGGCGGTTTGCGAGCCCGGCAGACAACAAAACTATTCGTAGAGCACTCTCATTTATTCACACCATAACGCCGGAGCGGGATTCGTCGGGTTTATGTTTGTTTTTGTTGCTTTCTTAATCATTTAAGTGGATTCACTAGATAAAAAAGGGATTTGATGCATTTTCTACAAATTAACTTAAAGGCGAGGAGAATATTAAGAAAAACCTTTGTTACTCCGCTCATTGCCTACACACATATTACATAAATATAACGAAATGAAAATAAGAAATTTAATTTATAGTAACGAAAATAATTTTCTATAAATTCACAAGAATTTCGAATTGAAAGTAAAAATAAAGTTTTGACTTTTGTAATTTTGATTTTTATTATTTTAACTATTTTATTTTATTGATTGATTTATAATTATTTTTTATTATTGATTGACTTTTATAATGTAAATAATGGACCATGTTGTTCGACAAATAAATAAATTATTACCATCTCTTTATTTATTTTCTTTTCTAGTTATTTACATTTTTCAATATAATCTACTTTTCATTTTATAACATAGATAGATAGATAGATAGATAACACTTTATTGTAAACCAATTATATAAACACAATGAAACTTATTTACACAATCAATGAGTACTTGACTTACAATGGGCGGCCTTATCGCTACAGAGCGATCTCTTCCAGGCAACCCGGGCTATAGAACATTATTGGTGTTACATTGATGTGGAAGGGAGGTATGGTAATAAATAATAATTATATTTTATTTACATAATAAATAGATAATATACATAAAATTCAATAATATATATAAAATATAATAAATAAATAGATAAACATACTTAAATATCTATATTTGTAGAATACATAAATAAATATATGTTTTGTTGTTACACTAAAGATAGGTAGTGATTTTTAACCAATTTTTTAAAAGTTGGTAGTGACTTAGCTTGTCTTATAGCAATAGGCAGTGCATTCCAGAGTTTGATAGCATGAACAATGAAGGAGTTATTATAAAAAGAAGAAGTATGAACAGGAGTTTTAAGCGATAGTTCAGTAGATGTACGCAAATTTCGGAGGCCAGACGAGTTAAGAAACTCGAATTGATTCCTGAGGTAAATAGGGGCGTTTGGATAAAAGATAAATTTGTAAACGAGTGAAAGGATATGAGTTTTCCGGCGAAGATGGATAGGTAACCACTTGAGTTTTGTACGAAATTCTGAAACATGGTCATATTTACGCAAACCAAATATGAACCTGATACAAAGATTTTGGAGGCGCTCAAGTTTATTAAGTTGTTCTTGCGTTATATCTAGATAGCTGGCATCGGCATAATCCAAAATGGGCATGAGCAAAGATTCTGCAAGCCTAACTTTAGTGGCAATCGGTAGGAAATTTCTGAGTCTATTAAGAGACTTAAAAGAGAAGTAAACTCGTCGGCTTAGTTCAGCGATTTGAGGTCGCCAAGACAGCTCCCTGTCAATAATAATACCAAGGTCTTTAACCTTATCACCAATCTGAATATATAATCCATCAAAATTAATTTTCGGCAACTTTTCCCATTCAACTTATATTATTATTATTATAAAAGTCTGAATTAACTTTACCATAAAAAACTTGACAAAAATGAACAGACCAAAGAAACTCTCTAGCGATACATGTATGTTAACTATCATTTTTATATTAAGTAAAAAATCATGAAATAGCCCGCATAACTGATCAAAAAAAATCAAAAATCATTTATTTCGGCACTATACAATTTAAATACAGTATTACAGGAATATCGTTGCTACGCATAAGTAAAAACATACTGTGCTGCAGTAGAAACGTTCACCTCAGTTCATCACAACTACATTGGTTTTATAGTACATATAGAAAATAGAAGTGTGTGTGTTTGTGTGTGTGTGCGTGCGTGTGTGCGTGCGTGCGTCCGTGCGTGCGTGCATGTGTGTGTATATGCTTATGGTAGTAAATTAATTATATTGAGCGATATTTGTTATTGATCTCTGCTCCTCTCAGTTTACATGAAAGAAGGAGTATCATTTAGTTTTACCATTTGGGATAAAATAAATAAATACTGTGGCAATTAACATAGCCCCATATATAATAGTCTTAAAGTAAGCTGACTAAAGACACATCATATTGCCTTTAAACTAATCAAAATGAAATCCATTCGCCAACTCATTGGTCCGATCCAGTTATTTAAAGTGTGCATTGTTTCAAATTCAGTCAAGCTATTAAACACGAGTAAAATTTTTCAGATGCATATTAATAGAATATCTAGATAATGATGATATGGCAAAAACGGGTGTGAATGTTGGGATGACGGCTAACAGAGGAGACAGGAAGGAGAGAACATGTGCCGATCCCATATATAATGTGGGATAACGGCAAGAGGAAGAAGAATAATAGAATATCACTATTATATCCAATATATACTAATTCAACAAGAGATTAAATTACAAAAGCAATTGTTTCCGTTCCGCTACTTTGTAAAGTTAAAACGTTTAAAAAATATGTTAAAAAAGTTAAGCCGGTCCGCATTGATGGGGATTAATGCACGCTCGGGGTAATGTGAAAAAATAAACTCGGACACGACGCGAGCTAAGCAAGATCGAAATTCTAGAAAATAGGAAAACAATGCATTTTTTTAATGAGGAACAGCAGACAGCAGGTTGAGGTCCTATTTGATAGTAATCGGTTACCGTCACCTATGAATGTTTGCCACATTAGGGGCACTGCGAACACGCTCCTGTTCGCATACGGGTACTGCAACCTGGGTCACTAATGTCGGATCACAATATAAGGTGGCGGCACGGGCCTGGACTCCTGCCATCTAGCTAGGGTTGTTTAATCGCTTTTAGGTCAGGCCGACCCACACAGGCCGTAGGGGTTAATATTCTTACTCCGCCCCTGCACGGAAAATATATTGTACGTAATTTTGTGTACCATATTATAGGTAAGCTGTTTATTTTATTCATTAATGACGTTTCAACAGCCTTTTTCAGCAAATGACAACCGTTATTGAGAAATATTATTTTTATCTACCCTCAATGTAAATTTTTATAATTTACTTTTAACATTATGATGTTGTCGTGTCCTGAAAACTAATTTAAGTTTATTTTTAGAAAGCGAAAAACTTTTGCTTGGAAAAAGTACTTTGACCCATATATTTTTTTATATATTGGGACAACTTATAAAGCGCCATCTACTTCTATTATACATAAGCGCTACTTTGTTGGGACTAGTCCCAGCATTTGTGTTATGGGTACTATGTTAGACAACTAATATATAATACTTACTAACTAATATACTGCTTATTTACTTTTCTTATGTAAATAAATATAAATTAAACATAAACACTAAGACGCGGGACGGGAATCGAACCCGTGAAACCCTTCACAAGCATATCGAAGAACGTTAGTCGTTCTATGATTTAATAAAGGTCGAGGGGCTGTCCCAATCCTGATTTATAATTTGGTAGGGGAAATATTACCCAGGACCATCCCCTTTCTAGGTGCTAAAGCCGGGGGAGTCGCAGAACAATGACGACCCGACATCGACTAGTGGGAATGCCGTCGCAGCTACCACTATCAACTACAAATATAAGGACAGAGAACCTCACACAATCATGTTGGCTGGGGGGACCCATAGCTCAGACGTGGTACTGGTAAATTTCAGTTTCCTCAGTCAACACACCATGAGATCATTTATCACATATTTGTACAAACAAGCGCTTCAACAAACAAACAATACAATTGTTGCACCACTATTCCGTTTAAAGCGGAAACCGCAGACCACCGGCGCCATGTTGAACGTTTCCCATCACATTTCCGGCTCCTAACAACGAACGCGTGGACGTGCTACACAATCCTTTTAACTGTGCTAGCATTGTGGTAATATAATAATAATAATTAGACTATACGTAAAATTTTTACAACCTCCTGCTTCGATTCTTGAATTTGGTATATTCCCATACAACAGTAGACCCCCATGGATTAATGGCTAACGCAAGTTGGACGGCTGCGGAGGGTTCGATTTATGCATCCATGCTAATATTATAAATGTGAAAGTAACTCTGTATATCTGTCTGTTACGTTTTCACGCCTAAACCAGTGAACCAATTTTGATATTTTTCGATAAAGAGATAGATTGGCTCCAATTGGATATTGAAGAAGCACACAAGCTGCTTTTTAGCGCAAAAATGAAACTTGAAGGGGATGAAATGGGGTGAACGTAATTAAGTTCTTTTTTTTTTCAATTTTATATGGCACTACAACGCTGGGTTAGCTAGTAATTAATGTTTATTTCCAAAAAATTGTATATTAGTAGTAATCAGCTGCCTAGTACCCATGACACATTAGCTGTTTTGTAATTAGATGGGGCTTGTGAACCATAACAACTTAATTATTCATTAATATTTCGGTTAGTTTTCATATTAAATCCTGAGCCATTGTTATGAAGCCTTTATTGAATAAACCACTTTGCGAACATCGTGTACAGATGAAAAAACTGAAAAACAGTAAAAGGCATCAAAGCTAAAGTTTACTGCGATGACCCTTTTATTAATACATACATTTTAATAATTCATACTAATATTATAAATGTAAAAGTACTTCTATGTCTGTTACGTTTTTACGCCTAAGACGCTGAATAGTTAGTTTAATATTGGTATAAGATTGTTCGGTGCTCGCATAGGGCTATTTGAAATCCCGCCACCTGATTTTTGTTATCTACCCTCACTCTCGGTGAGGTAATAATGGTGAAAGCGAGGGTGGGACGAAAAATTGTGCTTTTCTTGTGTCAACGTTTGACAAAGGATAACCGCCTTTGCACCGTGCGCGATATTTATAAATACTAACAAAATAACCTCCTGGTTACTCTAAACTTTAATTGGCCGTGCCAATACTATCTGTGTGTTCAGTGTTGTGCTATAGCTGGTGCCGAGCAACAGTTCCTCAGCGACCTGAACCGAAACGGGAAGGGGTGGAATCAAGGTCAGTGCGAATTTCTTTGCCCGTTGCAAGACATCGTGTCTCTTTTGCTACCGCTCCTATCCCAATCTTCTCTCATACAGTCCACTGCTCTAGAGCAATCCTTCCCTCCCGTACGGTGCAATCTCGGTCCGTGACCGGCATCGTACAACATAGATTGGACCCTGGCAAAGGACATATGCTACTTTTTTTTAATTACTAGCCGTTCTTACCCGCTTTCCTGGTAAAGTTACAGAAAAAAGTAAATCGAAAAAATATAATACGTTTTCATATACATGCGCTAGCCCCACTTCTCCGCGGCAAGAAAACACACATTATTTCTTAAAACTATAATAACTTTACATTAAATGAAGATATCGCAATATATTTTTTTAGATAAAGGCCAAGTGTCTATGAAATAAAACTTAGAAAATTTAATTGAAATTTATCTAGTAGTTTTGCCGTGATGCGAGCATTGCTGTAGACCTCTATCGTTTTATTTATATAGAAGATGTGACAGAATAACGTTTGCCAGGGCAGCTACTCGTATCAAATAAAAAAAAATAAGAACAGTTTGGAATTGAATTAAGTATATTTTAAGTTATTGATAGTTTCATGAAGTTTTTCCATTTACTTGTACGATATTTCACTGCCCATACAACAACCCACACTACAATGTCTAGACTCTAGACGATCTATTTTAGTTGCATAAAATCGATAACTTAAAACAATTACGTCTATTAAAAGCCGTACTCGGGGTGAGATGATTATTCGTTATTTTTAATACACCAATTAATGCTTTTTCAAATTAATAAATAATTATTAAATATAAATATTAAATACAAATACAAAAGTTAGAAAATAAAACCAACGCAACGTGAACGTTAATCACTACGAATATATTTCACTTTTATTTATCAATTATTTTTCTTACATTGTCCATTTTTAGTATTCCACTGTATTTTATATTATTCTGCTGCTAGTTTCCCTATCCCGCCGACAGTTACTTGCCAATAACCAAAATTAATTATCTACCTAAAATATTTATAACAGAAACGGAAAGAATTCCGCTGGTTAATCTATATCATTTTATATGATGATATTATAATAATAATATTAAATAAAAAAAAAATGTAAATATAAACATAAAATTATTTAGTCAGTAATTTTTATATTATTTTTACAAGTCATATGTATTAATTTTGGTTATTGCGTTTTAAACATTTACAAACCTCCGGTTAGTTTGTTTAGGCAACAAATTTAAAAATGAAATTATAAATTTAAGAAATGTCAATACCAGAATGATAGATACTATTTACATTAAATTTGAATCTACGAGTAACACAAAAAGATAATATTTTTTATATACGATAAATTTTTATTTCATTTCAAATTAATAATAGATCGGTCCTTCCATAAGGGTAGATGGGATTTCGTGAACTACCTTCACTTTACCTTTTCTCTGTGCAGTAGCGGAGTAACAGTACTAACACCTGTGACCTGGGTCTGCCTGACGTAAAAGCCGACAAAATAACCTTAGCTAGGTAGGGCTTCAGGGCCATCTGGATGGCACCCACCCATGGTTTATAAGTATGCCGCCATAATAACCTTGTGTTGTGTTCTGGCATTAGTGGCCTACGTTCCCGTACCCCTATGGGAAGGCAGTGTGTTCGCGGTACCTCTAGATTCGCAAGCATCCATAGACGACGGTAACTGCTTACAATTAAGTGGATTAGCCTGATAGACATTAATGTTACACTACACCAGTTTAACATTCAGACCATGACCAGGGCATCTTACAAGTCTCGAGCAAGTTGGCGTGTTAACTTAGATGGGTATGGTCCAGTGGTCCTATAAGGACTTTCGGGGACAAATGGATAAGACTGTGGGGAACCTTACCACTATATTTGTTTGTATAACTGCCACCACGATACACAGTTTATTGTTTATTATTTGTACAATGTTGTTTACAATAACACAGGGTTCCACACATCTAATCAGGAAGCTATTGTTTACTATTTGAGATTTATATATCACGAGATTAAGTTGCACGGTCAATGAGTTACGCGTGACTGACTTTTCTGCGAAGGTAGATCGGTCGGCATGCGAGTGCCGGTCCAATTCGGTGAGCGCTAAAATGATGCACTCGGGATATTTATTTATGAATATCCCACAAGGCTCTTTAGCAGACTTCACTATCAGAAGATAGAACGCTGCGGTTTTGTAGAGAGTGAAAGGGGTGCGACAGCAAATAAATCTTATGCTAAAATGTAGAGTACAATGAAGTTTATTGGCAAATTTGGATTAATTTGTTTTTTTATTCCCGATACTGTAAAAAATTTAATGGTGTTTCCGTTTGACAAGGGACTTACAAACGCTTCTTTGAATAACAATCTTAAAGAAGAGAGGAAGTGATGCTCACCACCCTACAACACCCAACACCTAATGTGTGTTTTCTTGCCGCGGAGAAGTGGAGCTAGCGCATGTATACGAAAACGTATCATATTTTTTCGATTTACTTTTTTATGTTACTTTACCAGGAATCACGAGGTTTAATCTATTTCAAAGCTATATAATACTCTTCACAAATGAATCAGTATCAAAAACTACTTCATATCTAAGAACAGTCCTCAAGTGCTCGCATAAATCAAGCTCTGAACTGATCCAAGTCGGCGCACTTGTTCTTCCGATTATATTCATCTCGGATCGATGCGTACTCGAAAACATAAGGCGCCTCAAGTTAAAAGCAAATTACCACAGTATAATTAAATCAATCAGTAGTTCCTCAACAATAATAATAACGATGAAATTAGAAATATGCTTAATAGCTAGGTAGCTTGGAGATAGGTAATGTTTACAGAATACTTTTAGCTTTAAAATAAATTTCGTTTCGAAACCAGATCAGGGACGTCTTGAAAAAAGGCGAGGTCAAGAGTACCCTAAACCGAAGGGCATGTATGAAGGGAATAATGAAAGTGGACGAAGCGAAACAAGTATGTAAGGATCGGAGCAAGTGGAAAGAAGTGGTCTCTGCCTACCCCTACGGGAAAGAGGCGTGATTATATGTATGTATGTATGTAATAAATTTTAAATATTCTACATAATATATTCTCAGTAAATATATTTGGATATTTTTATATATGAATTATATATACGGCTGTGAAGCGTGGCCGGTGTTAGAGCGACCCAAGCAGGAGCTGCGTGTCACGGAGATGAATATGCTGCGGTGGATGTGTGGAGTGACGCGGAAGGACCGCTTTAGGAACTCCCGCATTCGCGGCGGTCTTCATGTCCGTGACATTGCGGATAAATTGCAAGTGTCGGCTCCGTTGGTACGGCCACGTTTTACGGCAACCGGATGCTTACGTGGGTAACAAATCTCTGGCCATGCCGCCTCCGCCGGGCCCCGGCAGGAGGGGTAGACCTAAAAAGTGCTGGCTTGACGTCGTAAAGAGTGATATGCGTGCCAATGGGCTCACTACCAGGGATGCTGAAGACCGTGCGAAGTGGAGAAGAAAAAGTCGGAAAGCAGACCCCGGGCGCCGAAGCGAGAGTTTGGGCTGCAACCGGGAATTAACGCAGAGATGATGATGATTTTTATATATGAATTACGACAACCGAAATAGGGTAAGAGTGTAATTTGACTTAAAAAGATATGACGTCATCGTCATATCATTCGAAAGTTTTCAAAAGATAAATACTAAAATATATCAATTCAGTAATTTATTCAACAACAGAATATTTACAATAAAATACAACATAATATACAATCAATTTAGACAAAAATGGTAATACATTATTATATTACACTAGCCTCAGTTTGTAAACTAGAAAAAATATTTATCAATATAAAGAATATGCTTAGGAGATTTAAGATTATTATCAAATATTATTGTTATTGATATCGGTCTGATAATGCTAATTCATTAATGGAATAATACATGATTTGTTGTTCCATGTGAACATTTTAAAGAGTTTTAGTGTACATTTTAAATTAAAAAACATCTAATTAATAAGTATGGATTTCTGTGACAGATTCAAAATGACAATTATTATAAAATACACAGTCATATGTACCCCACAAAGATTCTATTAGGATGCCTGGGCCATAGAAGCTTAGAGGTGAGACGTTCCTTCCATCAAGTTGTAACAATGTGCAAAGTTCTTAATGGAAAAATAAATGCCATGGATCTCCACAACGAGCTAGTGAGATTATACGTCCTCAATAACTATTCTCGAGCAAGGAAACACAGATTGTTCGCGGTCCCATCTTGCCGTACTGTCTCCGATCCCACGCACCTTAACTGCTCTCAATGCTTTCCTGAATACAAATCATGATTATGATCTGACATTTTAGGGATGATTGGAATAACTTTTTGACATTGTTGATTCAGTTCTGTGATACGTTGTAAAACAATCGCCTACTTGTATTAATTGCTATTTATCAATTATTATTAATTAATGTAACTGGGTGCGGCGGTTTCACTAGTTCGTATAACACGTGGAACTACTGTTAATAAAAATACTGTGCTAAAGACCAAGCCAACTTGAATGCCGATTCAATATTGTTTTCGGACAACTGGGGTCATTATATTCAGATTTGGATTGTCCTCGGAATTTGCAGGAAGAAGTTTTGAGTTTGAATATTCTAATTTTAGATGCAAAATGGCCATTCAGAGTACTTCAATTTGTGACGTGGCGAAAACTGAAGCCAGTTTTTTTGACTTGGAGATGTCAACTTAACAACTTAGGCCGATTCAATTCCAAGTTCATGCTGTACATCTACGTGGTATGTTTTACTTTGAGATAATTCTTCGATACTTGCGGAAAGTTGTTGATTTCAAATTATTTTTTAATTTATGATGTAAGTAGGTATAGGAACCCATTTTAATATCTGTTAACGTTTGACAAAAATGCTGAACAAGTGCGAAAGGCGAATGCGGAACACGCAACGTGCCGGATGCTCACTAAAAATCTATTCCAGGCTTCTCTTAATCATCAATTTTTGAAATCTGGCAAACCTGCCTAAGAAGATCCCGAAAGACAGTGTGTGTGGAATTGGTCAATCGAAGGCTGTTTGCAAACAATATCCATCTCACATAGTCGCCTCGCCCACTTCTATCTAGTTATAAAAGAAGCCAGGCACATAGTGTTCCTATGGGTGCCCCACTAGGTGGGTATCTGGCTCCATAACCACATATCTCCTTCGCCACTGTGTATCTGTATGTCGCCCAGACTCGCCGTGGCTCTCGTGTCTTGACAGTGACACCTTGACAAATATACATGGACACTCGAGACGGCGCAGGTATGCTGTAAATGCATACCACCGACTAAATACACTACACTAGATTTATTCTCCGTCCAGGGGCGGAGTAAGAATACTGACCCCTGCGGATCCGAGGTCGGTCTGTCGTTAAAGGCGACAAAACAATCCTAGCTACATGGTAGGGACCGAAGCTCGTCTGGATAGGAATCACCCTTGGTCTAAAAGTATGCCACCATAATAACCTTGTGTTGTGTTGCGGTATTAGTGACTAAGGCGGCAGCATGTTAGCGATGGCCAGGGGCATCGCAAAAATCCATAGGCGACGGTAACTGCTTAATGAGCGGGCCGTTAGTTAGCCTGTCTGTTGTTTTTCAACAGTTTATGCAGGTAAAAAAACCAATGTTAATTTTATTAATAATGCGCTATAGTTCTAAATAAAGCGGACATAAAATAAACAATATCTATTTAAGAACAAAACCAATGGAACAATTTCACTAATGGCTCACAACTCAACGGCTTAAAGAAAGTAATAATGGAAAACACATTATTTTACATCCCACAAATTACTACTGTTTACAAAGATAACAATCCACCGTATTAATCTTCAACCAAAAAAAAATTAAAGCATTGCAATTTTTCCTACAAATCATTTAAATTCTTATAACATCTACGACTAAAAGCTAAAATTGGATAACACGCGTTTTATTAAAATACGCACGTTGCAATATAAATCATTATGAGCACATGTACGAAAAGTCAAAACATTGGTTAATGTTTATAAATCGAAAATTCAACGAAAACGCATCTTGATAATAATATATCTTCATTATACGACTGTAACGTTATTGAGAGAATAATAAAGTTCAATTTCGTACAGAACAGATTCGTTCTAGGCAACATACATTTTGATAATGCTGCTAAGTCAATTTTGACTCCACTGACAAGAATAGTGATGCCGGGAAACATCGTAATCGAGAGACTTAATAGATAGACAGATTTAATAAGAGAAACAAGAGGATTCTTGTCTTTTTACCTCATACTAGCTTGGAAATAGCAAAGGAATACATACAGGCAATACATTCGGATTTGCCTTCGGAATTTGAAAGGGCAATTAATTGTCAATACCAACAAGTCAATAATTTAAAAAAACTAATTAAATTGGTCTTTAATCTGTGTCTTTACGTAACGTAAAGACACAGATTTTTATGACAATCGCTCGAGAAAACGTGTAAGATAAACAAAAAAAAGCATGCGGGACAGTCTTTGAGGACTGCCGATAGAAATGAAAATTAAAAACTAAATAACTTGTGAATTGTATCGTCGAGCTATTAGATTATGATTTTCGATTTATAAAAAAAAAAAAATTATGATCAAGCATTAAAGTCTAAATTGGTCATTAACACTTCTTTTCAAGCCAAAAAAATAGTTCACCAAAAAAGTGCTAATGCATTGCAATCATTTAAACCTTACATTATAAAATAAACCTTAAGTCATTATTAATAAGGTTAATATTACTGAAGCAAAACTCCGATTTACGAACCTTACGAATTTTCGATCAGTACACGTGACACCTGATGCGAGTTTAAAATTTTTTACACATCACAAAAAAAGTGCACAACGCCGCTAAAGAAGTTTTCACTTCAAAAAGTAGACTACATTTCATATGTTAGTGTATAAAGGCTACGAAAGCAAACACAAATAGGGGACAAAGATTATAGGAAACACTGTATACTTGTTGTATCTATGTCATTATTTCACAGCCTAAATCCTATTTATTTTTATTTGTCTCCTTTTTGTGTCACTATTTTGGATAATCATATTTTGATTACATCCGTGCTAAAGAAGTTTCATAGAATTAAGGCCCGAGTTTTGTGTACATTAGAGAAGATATATAATAGGTTTGTTTATTTTGGTATAGATTCTACTACTTTTATGATGATAATTAAAAGTGACAAATACAAAGAACGATTCGGCATTTTCACAATAATAATAGTGTCAATGGCCAGTATAAGCCCGAGATCAGTCGAATGATTCGAATGGAAAATTGGATTCATTCGCATCACTACGTGATAATTGGTAACACGTGTGCGTCTGACGTGCGGTGAGTTTGCGAAGTTAGTTAAAACGTTGACGTATTGTGACATGACGTGCGACATATGTTCTGGGTGCTTTTTGTCAATTCAAATTAAAATTAATACGCGGATGTCTCAATGGAGACGTGTAGTTAGAAATTTGGTATACGATACGAGAATTGCGACCACAAACCTCTTTGAAGTGTTATGTATGTGAATCTCGTTAATTTTAATACCGGAGACCACTAATTTAGGTACTTATCAAGACGTAAGTGAAACTTACATTCTAGCCCGTTTGTCCGCTAACTAAGGAACTGAATTAAACGACGTAGCTCAGGATAATGTGATTAACATAATTTAAAAAGACTAAAAAAAACACGCTTTTATAAAAAATCAAACTAAAAGGTGAAAAATAATTTTCAATAAATTTAAATTAAGGATAGTGGGAATAACAAAAAAATTAATTTTATTGTAAAAAAGCGTGGGGTGCTTTTTAAAATATTTTCAAAATAACAATTGACAACAAGCACCCCACACTTTTTTACAATAAAACATAAAACTCATTTTTTTGTTAATCCCACTATCCTTAATATAAATTTATTGAAAATTATTTTTTACCTTTTAGTTTGATTTTTTATAAAAGCGTGTTTTTTTAGTTTTTTTTATTAAACTATAATTTATTTTTAATTTTTTAAAGCGTGATAATATAATTTATTTGTTGTCAATATCCAATCGGTAAATATTTTTATTAATTTAACGCCATCTGCTGGCAATGTTATTAATTATGCTCCAGATGGCGTTTCGACAGAATTTTGATTTTATTGTTCAAAGAAAGTAAAAATCGAGTCGAATTCTGAAAAATTCCATTACATACAGGTCAAGTTAATATAAAATATATAAAAAAGAATAAAAATTAACAAAAATCCATCGTCACGCGATTTTAACACGCTCCTTAACTTCGGTGATCGGACGAGAACCGAAAAATCATTAATCCTGAGGATCCTGGTAAGGATAATGATACAAACTATACAGATTATTGCATTGTCATCGGCCCTCGATATATCTACAAAGTTTAAACGAAATCTGGCCATTTAAAGTGGGTCAAAATTGCCCCCAAAGGAGTCGGTTATAAATATATAAACAAACATACAAGTGAAAGTCGTGGGGTGCCATTTAAGATATTTTCAAAATGACTACTTCTACCAATATCTAATATCAGTAAAATATTTATACCAATTGACAACAAGGACTACTTCTTCTTCGGAATTTGGAAAAGATTTAGGTTTTTAGATAAGGTTGTCTGGAAGAGATCGTATTTTTTTCTTATTTACTATATTTCCTGTATGACAAAGAAGTATATGTACATATTTATGAAATCATTAAGTTAGAAGGCCAATACTTTGGTATTAGTTATTTATCAAGTTCTAAAGAGCATTACCGTAATAACTTAGCAACGGGTGGAATCTGTCTATATTCAAAGCAACAAAACAAAAGACTTTCTCTCTATGTATGTTATTCAGTCTATACTCAAAGAAATAATATATCTGTCCCTATTTATTTTAGTTTGCCTTTTTGCCGGAATAGCTTATAATAGAAATTCTAAACAGCCAATAATCTCGAATCGCATTAAAATCTTTTCCCGGCATCAAGAAACTTAAACCTCGCCCGCTTTTAGATACACCAATAAAATTCCGTCCCATCATCTGCGAGACGGGCTCAAGTTTTATCTAAATCGTTTACTTAACCCATTTTAACTTTTGATCGGTCGACTACGGCCATAAAATGGCTCCCTAGGAAACTGCTTTACATGGATTACATCTTCAAGTATCCTTTTTGCCACTGAGTAAATATTCCACGCTACCAGTTCGACGCACTGATCCACTTCTAATAGTCATGTAGACAAAGATACTTAAGTGTTGGCCACCACAATATTTTGCCTCAAGGCCCGAATAAGTCGGTTCTCAAAACCAGCGCTGGGTCAGAGCATTTTGACGCAGCTCCATGCTCAGTGGTCGACCTAATTTAGGATAGGGATTTAGAATAGTATTATTATGTGAATTTCTTTGTAATTTTGTTCCATCAAATAAATTTATTTTCTTCTTTACATATATACATTTGAAATAGTGTGATTTGGAATGCTCAACGGGGAAGTGTGGGACTCTTGTGCAATGCCTCCACCCTCATCTGGGTGATGCACGTAGTTTGAATAACAACTAAAACTACCATAGTGTGACCATAGATGAAGTGACTGTACAATCGATCGGAGGAAATCGATGTTATGGCAGCCCATAAAAAAAGTGGTGTGAAATTTTCAATCAAAGGATTACCTAATAAGAATAAATATTCGCGGAGTAGATGACTAACACATCATATGAAGTTAAATAATACGTAAATACGGACCCTTTCGAGACAATTCCAAATTCCAAAAAGAACCAAGCGGTAACTTTTCCTTTGTGAACTAGCAAAAGAATGAATTATTACAGGTTTAATTTAGATTTATAATAGTTGAAAAAATTAAAGGATAAAATAATTTAAGCGATATTTCGGATAGCTTATTAAAAACGGTCATATTGCAGTCGTAAAAGAAGGAATTTAAAGCTTGAAGTTTCTTAGTTTATGATTTTTCAATGTTGATTCAACGTTTAATGCAAACTGTGAAAACTTAAACCAAACCATTGATTGATCTACTGTTCCCCTATAATTCTAAAACACTATAGCGGTCTTCTAGTCCTGTTTATTTTAGTCTGTTTTTTCACAAAATAATAGAATAAAAGTCTAGAACATTTTAATAAATTCCTCATTAGAATGTAAAAACTTCAACTTTCCGGTAAGTAAAGATTTCGGTAACACAAAAATCGTTTTATATGCCATTTAAATATTTAAAAGGTGCCAATATGGACCTCGGGAATAAATGAATATTTCATATCAAGGACAATATAACGAATCCAATTCAAATATTTGAATGGACCGAGTATTATGGTTCAATTAAGTACACCATCAGAATGTAAAAGAGCTGAAAGTTAATTAATCTATTGGAAAACAGACAACGCTTTCGTGGTTTTACCAAATGTGCAACGAATGCTAGCTAACGCTAAATGCTTTTTTCGTGTAACTTAAATACAAACATGTCATAAAGATCTTTGTTTATAAAAAAAATAGTACAAATATATCCAAGATAAATATCGTAAAAAAGATATAGCAGAGAAATGTAAATATATTTACCACCATCCCGAGCCGTCAAAGGAAACAATGTATTATTACATTTGTAAAGAAAGAAAATTAAAATATAAAGAATATAAATGAAAGAAACTTAACTTTTTTATTGCTGTGAACAACAAACAGGGCGATAGACACGGGCCACTATAAGCGTTTTTTTTGCCTATCATGTTTGCGACGCCATGCCAGGAGCACAGCCAATATGCTGCCGTCCGCGTAAGAGAACTAGAACCTGGGTCACTTGTTCCCGAACATAAGGTTATTATTACAGCGGCACAGAGACAAGGGGTGGTTTCCACCTGGACGGACTTTAAGCCCTACTATCTAGTTAGGGTTGTTTTGTCGCCTTATACTATTATAGGACTTCCCCGACCGCAAGAGCAGTTTTATTACCCCTATTTCTCTCTGAGAAACTTAGGCAATAAATGGTTCACTCCACTTGCAAGCTAACGGATAGAGTGATTCGTTGATAGACTTTCTAACTTATTTAGGATGAACACAGGAAAGTGAACGAAAAAATTAGTAACTGTATGTTTTGGGTGCAATTAATCACTTGTATGACTAGGGGTCATCCATAAATTACGTCATACGAATTTTAGAACTTTTTAACCCCTCCTCCCGTCCTTGTCACAGGTTGTCTCATTTTTAGATTTATTTAAAAAATCAATTTAAAGTCAAATATTTTAGATAACAGAGAAAGCAAACGACTATTTAAGAAATAATAAACGACTAATTATGTTAATTACAGATACAAAACTTAATCATCTTGTGTCCGTGGACCGACTCCTTCATATTCATTTCGTATTCATTCATATCGTGATGTCACAAAGCTTTTCACCCCTCCCCCCCACTGCCCCTTGTCACACAATGTCACATTCCGGTGATACCCTCCTCCCCTTTAACGTGTGATTTAATTTATGGAAAAAGAAGATTTCTTTAAATTTTGAATTACAATAAAAACAAAACAAATTCTATTAATAAAATCTAAAACAATCTGTAGAATTGAAACAAATTTCTCGCATACTTAAAACAAAATGTAATAAGACTAGCGACGTCAGCTGAGAGTGTAGAAAGACCGACGGACAAATGAAACGTTTTATTAGATAAATGCCTTTTATAATGGCGAATAAATTAACGCGATTCGTATCTAATGACATTTCACGAGAAAATAATATATATTTCCTGTCATTTCGAATTGGGGAAAGAATTGGAAAAAAATTCCTCGTTATTTTTTCGAGTGGCGAATATGAGATAGCTCTCCTTTACGAAGTGGTGATGCGATATTGGGCAATCGAAGTTATTGGGGGATGATTTCCACAATGAAAGCCGTATAATTACAATATTAGCATCGTATTATTATTTGAAACGATTCATCCTATATCGAGGTACCTAGTTACGTATTGATACAGAAGGAAAAAGTTGTCTATACCTTATCCATTTTACCAAAAAATAAAATGTAAACAAATCGTAAAAAGGGTTTTTTGGATGTTGATTTTACAATAATCAACGTTATATCATAGCAACTTTTAATTATTTATTAGAAATTAATATCTTCTTATTTTTTTATATTACTATTCCTTACTTTTAGAAAAAAAAACATAAAATAATTTTATTTTTACAATTTTGAATGATAAATATAATGCGTATAAAATTTACATATTTACAACATTAATAGTAATAACTAACTTACATTATAAAGAAACTAAAAAGACAATGTTTCCAAATCTCTTACTGGTTTTATATGCTGGTAAAGTATAAGTGTACTGTTCAACGTACTATTGTCGATTGGAAGGAGTGTTTTATTATTACGGTCGGATTATACCCGCCATGTTTTTTTATTCTAGCTTTGTTTGAGAAACATTGGCTTGTTTGTTTACATTTTATTTTTTGGTAAAGTGGATAGAGTATACATCTTTATGCCTATAAAACCTTTTTTTGATCGAAGAATAAGAAATATTGTGCACCCGGTCATTTAATGTATAAGCGACTTCTTCGAGGCATTCTAAACATTGATTTATCACAACATAATATAACATTTTTTTTAATAATTACTAAATATTATTAGAACGATATCATAAAACATGATTATTATAAGTACTAGCTAAAGTGTTTATTAATATATTTTGTCTTATGAGAACTATTAAAACCTATTGGACAAAACCTGCTAGAAACATTCGTGATATACATATATTAGTATTATACTAGACGCCTATGGTCCTACTATGACCATCGTAAGGCTCAATAAGGAGGTTTTTCTTTAGGATTTTACCAGACAAACGCCAGTAACCATTGTAAAAACTATCATTTGTGCTAAAACGTTACAGAACAGTCCAATTAATAGACTCCGGTTTCCCAAGTGAAAGGTTTAGATACATCCAGGATTGACATCTCAGAAGATGATGATAATGTTCTGAGGAACTGTTTAGAATTTTGCCTTCGTCGTCTTTCTATCATCACGCTACCCGTTATCGGTTGAGAGTTCATCACCATTTTCTGGAGCCTCTTCTTTCTTGTACGAAACGGTTCTCTAGAACGTTCATATTGCGTCCTCTAGAGATTCTTAATGAACTTCCAGTTAAGGTATTCTCATCGCAGAATTATATGGGGGTTTTTCAAAAAATTCTTTACAGAATTTCTTAAGAGGCCGGCAGTGCGTTCGCAATGCCTCTGGAATTGCATACGTCCACAGGCGACGGTGATAATCTGCTATCGGGTGGGCCGTTTGCCTGTCTGCTAAACTTCGGCTATAATAAAAGACTACTTTAGAAACTGATACATTCAATTTCCAAATTTTTTTAGACATACTAAATTTAACATTTTCCATTTACAACCTTTTCCATTTATATCCTAACAAATCTGTAACCCTTCAATAGCCCGCCGAGAGCTGGAAAATCCCTAATTTCACGATGACTGGCTCCCCCTGACGAGAATAGTGCCTACCATTCTATTTCCTCGATGTATGATATTTTCCGCATGACTTGCAAACATTATCAAAGACCGACACGGCCGTGATTCTTTGTGATTCGAAATATTATTTATGGACTTAGAATTCCTACCGCACACAAAACCTAAAAGCCTAGCAATCTTTTTTATATCTGAGATTGACAGAAAGGCATATGGTCCAACTGATAGTAGGTAGTCACCGTGGCCTATTGACGTTTGCAACACTACCAACGCGCTGCCGTATTTGAAGAGGAACTGGAGGCTGATTTACCAGAACACAACACAATATCATTATGGCGGCATTTCTAAAATATGTGTTGGTTGCCATCCAGTAAGGCTTGGAGCTCTAACACCTAGCCAGAGTTGTTTTGTCACCTATTACGATTGGTCACCCCCGAACGCAGGGGTCGCAACTTTAGGATATGCGTCCATATATTAACTTTCACAAATACCTTGTTCCATTAGCACTCGAGTCAGTGGCATCTGACAAAAACGAACACTTACCTGAAACAAAAAAAATAATTATAATAGATATAGTACTTGTATTATAAGAGGAAGCAAAATAGCACCAGCGATTGACAAATAATAAAAAATAGGTAGGGTGGTACGGCCACATAACGCGGTAAGTGAAAATTCACAGAAAGAAGTGTAGACCAAAGAGAAGATGGATAGATTGTGTAAAAGACGATGCGACTTAGAATAGTGTGACGACGACTAACAAAAGGAGTGATTATGTGATGTGTCGGCCCCATGTTATGTGAGTTAAGAGTAGAAAGAAGAATTTTTAAGTACTACTTTTAATTGGTCGAGTGAACCCGATTAGGAAATGTATAAATGTCGACCATAATCACGACAAATTGATCACTCCTTTAAGCTTACGCAGGATAGATGTCGCTGTAGTAAATAACAAAATCATTAATAATTTTTATACATTTTTGACAGAGAGCAAGAACGTTACCGTATATAATGGTGTATAATTATTCAACAAATCACCACTCACGACCTGTTAAGTGAGACAAAATACTTGTATAAAATTCTAATCAGATCAATATTGAATGTCAAAAATCTACTACCGTTTCCAATACAACAACTCTAACGAATATTTTTTTTATAAACAGAAAACATATATACTTAAATATAAGTCTTGTGTCTCCCTCAAAAAAATAAGATATAAATCACGACTCACTAGATCATGAGTCATAAAAATTAAACATTAATTGGTTGTTAAAATATGATACAACTGTCATCAAAATATACTATAAGTAAATAATATCCTTATTTCGTAAGATTTAAAGAACATTTTAGTATATACCTTTCTTTTAATACGTAATCAAAAATATGTTAAGCTATTAATTTGATGTGCCGTTAAAAAATATATAACAAAATAAATGCTTCGTAAGTGAAACGAATAAATATGAGGACATAAAAATGTTATTTCCGTTGCATACGCGTCATTTTATCGACGTGGTACTGGGTGGAATTTATGCGTTATCGGTGTCTATTATAAAATCTTATATATAAAATTCTCGTGTCACAATGTTCGTTCCCATACTCCTCCGAAACGGCTTGACCGATTCTCATGAAATTTTGTGAGCATATTGAGTAGGTCTGAGAATCGGCCAATATCTATTTTTCATACCCCTTAGTGATGAGGTCACTATTCCACGCGGACGGAGTCGCGGGCACAGCTAGTATTTTATATACTTTTTCATTATCATGGAAGAAAAAGAATAGTCTTTGTCCTTTTCCAAGGCCAAATTTATTTCTATACGGAAATTTATTAAAATTAGTTCAACGGTTTAGGCGTGAAAAGGTAATATACAGACAGACAGACAGAGTTACTTTCACATTTATAATATTAGTACGAACTGTGGGAAGAAATAAAATTATTATTACATGTTAAGTTATATGTTACTAGGAATATTATATAGAAACAAGCAGTATAGCATATAAACACAAGACTATAACTATTTAATAATATTAGTATATTATGAATATAGATATTTATTTCATTGTTATAAAATTAACTTACAGGTTGACCATAGATTTTATCTATGAATAAAAGAGTATGTATGTTGTGTATCATTCGAGCAGTAAAGTGCGTAATGTTTATTTTAATTAATTTAATGTATTCTTAATGCATTTTAGAAAATAAATACTGTGCCAAAAATGCCGTCGGCGAAATTTTAGTAAAAAGTGGTACAAAGTTTTCGCTTCACGTATTAATATATAGATACCCGGGACATATATACAAGTACTATACTAATTATTCATATAACCGTTAATATTGTATATACATATAATATTCCTAAATAATATTCAATAATATTTATTAAGTTAATACATAGGTATAACATTCCTAAATAATATTTAACAAATTCAACCCGCCAAGTTCACGGATCCGGGCGATGAAGGTCGGATGTACTTTAGATACGTCCGACCGACATCATCCGGGTTGGATATTAATTAAAAATGGCCACCGGATGTGACGGACTCCAGCGACGGGATCAAGATTAAAAACGTGACCCCTGGCGTGATGGATTGGTTCGATATTAATTTTCATCGGTCAATGGCATAAATAAGAATTATTTAGACTTTGTGGAGGCGACGCAGAGCAATGACCAGAAGTCGATCTTGCGATTCCTCCACGTAACCCTTTGGATGGCGACAGGAGTTTGCAGCCGCCGCTGGATTTCACATCTCGGTCACCAGCACAGAGGTGGAGGTTGTCTTCCTCTCGTAACGGCGTGGTTATGTCAACGCAAAAAAGAATTACTTGAGACTTCTGCATGACCTTGTAGTATAGCTATCACACCTACGTGGGGTGTGCATAAAGCATTTCCACCGCAAAAACAAAACAAAAAGAGGAGGGCGGGGATAACACCAACACGAAATAGCATGCTTGGGTTTTGATCCGTAAACTCTCAACTGAACAGCGTGACTCCATCTACGAACTAAACGAGAAACTATCTTTAGGGGAATCCCCGTGGTCCTAGTCTCGCAAAAGGGGCTGTCCATTAATCACGTGAGGCTCGAAAGGGGGGGGGGAGGGGTCCATAAAAATCACGAAATATCACAAGGAGGGAGGGGGGTGTAATAATATATCACGTGTATTTATTTTTTCGTCAAACGCGTACAAAATCGAATTTAGCACTGTGCCAACCAACTGACCTGCAAGATGCTTATCCAGTTACTGGTGTAGAAGAAAGTCTTGCTAATCCGTGGTCCGAGGATACTGTACATTAAATTATGTTCATTGTTCATGTATTAGTATAAAAAAGTTTTTCGCATTTTTTTCATTATTTTTATGTCACTCAAAAAAACCTGCAACCTTTCTAGACAGAGGTAGACACCTCTAAACGTTATTATTGTAGTCTTAAATTTTCTATAATAAAATTAGATGATACTTAAAATTAAGATCCTTTGTAGCTACTAAAAATACACGTGATATAGGGGAGGGGGGGGTAGTCTGAAACCTCACATGTATCACCAAGGGGGGGGGGGGTTTAAAAATGCCAAAAAAAACCACGTGATTAATGGACGGCTCCAAATGAGTTTAAAATCCTTCCTTATTTAAACAATTCGGATACATTCCTCCAACAAGTCTTTCCTATCATAAATCTTCTCCTTCCTCCTGCCCTCATCCCACATTATGTATATGGGGTTGGCACAACATGTTACATGTTGTATAATAGTTGTGGCTTAGTTTTTACAACCGGCTGCCTGCCTGAAGTTAACCCCTTTTTTTAATTTCTTCCTATCATAAATACATATATAAAAATAAACTATTTATTTACAGGTAGTTTTCGCGATAGTTTGCATTCTTGAGGGCACAATAAGCGTTATTAAATTTGCAAATCACGTATTTAGGAAGTCATTCTTCATTGTGTACACCTTAGTCAGGATTATAATCGCATCCCGTTTAAGTCAATAATGCTTAAATTTTAAGCCCTTCACAAAAGTTCGATACAAATGGGCGGACAACTCCAGAAAAGTTCTATTTAACTTCGCGAAATGGCAACGTAACGGCAGACGGGTTCCGTTGGATGATAAATTGACCGACACTTATTCGTAGATTTCCTTAAGATATAATATAAAATATAAGATAGATAGATAACTCTTTGCCGCTGAACATTTTATAAATAATTATCATCTAGGGAAAATAAAACTAAAAAAACTATGGCAAAGAATAGTCTTATGGCTCGAAGTGATCTCTTCCAGACAAAATATTACTTTTAGAAGCCAATAAGAAGTTATCTGGCGATGTAGGTTATGTATGTCAAATATGTGGGATATGTTCTGGGTTTAGAACTAAGGTATAAAAGAGTACCACTGGCCGGGAAATTCCATGTTCCAGGCATTCGATGGAACACCGGGGCGATGGATGACCAGCGCACACAGGGGTCCTATACCACCCCGCTGTGAGTGTTCCTAAACGGCGAGATGAGTGTAAAACACTATCTGAGCAATTTAAAACAACAATAAAAACATTCCGAAATTATTGCGGCTGTTATTCATTATAAAGACTGTTTTTAAATATTTAAAGCGTGTGTTTTTGTATCATATGAAATCTTAACATATTTGTTTCAATTACAAAGATTGTAATTTCTACGCTATAAATATTTTTTAATCTACAACTCATACTTGTCTTGTGGCAAAATGTTTATATATACACAACACTCCTTTCACTAGGGTTGTCCCTCATAAAATATCTAACATCTTTTTCATTGGCGAGGAACAGCAGACAGGCTGATGGCCGACTTAACACTAAGCAGTTGAACGCTTGAGGCACCGCTAACACGGTGCTGTCTCATAGGGTACAGTAAACTGGATCACTAATGTCAGAACAGAACACAAGGTTACTTTGGCGGCATACTTATAGACCAAGAGTACCCACTCTTGGTAGCCCAGACGGGCTTTTGACCCTACCAAGTAGCTAGGGTGGGTTATTTTGTCGCCTTTTACGACAGGCCAACCCCGGCCGCAGATGTTAGTATTCTTACTGCGCACATGCACGGAGAAAAACTGCACTTAAAATAAATGCAGCGAACAGTTTGATAAAGAAAATATAAGCCCTTGAGTTTTTCCTTGTAGGTAATAAACATAATTAGCTTAGTATGTTATTGTTAGGACTGTATCCAATAATAAATTTATACGAGGTCAACAGAAAATTTCAGCGACATCGGACTAAACCATTCGTTTTAATTTGATATCGTTTGGAGGCACTCTTATAGTGTACGACGAGCTGAAGGAATTGTAGGCGTATTTACTTGTTTAGACAAGTCAGACGTGTTGCTCGGTCTATTTGTTATTAAGTCTTAGAAAGGAAGAAAGTAATGGATTTGGGATTTATTCTCTCTAAATAAAACCAACACGAGTCCACCATATAGCGTTTTTAATGGCAGAGAGATGCCACTGGCGTTGCAAACACCCACAGGTGACGATAACTGCTCAATTCTAAGTGGACCGTCAGTCTGTCTGCTGTCCTACAGCAATAAAAAAGATACGCAAAAAGAGTTTATTTAACTGAAAAAAGATTAATACCAAATGGAAGGGTAAATTAACAAATCAATGAAAATAATATACATATATAAAAACTATTATTGTGTTGATTATATAAAAATAAGAACATCGTTTCTTAAGGAGTAAACTCCAAATATTATACCAATAAGACGACACAAGGTCGTTCCAGCGTGCGTCGCGCGTCATCTTGATACAAAAAGTTTTAAAACAGTTTTAAGTTCAACCTAATTACAACTATGGCACCTAGTAATAAAGTCACAAATCTCCAAAACATTATCTAATACTTACGATCATTCGTCATATAAAATGAGCAAAGCAATAAATTACTCTTGTCATTTACAAATGAAAAGACATATGTTAAACAACATTTAATGTGAAATCAACCATAAGTTGTAACAAATAAAGTAATTTTTGCCTTGCGCACCAAAAACGTAACGAGGTCATTCATTAGTAGGTTTTACTCTCACATTTTTGTCATACCGGGCGCGCCTTATATATGAAAATCGATTTTTAAGGAGTAAACTCCAAAAAGGCAATATTCAAACAAGTCCCTAAAAAAGACTAAGAAATCACCGCACAAGGAAACTGAAGGGTTGGAAACTGTTTTGCCAGGTTGAATCCATCGGCGGACTTCTCATTGCAAACCAAATCCAAACTAAAACAGAATGCAAATGAATCGGACGGCGGAGTGCACACACGAGACGGATTATACTTATGTGTTCTAGGGTTGGCGGACTGATGATAAAAATTAAGGCTCTATGAAGAAAACAATTACAATACAAACAATATGTACATGAACTGCTGTGATATGTATCTTTTATTTTTAAAATTTGTATGTCATGTATAAATAATTAAATAAATAAATATTTCATTAAAGATCAAAATGATCAACCTAAACATGACCTTCAGAAAAAAATGCATAGGAATGTACTAATGCCAATATTTTCCTTAAAGGCAAAGAATGTATTAAAATGTACAAGACTTATAATATACTCGTAACCGGGACTAATGAGGACCCGGCTTATTAATCAGCTAAGAAATGGCCTTGAAAACCATGTGAACTTGGCTGTTTGTTCTGATCTGGCTGTATATGTCGTTTAGATATTTATTTGTGAAATAAACTGTTGTGATACAGATTTTTTTTATTGCTGATGAACAGCAGACAGGCTGACTATCCAATTAATAGTAAGCTGCTCTCCACATAAAGATACTGGAACCTGCACCACTAATGCCGGAACACAACATAAGCTTATTATTATGGTGGCATACTTATACATTAAGGGTGGTTGCCATCTAAAAGAGCTAAGGGACCTACCAACAACCTATACCTTATCCATTTTACCAGAAAATAAAATGTAGGGTTTTTTGGATGTCGATTTTATAATAATCAACATGATATAAAAATTATCATAACAACTTTTAATTATTCTTACTTTTAGAAAAAAAAAAACAAAATAATTTTATTTTTTCAATTATGAATGATACATATTAATGCATATAAAATTTACATATTTACAACATTAATTGTAATAACTAACTTACATTATAAAGAAACTAAAACGACAATGTTTCCAAATCTCTTACTGGTTTTATATGCTGGTAACTAACTATAAGTGTACTGTTCAACGTACTATTGTCGATTGAAAGGAGTGTTTTATTATTACGGTCGGATTATACCCGCCATGTTGTTTTATTCTAGCTTTGTTTGAGAAACATTGGTTTGTTTGTTTACATTTTATTTTTTGGTAAAGTGGATAGGGTATAGGCTTATTTTGTCGCCTTTTACGATAGGTGGACCTCGGCCGCAGGCGTCCGTATTCTTGCTTCACTCCTGCATGGAGAGAAAAAAAATTCACCAAATGTTGAGTATTGTATTTAAAACAAATTACAGTTCAACAAAACTATGTGCAAATAACATTGACATCATTTTATACGCAATAAAAGAATGAAACAACATGACGCATAC
Source organism: Malacosoma neustria (assembly GCA_963693495.1). Taxonomy (NCBI): domain Eukaryota; kingdom Metazoa; phylum Arthropoda; class Insecta; order Lepidoptera; family Lasiocampidae; genus Malacosoma; species Malacosoma neustria. The sequence goes on from OY856397.1 coordinate 1,684,231, forward strand.
GATAATAGATTTTACTATATTAAATTAATATACATATCATATAATCAAGTGGTCTACATTGGTCTCCTAGTCTGAAACCACTTGGCCATCACGTACCTATTATATATTTATAGACCGATAAAATTTAAATTATTTGCACATGATTTTCCGATAAAGAAACAAAACGTGACAGCCCTAACCTTAAACCTTCCATCCGTGCACCAAACAGTGATATGTAACATTCATTCTCTTCGGAACATTCTAAAATCCGTTCAGTTTAAACACGGCATGCAGGAAATCCTCACTTCAAAATCGTCCATGCTTAAACTTAGAGACAGTTTTTGGGTTATAAATATAAAATATTGGGTTACAGAAAACGCATTTCCGAGCAAACTCGTTAAAATTAGATTATTATTCTATTAGCATGAATCGTCATTAAAATCAAAGTATCAAGTCCTTTTGCCTACATTCGACATGATTGAAGTATTTCTGGTGGTGAGACAATTGACATACATGTCATCCCTAACGATTTAGGTATCTAAAAAGTACAATAGATGGTACTACAAAACCTACCAAGTCCCTTTACGAAACGTTATACGGTACGTTAACTTAGGGTAAAATTTTTTTTAATTACCGTAGTACAGCAAACAGGCTGACGGTCCGCTTAGAATTTAGCAGATACCGTCGCCTATGGGTATTTGCAACGCTAGTGGCATCGCGAACACGCTGCTGTCCCATAAGGGTACAGGAACTTGGGTCACTAATGCCGGAACACAACACCAAGGTTATTATAGCGGCATACTTAAGACCAAAGGTGGTCGGCATCCCGACGGGCTTGAGGCCCTACCACGTAGCTAGGGTGGGTTGTTTTGTCGCCTTTTACGACAGGCCGACCCCGGCCGCAGAGGTTAGTATTCTTTCTCCACCCCTGCACGGATAAAATACAATAGGGATTTTCGAAATAAACTTCCAGTTAAGGTTTGCACCCTGATATGTCGCTTTAAAAAAAACAGCATATAGCTTCAAGTGGTTATGCTGCATGGGTATATTATAATGTGACCATTTGAGTTGGGTAGTTTGTCTGCGCCCTATAATCTAACAAAAAAATCACCATAATCTCAGTTAGAATTGTCTAACTGAGATTATGGTGGTGGATGGCTAAAATTGAACTCGGTCACAAATTAATATTGTTAATTAAACAGTATTAATTAGCGACCTATAGTTGAATTATTACCGGTCGCTTCAGTCGCCGAAATAAGTGGCGCGTCACAATCGAACCGTGGAAGCGCGACTGGCTGACGTTTAATTACCATCTCGCCGCGACGATCGACGCCCTGACAGAAATCGACGTGCCGCGACACAAATTTGTTGCGTTGTTTTGACATTTTGTGCGCTGTACGTGTAACATTTTGATACTGTCTTATTAGGTTCATACATTTGTCATCGCATCAAGGATAGGACAACAAGGATTAAATTCTTTTAAATAAATACTAAGGGTACTGGAGAGCTCACTTAATCGATTAGCATCTACAATAGCATCAGACGATAAACCGTTTCCAATGAACCTTAGTTCTAGCAAGATTAAATATAATGTAGAGAGAAAATTCGTAGACGTGTGCTTCTGTCCTGATATGAATAACTGTCATTAAAGTCTAGCCATTACTGCAGCTAAAACTGAAATGCATAATAAAGATTCACGAAAAACGCTAATTTTAAATAGTAGCGTAAAGGCAGCCGTACATAGGAAAAGCCGTCTAATGACACCACAGCTGGCGTAGCTCAGCAGGGCGGAAGGAGTACACGAAATCATATCCTCCCCTCCGGGCTTTGGGCAGTAGAAGACTAGGGTGGTTTTAATGGGAATACTAGATACGTGCGTTCCCTTATCGACGGGATCATTGCACGAGAGTCCCTCACTACCCCACCGCGAACTCCAAAGCCAGAGTAAGAATACTAACCTCTGCGGCCGGGGTTGGTCTGTCATAAAAGGCGACAAAACCACCCCTAGTTACGTGGCAGGGCCCAAAGCGCGTTTGGATGGCAACCAGCCTTGGTCTATGAGTATGCTGCTAAATAACCTTGTAATACGGAGAGTAGCGTGTTCGCGGTGCACTTTGCGTGGCAAACAACCGTAGGCGACGGTAACTGCTTACTATTAAGTGGGCCGTAAGCCTATCTGCTGTAAGTCAGTAATAAAAAAATACAATAAAATGGGAGATATCCTAGAACGCAGTCGCATTAACTTTATATATCATCTGCTGGGGTTTAACGTAAACCGGAGACTAGCAAAGTTCACCTCGAATAGGCAACCTTATAAATGTAATGAAATTAAAATAGCGGTAAATACAACAGAACTATATAAAAGCGGAATGGAAAACAATGAAATGCAAATGAAAATGTTGAACACAAATTAAATACGTTCGCACGTTACATGAATCAGTAAGTTCTGTTCATAAATATGAGTATATACATAGTTACTCTACTAGGCAAGCTCGATAACGCAATTGCCAGCACACGCTGGCACCATAAACAACTAGAAAGTACAGAAGTATCTTCATACGTTGTACTCGAATAACGTACACAGCAAACAGTTCTCAGTCGTCAATGCAATCTTTTCGAATTAAATATTTAATCTCTAATCTATGTAAATAAAATGATACAGGTCTACAGTTGTGTGCGCATCACAGCAAAACGACTACGGATAGATTTCAATAAAAATAAATTTAGTTTTATTTCTTAAGACACTTGGCATTTATCTAAAAAAAATATTACGATATCTTCATTTAATATAATTACTAAAGTTTTAAGAATGTGTGTTTTCTTGCCGCGGAGAAGTGGGGCAAGCGATGTAGCGTGCATGCGTACGAAAACTTCTCACATTTTTTCGATTTACTTTTTCTGCTATTCGACCAGCGGAAGGAAACGGCTAGTACTTAGTTACAACTTTAATATAAAACTCATTGCTCATAATAGAAAATAAAGATAAAAAAATTCTGGCTTTTCTAATAAAAACTAAATGACGTAAAAAGTCCCTGGAATTATTTTACGTAAACTTTACAATACCCGCGATTTGGCTTTTTGTCGTTATTTCTTTGACTTAATCTTTCTCGCCGATAAATTGCCTTCCATGCTTTTTTTATAATTGGAATTGTAATCACAGAGTGTATTTTTAATCATTCATAGCGCGGAATACTAATTATTTTCATAAATGTATAAAGTATGTCAGAGTAGATACTACTAGCATCAGCTCTGATAAAAGGTCCAACATCGCACCAGATACTTCGCAGACTAGTATCGCGACTAAAAAAGATTACAGACGTATGTGTGTATTTCTGCACTCTTCAATATTTTGTGACAGCAACTAGTGCACAGTTCACGCCGAATGTGCAATTTTAAATTGAAAACAATATGTCATTCCGGTAAGCAGAATGCAATCGAGGGAACCGTATTTGCACTTAATGGGTTTCAGTTTTTTAATCTAACGACCTCCATGTCGCAAAGGCTAACACACTTTGGTATACTTGCGGAGGTCACGGGTTTTGTTCCCTTCTCACGTCTTGTTGTACATGTATAATATGTATTTATTTACGAAAGAAAAGTATATAAGTGGTACATCAGTTGTCTAGGACCAGTAACACAAGCGCAATCCTCCTTACTTTGGGACTATATGGCGGTGTGTGAATTGTCTCAGTATATTTAGTTACATCCATAGCTTTTACTTTGTAATCGAAGGGTGCGAAGTTGAATATTGCACTAGGAAGAACGGCGCGACCGTTTACGTATCTTTCCGTGTTTGCTGAAAGAAGCGCAAGAAAATATCCGTATTGGCGATTTCCGTTTGAGACTTTGGATTTGATATATACATAAATACACAATGTGTTTGTTCTTGACATACCGATATTTAAAGGGGTTGTTTTTCAACCCATTTTATCGGTATTTATTATTATTATTTCACCCCCTCTTGAATGGCACCCATTTTTGTTCTCTCATCACAACTACATCACTTCATCTAAATAAATGACGATAACTAATACTTATGAGCCCTGGTAAAATAAAATTGACGCTAATTGAAAAACAAAAGATTTTTCTAGATACTGTAATACAGTTTTTATTGATACTAAAGGTATTACAGACATAGAAAAACCACCACATGAAATTCCTCGCCAAAAAAACTATATAATACTAACTCCTGCGGCCGGTGTTGGCCTGTCGTCAAAGGCGACAAAACAACAGTACACTAACAGTGGTAGGACCCCAATCCCGTCTGGATGGCAACCAACCTTGGTCTATAAGTATGTGCTCCGTCATTAGTGACCTAGATTCCTGTACCCCTATGGGATAGGAGCAAGTTCGCGGTGTAACTAGCGTCGCAAACATCCATAGGCGACGGTCACCGCTTTCTATCAAGAGGGCCGTGTCAGCCTTTGTGCTGTTCTTCAGCCATAAAAAAACGAATTTCTTAACTTAGTGAAGAGTCACCTGGTGATCGATTCCTTACATTTTCTTCACCACACACACTTCACATTATCTCCGGCATCCCTGATTCAAACAGAGAATAAAAAATCCCCATTTGAATATTGCGCTTATTCGATACAGATCCAAATAGCATCAGTGGCATTCGTGTCACGCGTATCGCCGTCACGTCTCCGGGCGTGTCGCCGGGTTCAAGCGTCCCGCGGCAGTAGGATTGCCACTGTATAGTTTACAGCAATCGAACAATTATTAAAGAAAGCGACTATATGATGTCATGATTTATAATTATTGCTAATATAAAATGCTTGTATTATGTAACAATCATCATTATAACAGTTTTGGATTGTTTACACATTTATATTATAAGTTACCAAACTAAATGCACAGCAGTTTGTCGCAGAAACAAATGTTTAATAATCTACTATTTCATTATTACTATTATTAATGTACTTGTCTTATCAATTAGATACATTTAATGACATAATTAAGAATTTTTGTAATCTTTCAGTTAACTGTGTTTCTATATTATTGTTATTTAGTTATTTAATACTGTCCCTACAACAGTAACGCATATCATGTTCTCACTACATTTAAGTATATATGTAATCGTGAAATTGTCTGTTTTTAACCGCTTCATTGATATCCAAGGGCCTAAGCCAAGTGAACATTGTATTTAATTATTTTAAGTAGAAATTTAGTATGTATTTTCGCTATTAGACGATAAAAGAATCGAACTAATCTGCATATATGTCTAACTGATTTTTGCAAATTACGGAAGAGATACGATTTTTACAGATTTATAGTAATGTAATTCTCTAATTGTTCGGTACAACTATGTCTACGATAAAGGCGGATGTGTTGACTTTGTCAATTAATATAATGTGTGGTCATATTACTATTGTTATATTTATGGTATAAATGTCACTCCGTGGGTCTAGCGGAAGACCAGCGTTGGTTTTATACAAAACCAGCATATGCTGAGCTAGGAGCCATTTAGGACTTCATCAACTATTTTATGTCAAAATTTAACATTTATGTATTTTGTATAATAATATGTCCTAAATAAAAAAAAAATAAAAAAATATTCTATTCTATTTCTATTCTATTACATAAAAAATAATCTATGTGCTAACATGTAATGTGTTATTTAAACTATTTTTTCCAAATCAATTAGATAAAGATTTTTCTCAGAGACAGACAAGTGTCACCGACTAGATGAAGATGTCAAAAGAGAACATTACACACAAAGCTCTTATAGCGCAATAGAACAACAACATATTGAAAAAACGACAATAATTAATGCATACTTTCCAATTCAAATACCCATGGAGAATACAGTGTACGATGCCGGTTACGCACCAAAAGTGCATCGTACAAGAGAGTGGTTGGGATAACTCGAGAGCAGTGGACTGTATGAGAGAGGATGGGATAGGATAGGAGCGGTGGCTAGAGAGACGCGATGCCTTGCAATGGGCAAAGAAATTCGCACCGACCTTGATTCCACCCCTTCCCGGTTCGGTTCAGGTCCGCTCGCGGAGGAACTGTTGCACGGCACCAGCTAAATGTCACAAAACTAGATATTATGTGCGGCAGGGCCGTGTGTGGCTCTGCCACAACATACCCTCATTGGAGATTTAGTAAGGAGTAACTGAAGCCAATTGGGATCAATCAGGGAGTTCGACCGTCTCTCTCTTTACCTTACCGAAAGTGAGGGTAGATAACAAAAAACAGGAGAAGATATTTTAATTACCCTTTATGCAAGGATCGAACATACAGAATATAAGACGCTTTTCTCAAGACATTTATAGCGCAAGATCTCTTGACGGCTCTTGTTTGGTGTACGCGAACAAACCGCCAGCCCTATATCACGGCGCCGCCGTCGCGTGCCGAGGGTGGTAAGCGCGACGTGTTTATGTAACGCAGTTCTTATCGCGGCCCGCTTGGTGAGGCGTAAGCCTTTATATTGCAATAAGCGTTCGTCCGCTGGAAGACTTTATCTTAGACGGTACAGAACGTTATGATGTATAGTTAAAACGACTCTAAAGTGTATTTAAGTTGGCTTTAGAGCTTTCTATAAAGTTAGGACTTTTGGCTAGCAAGATAAGGCTAATCAATTTTATATTTTCCGTGCAAGGGCGGAGTAAGAATGCTAACCCCTGCGGCTGGGGTCGGCCTGTTGTAAAAGGCGACAAGACAATCTTAGCTACGTAGCTAAGATTGTCTACCACGTGGTAGGGCCCCAAGCCCGTCTGGATGGCAATTATTAGTCTCTAAATATGTCGCCATAATAACTTTGTGATGTGTTCCGGCATTAGTAAGATAGGCTCAAGTACCTATATGCAGACAGTAGCGTGTTTGCGGTGCCACATTCGTAAACATCCATATGCGACGGTAACTGGCGCATATCTGCTGTTCCTCAGCAATAAAAAAACATATTACTTCATTTGCATATTACATATGGTTGAAGCCTGGGTTTTTTTTATTGCTGTAGGACAGCAGACAGGCTGACGGCCCGCTTAGGATTTAGCAGTTACCGTCGCCTATAGGTGTTTGCAATGCCAGTGGCATCGCGAACACCCTGCCGTCCCATAAGGGTACAGGAACTTGGTTCACTAATGCCGGAACACAACACAAGGTTATTATGGCGGCTTACTTAAGACCGAAGAAGGTGGTCGCCATCCAGACGGGCTTGAGGCCCTACCACGTAGCTAGGGTGGGTTGTTTTGTCGCCTTTTACGACAGGCCGACCCCGGCCACAGAGGTTAGTATTCTTTTTCCGCCCCTGCACGGATAGAAACGGTTCTGTAGAAACCGATGAGTACCGAAGACCGAATTCAAGTTCACTCCCTGACAGTACCCGACAGGGGACCTCGCCCAAGCTTTACAACACAACATACAACAGATACAACCGGGATAATCCACTCGGATGATTATGACCTTGGCGAAATTCTTTATATCTACAAACACACAAATTATAATTCCGTAATAAATCCGCTTATGCCATCCGATAGGGTTGAACGGGGCGCAGCAATTTGTTCTACACATTAGTTTCAGGTTACCTCCCATCGCACGCATGGCGTACGGTACGAGGCTGATTGCGTCCCGAATTAGATAGTTATGGTGAACGCACACTTGTCCGAGCCGAACGCGCCGAACGAGTCGAATGAAACAAATTTTAGAATTATGTATATGAAATCTCATGAAACCTCGCACACTTGCCCGCGTCGAATCATCCGAATCTGGAAGAACCCCAGAAATCGTACATGAATTCGGATGACGTCATCAGATTCGGCGCTGCTTATGCGGTCGACTCGACCGATGCGCTCGCATTCTATCAGTTGCGTATAACAGAGCAACGAGCGAGTACTATTTCTGCATTGCAGGCGTAAAGGAAATAGAAACGATTTCTTCGACGCGGTCGATTTATTCGGCGCGGTCGATTCTTCTGGTGCGGATATGTGTGCGAGTGTGCGTTCACCATTGTGAATGGTAAATTTCTGGATTTATTCTGGACTTATTTATATATTTCACATTTAGTAACTTGACATAAGAGCCATATATAATATACTAATATTATGAAAGATTTATTTGTTTGTTCCGGACAAACTGAGAAACTACTTAACAGATTGTTTTCTTCGAACATTAAAGAAGCTCTTTCATCAACAAGTAATATAGGATAAAGTTTATTTTCTATGATTGCAATATGGGTTGTTAAAATTACATGAAGCATTCAGTTGTGGGGTGCTGTCAACCTTCAACTGGTTGTCAGATTAATAAAACAAGGATTTTTGACTATTATTACACTCGTATTAACGAATACATTTTACAAAATCAAATATAAGACGTGAAGATTAAAAGAGCATTTCTGCTTTGTCCAAATTTATCTGTTGTATTGTAAATGCTTTAAACTATAAAACCACCATTAGGTCTATTCTTTATTACACCTATGAAATGTAACCGATGCTAAAGCGACACAAATAGGAACTGTGGAACATATTGTGGTGGATGTGTGGATTAACGCGGAAGGCTCGCTTAAGGAACTGCCTCTTTCACGGTAGAAACTAAAAGAGTGTTGTTACCTTCACTGGTATGACCACATTTTGCGGCAGCCGCCTACTTTGTGCGGAACAAATTCTAGCCATGCCGCCTCTAGACAAATTCTTGCCTGCTAGACCTCGGCAGGAACGGTAGACCCAAAAAGTGATGTCTTCACGTTGTACTGGACTCACTATCAGGGATGCTGAAGACCGTGCGTTACAAAGTGAGAGTTTGATGATGATGCATCCAACGATTTGAACTCGGTACCTCAGGTTTACGGTTCCTAAGGCCGTAATGCAAACTTTACCTTCTTTTTAACAAAGAGATGGTCAAAGTGTTTTGTCAAGTGTTGCGTTGATACCTATCGGTGAACACTCTTTTTCTTGGACCCAAAAGAAAAGCTGAATAAGTATACCTGAATTTGTCTACTTTAATGTTGAATAATAACTCCTAATACGTTATCGCAAATCACAAATCACACGACCTTGTTGCCATTTCATAAAGCAAGTAAGCCGAGGAAGTTTAGTATAATCGTCAAAATAATTTCCCTTCAAACTAAGCACAGCTGCCAACTGCCAATCCGAGTTGGCAAACACCACTAGAGCACCTGTTGAACGGGGAACATAAAAACACCGGCCGGCGCTTAGTGTAACGACCTTTTGAGAACTACTTTATTAAGCTGTAAGAGAATTCTGTGTAATACCACAACTATAACACAAATATAACGTAATTGTCATCTACGTCAATTTTTTTTTATTGATATGTAACAGCGGACAGACTGACGATCCAATTACCATCTAAAATACCAGTCACCATCGCTTATAGATGTTTGCGACGCCGTGGGACACCGCTAACACGCTGTCACAAGCGTAGGGAAACTGGAACTTGAGTCATATATGCCGGAACACGACCTGGCCCTCGGCCTAGCGGTAAGAATAATTCTTACTCCGTCCCATTGTTCTTTCTTATTCGAATATATGGTAATTTTCTTTTAATCTTCTTAATAGTCTTTTCACTACGCTCTGTTACCAAGTCAAAAACATTTGACATGTTATCAATAAGCCACCGATTCGAAATAACGTCTGAAATACATTGCAAATATACATGCAAAACACTCGTTAGTTGAAATCACGGTTGCACAAAGTTGGCAACCGCAAACTTCCACTCACATCCGACCAAAAGGCAACCAGCGAAAACTGTCGCCGACCAGCTGAATTAAGCGAAACCGTTAGGCAGATGGAAAAGTTAACAACTGCGATGCTAGCTTAAAGTTGAGGTCATGACTTAATGTTTAAATTTAGGGATTACGTTGCGGTTAAATGAGATAGTTAAGGTAGTTCGTTAAAATCTAGTTATTTAAAAAAAACTGCATTTAAGTAGAATATCAGTAGTCTAGTACCCATAACAAAAGTGCTCCTTTGCTTAATTTGGGACTAGAATGCCCTGTAAGAATTGTCGCAATCAATTTGATTAATGATTGACTGAGAAATGACAATTCAACCAATTGCATTCTCCAAAAAATAGTAATAATTAGTAGAATGTAGCAAAATCATACTAATTGGATTATAAATGTGAAAGTAACTCTGTCTGTATTATAGTTTTTCACGTCTCAACCGCTGAACCAATTTTGATGAATTTCTGTATAGAGATATATTGGACCTTGGAGAACGACAGGCTACTTTTCTTTACTACTTTGCTATATATACAGAACTATATAGGCATGGATAAAATGATGTTGACTTCAATAGCTCAAAATGTCAAATGTTGATAAAACGTATTTAATGTATCAAGACAGAAAGGAACTGATTGCTGGGTGAAACTTTTTGGATCACAAAGGCGCCAAATGAAGGGTCCCAACAGAATATTGAGATTCACGTTAACCTCTCAAAATGTAGATAGTCGTCACCAAATAGGGACCGTCACAACTTTCAAGGACGCAGGACTCGTCATTATAGTTCATAATTTGAATCGAAACCGATGGTCATAATCGCCGAGGAGGGTTAGGCGGATTACAGGAGATTGCAGCCACGTCACTGTGCGGAACGGGTGTCACGTACACGCATTGAGGGTAGATTTTGAAAACTTTTTAGATGGCCACGTTTCGCTAAAATCGGCCACAAAGATGGAAAACAAATGTTTAAGAAAAAGATTTGACAAAAAAGACTGGTTTGGCGAATATCGAACTATGTACTACGGAGGTGAACCTCCGACGTGAACCTCCGCCACGAAATCAAGGTTCAACTAGTACTGATAGTTTGAACACCGAAATCCGGTTTTCAAGTAAAGTCATAGAATAAGACATAAGCATACGTTTTTGCATTGTTGTCTTCTTGAGTGGCGCATACATTTCTTGACCAAGAGGGCACAAGCTGGGACTGCTGCCATCTGAACCCCGAAAGTAGAAATGATTAGTTAGTCATGGAGCGATATTAGAATTTCTAGACGATAACACAATTACCTCCTATTTTAAGACTTATTAGACCTCTATAGGACGACCTCGGCAGCCTACATTAAAAAAAAACCGTTATATATAAACTGACGGACTCATAAACTGCATCAAAGTTCAGTATTACTTTGAAATGATTTTTTTTAATAAGTATGCAAACTTTTTAGATTAAATTATATAAATATGAAGAGACTGGCTCTTAATCTCACAAAAAAGGAAAATTTAAAAATAGAACTACAGTAAAATAAATGAATATAGCCGGAAAAAGAAAATTTACTCGTAGTATCAGATTTGCGTGTTATTTATAGCAAAGTTTTAAATTGATTCTCATTGATTTTTTATTCTTTTGTCAATTGAATTATTATTACCAGCAGAATCGTTGGGTTAGTTTTTTTAACTCATCGAGAGTTTTGGAACCATAATATGGATACTTCGTCTGAACAAGCGGCTCAAATTGTAGCATTGGTGTGGGAGGGCTTGGATCAACGAACGATTGGTAGAAATTTAAATTTAAACCAGTCTACGGTTTCTAGAATATACAGAAGGTTTGTGGAGACAGGTTCTTACAGAAGGAGACGTGGTACAGGCAGGACTCAAACAACCACCGGTCGTGATGACCGATTTATTGTTACAACTTCCCTGCGAAATCGTTTCCTCACGTCAGTTAACATCAAAACAGAGCTTAATGAAGTGCGTGGAGTAAACGTGAGTGCACGAACAATAAGAAGAAGGTTAAAGGAAGCGGATATCACCCCTTTTAGACCAGCAAATGGTCCAGTTATCTGTAGCTCACAGACAAGCTCGCTTAAGATTTACGCGTGATCACCTGAATTGGACAGAAGAGCAATGGGCCTCCGTATTGTTCACGGACGAGTGTAGGACATGTTTATATGGTGCAGATGGTCGCAGAAGAGTCTACCGTCGACGTGGGGAGCGATATTCTCAAAGTTGCTTTAAGAGGCGGTTCGTGTATGGTCTGGGGTGGCATATCGATGAACGGGCGGAACAGAACTTGTGTTCATAGACATGGTCTGTCAAAACGATAATAGAGGGGGTTTGACTGCACATCGCTACATAACAGAGATCTTAGAAGATCACGTGGTGCCTTACATGGTATTCATAGGCGAAAATTTTACTTTAATGCAGGATAATGTTCGGCCGCACGCTGCTGCACAAGTTCGACAATATTGCGAAGAGGTTGGGATACGTACAATGAATTGGCTAGCACGCAGCCCGGATCTTAATCTCATTGAGCATGTTTGGGGCAATTTAAAAAGAGCTGTATATGCGAGAAACCCTTTGCCCACGACAGTGGCAGCACTAAGAACATCACTTTCAGAAGAATGGGACAATATTCCGACAATATTTTAATAACCCTAATAAAATCTATGCGGAACCGATTAGAATCCGTAATAAGGGCACGTGGAGGTAATACACCTTATTAAAACATAAATAAACCCTTGCATAAAGTTTGTGTCTATTGTTAAAACCAATTTTTTAATTAAACCAATTTTCCTTAAATTTCTGTTTTTTCTTCAAAAAAGTCATAAGGTCCTTTCCAGTACACAAACTTAAACTTAAGGATATGACCCTACGCTGTTTTAAAGTTCACGAACCAATCTAGAGGTTTCAATTTAAATCTGTATAGAAAGTTTGCATACTTGGTTAAAATATTTATTTCAAAGTCGTCTATTACTTTGATGCAGTTTATGAGTCCGGCAGTGTATGTATGTATACATATATATCACTGTCAATCGCCAATCGAGGCCAAGAGCCTAAGCTACTGGTGGTTAGGGCTCCAGAGACCTGTCTCTGGAGCCCTAACCTGACTAATTCAGGAGATTCCTGAATCTCCTTACTGTAAATGTCGTGTTCAGGAGAACCCCTTTCTGTATCTGACCGTTCACTCATTTATCTAGCGAAAATCTACTTCTATCTGACAAATCTAGTTTATTATCTGACAAAGAGTCATAATTATCTGTTAGTTCGTAACAGATGACGGTATAAGGTAAATTAGTTGACTGGATTGAGTAAGTATCCAATAGATGGTGATGTTCTTTTTCAATTTGTATGGCAGAACAGCGTGTGCCAGGTCAGCTAGTAATAATTTAAAATGTAAACCACCGCTAAAATCAACATAGTATAATCCTAACAAGCATCTGGTTTTTCGTGAACAAACTAAAACACGAAGCCTCTTACGTAGTATGTAGAAGTACTGCGGTTAGAGTTTCGAAGCGAGCTGAAAGTGTGTTAATCTTTAAAGCTTTGTTCATATAGTTAATTTGAAATGCACTTATTCTGTTAAAATATTAATATAGATTTTAGTTTACTTAGTTAATCTTCACTGTTATGGATGATGTAAACTTAATTTACACTTGACACTTGTTCTATATTTCCAGAATTAAACGCTTATAAGAAAACGAAAACTTGTGTCATGCTTGCAAAACTTATATAACTTAATAGGTACAGTAATTTCCCCTCGACAATGTTAACGTCGCCATTTCTTCTCGTTCGTCTGCGCTCGTGATTGATGATTGCCGAGTCCGTTCATTCAATTTCGAGGTTCAACTGATCGTTTTTAAACTAAGAGAAACCATGCAACTTAAAATATAATTTCTAGATTTCTCTGAATTATGGTCATAACAATTTTATTTTGCAACTTAAATCAAAACTTCTGTCTGTAATTCCCAGTTGGTTAAAATCTGCAACATTTTATCGATTGCATTTAAAACTTTTATTTAATAACAGTTCTAAATATTATTCCTTTAGGATCTCTGACCTTTCAGAATATTTATTCAGCAGTATACCTTCTTAAAATCACATGTATAGCCTTGTTACAATTTTAAGAGCAATATTTGTGCTTGTTTTTCGCTTAGATGCTCATATGTGCTAAGCACCGATGTCCACAACCAGTGAACAATCCTCAGCCATGAGGGAATGACCGAAGAGAGCTCATATTCGACCCTTTTTTTGTAAGCAAGCGATAGGTAATTTAAAGAAGATGTGTAGCTCATATAGATATTGATAAAAGACTTTTATTCAACTACTAAATATAAATATTACATATTACTATATAAATATTACAGGACACTTTACAACGGCCGCTCATAGATGTCTCTACAAACTAATATACTTAGATTTGCAATGAATAAATTTGACAGAGACGACTGCCGCCGATACTTGAAATTCGATAAGAAAATCTCCCTTCTCCCTTCCTTTACTACCTGTCATCTTATACGATGCGAAATCAGTAGTATATGTTTTTTTTATAGCTGAAGCACATATATGACAAGCAGTAACAGTTGTCTCTGACTGATTACAACTTCAGGGCCATCGTGTTCCCGACTTTGAACGAATAGTGGTGTAGGTGATTAGGACAAGAAAAGGTGGTTGCGTGAAATCGATTACGAGAAGTGTAGTTTATAATGTTAGAAAGTTTCACCAGTTTTATATATACGGAACTACTCAGAATTTTAAGATAATTGGTAATGTAAGTCAATACGGCGACTTCCGTTTTTGTTCTCATGACGGATTGGCTTCGTTGTTATTATAGAGGGAAGCGCTTTCTTAGATATATCGGACGTTTATTTGTATTTCTCTGAAAGAAAATGGATCTTCTACAAACATACAGTTATTACAATAGCAACTTCCCACGACTATCAGCACAACTCATTATTTGAGACGAAGATTTATTGAGAGAGAACAATTTAGGTATCATTAGATACCTAAAAAATCTAATATATAAAATTCTCGTGTCACAGTTTTCGTTGCCATACTCCTCCGAAACGGCTTGACCGATTCTCATGAAATTTTGTGAGCATATTGAGTAGGTCTGAGAATCGGCCAACATCTATTTTTCATCCCCCTAAAGGTTAGGGGTGACCCACCCCCAAAATTTTTATTTTTATTTTTTGACATTTTATTATTTATATGGCAGAACAACGTTTGCCGGGTCAGCTAGTAATAATGTAAAAAGAAAATTATTATTAAATTAAATTAATGTCACTGTTGTTTTTAGTTTGATTAACTTTTTTTTTATTATGTTCTTAGTTTAATTAAGTTTGATTTCCTTCACCATCGGTGCATGGCAATTATGCTATAATACGAGGGTGGATCAAATATAAAAACAGGAATTAAACAGGATTATTGTTAGTGAACGTCTACGGCTGGTAGGAATGGGCGCGGGCTTCTAGTATGTTTGGGTGGGGTCAGTAGGAGTCGGAAGAAGCAGTTGTTTCTCACTCCCAACCGGTTTGTCAGTAACCGTCGCGATGTAAGAGCAGCAAGTGCACCCTTCTACTGCGCAGCGCATTATTAGTATATAATTTTTCGCTCGTGAAGGAGTTCCTCCTCCTCGCGTCGGTTTCCTCAGTGCTGAGGGTCGTGATCATCTCGACGGAGTACTTTGGTGCGTATTATTTGCCGCCATCTGCCCCTATCGGAAGCAGAGTGTAAAGCGTCGTGGACAGTAGTTTCCAGGGCAGTGCGAATCTGATCGGTCCATCGCATGGGGCTCCTTCCTCTTGGTCTTCTTCCCTCCACCTTCCCTGTTACCACCAGTCTCTCCAGGTTGTCCTCATCCCTTCTGGCGATGTGACCGAAGTATTCTAGGACCCTTCGCAAGCAGATGGTAGAGAGCCTAGTCACAATGCCCAGCCGTTTCAGGATCGACACATTAGTTCGGTGTGCCGTCCAGGGTATGCCCAACATCCTTCTCCAGCACCACATTTCGAAGGCATCGATGCGTTTTCGGTCGGCTTTCTTTAAGGTCCATGTTTCAGCGCCATAAATGAAAATGGAAAACACCAGTGATCGCACAAGATTGGTCTTGGTTTTTATGCTGATGGTTCTACTCTTCCATAATTTCTCTAATTGTGACATGGCGCCTTTTGCCATGCCGATCCTACGACGAATCTCTCCTTCACAAGAACCATCGTTGCAGATTTCGGAGCCCAGGTATTTGAATTTGTTGACCATTTCCAATTGAAGTGTTCCGGTAAGCTCCAACCTGCCAGACCGATCCACAACCATAACCTTAGTTTTAGACCTGTTTATAGCGAGACCCAGCTCAGCGCTGACGCTCTCCATCCTGCTAAGCAGTTCATGCATTTCAGCCTCGTTGGCTGCCAACAGAGTTGTGTCGTCAGCATAGCGTAAGTTTGTGAGCTTATGCCCGCCAATGTTGATTCCACCGCTCCAGCCGTCGCAGGTCTTCCGTACGATGTACTCGCCGTATACGTTGAACAGGATTGGCGAAAGTATACAGCCTTGTCGAGCTCCCTTTTCAAAACCAAAAGGACCCGAAGTCACCTGGTCAACCCTCACGATTCCCTGGCTGTTATAATATAATGCCTGGATCAGTGCTGTTAGGTGACCAGGTACGCCAAGCTCACCAAGTACCCTCCACAAACAATCCCATTCCACGCAGTCGAAAGCCTTGCTGTAGTCCACAAAACACATTACCACTGGGGTGTCAAACTCGTAGCATTTCTCCACCAGTTGTCGCACGTTCAGGATTTGCTCTCTGGTACCTTTTCCCTTGACGAAACCAGCCTGCTCCTGTGAGATCTGCCAATCGAGGTGATACCGAATCCGGCCGTTGATCACATGAAGCAGTACTTTGCTGGCATGAGATATTAGGGCGAGGGTGCGGTAGTTTTCGCAACTCTTGGTGGACCCCTTCTTATGCAGTGGTAGTATTGTCGATTGTGTCCATTCCTCAGGCCAAACGCCGTCTTGCCAGACCTTGTTGCAAATACTGTGCAGTGCGTCGATCCCCGAGTCACCCAAAGCTTTGAGAACTTCAGCTGTTACCTGATCAGGTCCTGGCGCTTTTTTGCACTTAAGTTTTTGTAGTGCGGCTGTTATTTCGGACCGTAAAATGTCTGGCTCCAACTCTAGGGCCGCCCAGTCTGCGCGACTGTCAACCACCGAAGATGACTTTTTGTATAGCTGCTCACAGTATGAGCGCCATCTCTCTGCTATATTGTCAAGTTCCATCAGTGGTCTACCGTCGGGGTCCTCTATGACCCATGATTTGGGCTTGAACTGCCTGCTCAACAAACGAACTTTTTTAAACAAGTCTGCTGTTTGTAAATTATTTGCATGCGATTCCACTTCACTGCAAATGTTGGTGATAAAGTGGTTTTTATCAAGGCGACAGCTTTTCTTTATAGCTCTGGATAGTTCAGAGTATTCCTTCATTACGGCAGCGTTCTGCAGTCCTTTGATTTTGGTCTCCTTCCTCCTCTGAATTAGATTCCATGTGTGCTCTGAGATCCATGTCGCCCTCTTATGATCTTTATTGCCTTTTGGGACAACTTGCTTAAGGGAATCATTCATAACCGCTTTAAGATGTTTCCATTGTGAGTTGACGTCAGTGGTAGCAGTCAGCGGGGCCTCAGCCAGTCTTTCCTCGGTCAGGTTCCGGAAGCATAGTTGCTCTGCAGGATTCAGGGATCTAGTCACAGGCCGTGACGACTTATGGTTCACCTTTAACCGCAGAGAAAATACAGCCACCAGCAGCACATGGTCAGAGCCACAATCAGCACCAGGGAATGTTTTTACATTTTTGACAGATGACCTCCAGCGGGTATCTATCATAATATAATCGATCTGGTTTCTGTATCGCTCCCCAGGAGATCTCCAGGTATAGAGGCGTCTTGGGTGATGCTGGTAAAGAGTGTTCATGATGGCGAGTTTTCTTCCTAAACAGAACTCCGCCAATCTCTGTCCACGCTCGTTCCTGATGCCCAGGCCATGCCCCCCAACAATGCCCGCCGAGTGTGTGCCAGGCTCGCTTTTGCCAATCTTAGCATTCCAGTCGCCGATGATGATAGTTATTTGGCGGCCAGGTATATCATCAAGCGTTTTTTCTAGGATCCCGTAGAATTCGTCAATATCTTCGTCGGACGCTGTCGAAGTGGGAGCATAGACCTGTACGATATTGAGTAGACATGGTTTCGTATTCAGCTTCATTGTAATAATTCTGTCAGATATAGGATTATAGCCGAGGACATATTTGTTCATTTTAGCTGGTAACAGGAAGCCGACTCCATTTCTGCTGGAACTGTCACTCCCCGAGAAGTATAAAGTGCTCCCCAAGGTGGTCCTAAAATGGCCCTGCCCGCGAAGATGAGTCTCGCTGACACCCAAAATCGAGATATTAAGGCGTTCTCTTTCCTTATCCACGATGCTTAATTTTCCTGGGTGCAGTAAGCCCCTGGTATTCCAGGTGCCAATACGATGTTGAGAAAGTGAAGGAGTTCAAGCGAGGGATATTTTTCAAAGATTAGGTGCACAGTTCGGTGCATTGTCAAGGACTCGTGTGTTTGCTTGGCATAAAGAGTTCAAAGAAGGAAGAGAACGAGTGGAAAATGAGGAACATGATCGCCGTCCTCGGACCTGCATTACAGATGAAAACAGTCGCGCAGTTCGAGACATTCTTGAAGACGATCGACGAGTTACGGTATCCAAAATTGCAGAACAGGTGGGGCTAAGCTATGGGAGTTGTCAAACGATCATCCCAAAGACTCTAGAGTACCGTAAAGTTTGTGGCAGATGGGTCTCTCGTTTTTTGAACGAAGATCAGAAATTGAGACGTTTGGAGGTCTGTCAAAGGCATACAGCAAGGTTTGCGGAAGAAGGTGATGCTTTTTTGAGACGTATCGTCACCTGCGACGAGACATGGGTTAATACTACACACCAAAAACAAAACAAGCCAGCATGAACTGGCGGAAAAAAGGGGAGGGCAGCAGCGTGTTCGCAGTGCCCCTAGCGTCGCAAACATCCATAGGCGACAGTAACTGCTTACTATTAGGTGGGCCGTCAGCTTGTCTGCTGTTGTTCAGCATTAAAAAAAACTTATTATTATGTATGTTTTATTTGTATTTTTATTTTTTTGTCTGTAATATGTTTATGTGTACTAATATATCATTCCCCTCCCAATCACCAATTTCATTTATACTCCATCCAAAGGTTGTCCAGAAGAAATCGCCATCGGGCGATAAAACCGCCAGTTGTGCTGTTTCGACTAATGGTATGTTTATTTAACACGTGTAATGTTAAATTTTTAAGTACAAAAGGCATATTCTATTCAGTTCTATACTTTAATAAATTAACGATTATCGTGCCATAATGCTCCTAGATAAATTTACATACTAATTAATCACCCTAAGGATATCCCGAACTCGGCGGAACTAAGGGCGCGTGCACGCGTCATACATTATGAACGTGTAGTTATAGATGATGCTGAATCCGCTGAATTAACCAGTGAATAATTTATACGGATGTAACGCCCTGTTAAACAGGTCATAAATAAGTGACACCTGTCTACTATATAATATAGAATGAAGACATAGTTTATGAATTTGGCTAAAAATAGTTCTTATCAGGGCTAGCCCAGTCTGAACGTCCAACTGTGAAAACAAAAACCGTCACAAATATCCGATAATTCACCTAGACAAATTTCACAGAGTGACATACATATAACCGGGTATTAGAGTGAAATATGATGGGAAAACACGCCCTCTTTCCACTGACGACTAAATAAATAGCCCTAATAACCTTTGCCAGCCGTTGGTATATTTATTACCATTATTAAACAATAGATTGCGTTGACGGCGCAGTTATTGTTGTTTAAAGTGATTTTACTGCAAATCATTGCCATTAA
Source organism: Malacosoma neustria (assembly GCA_963693495.1). Classification (NCBI taxonomy): domain Eukaryota; kingdom Metazoa; phylum Arthropoda; class Insecta; order Lepidoptera; family Lasiocampidae; genus Malacosoma; species Malacosoma neustria. Next base: position 1,703,838 of record OY856397.1, read on the forward strand.
ATACTTGCTCATGGGAAAAGTAAATAGTTTTTAGTTTGCAACACCGCGAACATGCTGCTGTCCCATAAGGGTACAGGAAACTTCGCGGCGCAATGGCGAACGCACGACAGAACGCATATGGAGCTCATGGTTTCGATTTCGAAAAAAAATATGTAAGTAGTATACCAGTTGTTTAGTACCCATAACACAAGCGCTCTGTTGTTTACTGTAATTATTATTTATAATCCATTCGCGTTAAGAAAAATAGGGATTCATCATAATCCGCCGGCCTAGCCCCGCCCCCCGACCAATGAGGTCACAACAAGTTAAAAAACTATGTTCACAGTGACCAGTTGACGGCAGATCATCGTTCGGAAATGATGACCTTATTGGTCGAGCGGAGCTAGGCCGGCGGACAACGATGATTCACTATTTTCTTAACGCGAATGGACTATACTTAGTTGAATACTTCGCCTCAGGGTCAGAGCATTTTGACACAGCGCCATAGTGAGTGGTCGACCTAATTAGATAGATATATGTACAATTGTTTTATTATACTAATTCTTTGAAATTTTGTTCCAACAAATAAATTTATATTCTTTCTTTTTTTCAACTTTCTATCTTACTTTGGGACTAGCCGACACTGTGTGATTTGTTACAGTATATTATTTCATTTATATATCTGGCTTAAATATTGTTTCAAGTGAACATTAAACATAAACGGTCAAGCCGCGCTTAGTCACGATAATCTCCACCGGGCATAAATTCATATGTCCGGCAACGTTTCATATCTGCCTCACCCTTCTCTCCCCCTATTACTCGTCATCAACCACATCGTGTAGGAAATCCTGAATCAATCAAGGTCACTAATGACCTATTAGCTATTTCTATATCATCTACAAATACATCAGTTTTAGAACAAATGTAAATATCAGAATACACTAATTACATAATTTTTTCATTGCGCTGGAACAGTAGACAGGCTGACGGCCCACTTAATAGTAAGCAGTTACCGGCACCTACGGATGTTTAAGACGTCAGGGGCACCGGTAACACGATGCCGCCCACATATGGGAGCTGGGTCACTTATGGCGGAAAACACACTATTATTATAGAATCATATTTCAAGATGAGTGATTACCATCCATATGTGATTGGAGTCCTTTTGTCATGAATCATCAAAAATCATGTAAGCGTCTTGTCCCAGATGAGAATCAAATCGACCTGTGCCAGACTCACTTACGTGCCACTGGGAGATCCGTATTGTCAACAAGATGATATTAATGATTCATCCAATAACACGTTTAACCGTGAATATCAAGTTTAAACAAGCCAACCTACTTCTTCTTGCGGAAAGGCGCCTTAAGAGAGGGCGACGTAACTTTATCAATGCTAGCAACACGTTCTTCAATGACCAGAATTCGAATTCACAGAGGCTCGTTAGTGCCTGCCTAGTCACTTGATAAATCCGTGTTTTCCTCCACTCAATCAAAGATTCAATCACAGTGCGCTATATACGTAAGAACAGATCACCGAAATCGAATTTCTGTTTGTTGAGGGTGAATACCTGAAAGCCGACGATAACGTTTGACGTGCAAACACGTATAAATCAATACATTAAGCCCAAAAGACGATTCCACTTTGATTTATTGCCGCAAACTACGTGTTAGGGGTCAAATTGATAAATATTTTTGTGTGTTGAATTATTATTTTTATACCACCTATTTATAATACTTTAGCGGGAAGTACTATTCATTGATCAATTGGTTATTGCTTTCGATTCACATACATCGACACAACGACATCGTTTTGTTTTTCTTTCAAGACTGGAGAATTAAACGATAGCCAACAAATAAAAATGTAATTAACCATGATTTTATATTGACAAAAAAAGGGAGTAAATAAATATTATTATACTATGACTATTTACAAAGTAGTATATAATTTCTAAATATTTTTTTCCGTGCAGGGACAGAGAATACCAAACTGCGGCCGTGTTCGGCCTGTCGTATTAGGTGACAAAACAACCCTAACTACGTGGTAGATTGCAACTCATCTGGATTGCAACCACCATCGGTCTATAAGTATGCAGAATAAATAAACTTATGTTATGCGGACAGCAGCGTATTCGCGGTGCCCCCAGCGTTGCAAACATTCGAAGGCGATGAAGGCGACGATAACCGCTTACTCAAGAATAAATAAATAAATATTTTGTGACAATTCACACAGCGTCATCTAGTCCCAAACTAAGTAGCACTTGTGTTATGGGCCCTAGACAACTGATATAGTACTTATATACTTTTTTTTTGTAAATAAATACATATTATACATAAACACCCAGACGCGAGACGGGAATCGAACCCGTGACCTCCGCGAGCGTACCGACGTACGTTATCCGTTACGCCACCGAGGTCGTCAAATGTCTGTAATACGCGCCCCTTATTAATGGACAGTACCGTCACTGATATATTTTATATAAGCTAGAAAATTACAATAATGGCGACCAGCAAAAGACGGTCATCACAATTGTGACATGATTAGCTATGCGAGTGCGTCGACCGCGGAGAGGTGAAGGCCGTTGTAAAATTAGTATTACATCATCACATCGGCTAGTGGTTGTCAAAATTTAATGGCTATTCATCTATTTATAAGCGTAACCGAACTGTGTCCGCGTATATACTGGAGCACATTAATCGTAGTTTAAACATATAAAAATTTCAATTAAAAGATAATTCCATCATCAACAATCCCAACGGTAAATACTAGTTGTCCAACTCAAATTTTCGCGTCGATCCCTGGGGTCCGCTTTTCGACTTTTTCTTCTTCTCTTTGCACTTTGTCTTCGGCAAAAAATAATTTCCTATAATTATGCAAAAATGAATCACTAATAATAATAAAAAAAATACTCTTTCAATAATTTAAAAGTAATAGCTCAGTGGTTTTATACTCGAGGGGACTAATATAGATATCCCGGATTCGAATCCCATGATAGGATGCACCGCTTAGGCAGTATTTCTCACCTAATATGCGTATCACAGAATCTAAATCCTGTATACTAAGATCACCGGTATATGAAACCCACCAATCCGCCGAGGACCAGCTTGGCGAGTAGACTGTTCCCTCTAGGGGAAGGCCCGAGTCCAACAGTGGGACGTTATTGGCTGTAATTATTATTATTATAATTATAAGGTACCTAATAATAAAGGCTATAATTTTTTGAAGCTAAATTGACAGGGAGAAATTAACTTTGAACTTTTGAACATATAAACTAAGAAAAAGACACCAAAAATAGATAAACACACAAATAAAAAAAGGTTTGAGAATCTCTAACATGAACAGGGAAAAACAACACTTAAAGCTGACGTATGTAACACACACTTCGATACATCGAAACGTGTTTACCTAAATTCGATTCCAGTGCCGTGGACGACGTCATGGCGTCAACACATATGGACTTCGCGAATAAGGTTGTGCTAGTCACGGGCGCCAGTTCCGGCATAGGTGCTGCCGCTGCGAAGCTTTTCGCTTCGTACGGTGCTACGCTTTCTCTTGTCGGTAGAAACGAGGGTAGGTTAATGCAAGTGGCGAAGACTTGTGAGGAATACAAGAAAATAAAACCGCTGTGCCTCCTCTTAGATTTAACAGTAGACGCGAACTGTGAAGAGGTTGTGAGGAAGACGGTAGAACACCACAAGAAGATAGATGTACTAATAAATTGTGCCGGCAAAGTGACCGTGACATCGTTGTTTGATAATAACATGGAGATATTCGACGAATTGATGACGTTGAGTTTGCGGTTACCTTACAAGATGGTACAGCTGTGTTTGCCGCATTTAAAGAGGACCAAAGGTGAGCAAACAATTTTTAAATTTAATATGACACCACCGTTCGGATATTTTAACTGTGATGACAATGAGTTTAAAGTGAGTATCCAAGTTCAGTATATACTCTTATTAATTTTAAAACAAATAACCCACAAAATTATTAATTGTCCCAACGATTGCTATTACTTAATAATGCAATTGAGGCAATAATGTCTGTGTTAAGAAAATAATAAAATACATGATAAGAATACAAAGTAACCGGAAAGGTAATTAGCGAATGCACCCTACTGGGAATCGAACTCGAACCCCCAATATCGTGGAGCAGTATATAATCTACAGCAAAGATCAAAGTGAGTTAAGGTTTATTACGAAAACAAATTTACAAAACATAAATTGCTAAAACAAAATTTTAAGACTGTTATCTATCTATAATCACTTCCTGAACTATGAGTAGATGAGTTCTATGGTATTTGGCTTGAAGAGTAGAGTCTCCAATGAGGTTTATATTCTCGTCTTTATCACGGCTCTATAGCCGGTTTTCTAAAATGATAGAAAATGTTTTTGCTTTCCTCCAAATAATTACTTAAAATATTTTCAGGGAACATTGTCAATGTTTTCGGTGCACCACTGAGAGTGAGGCCAGGATTCCTTCCCTTCGCAATGATCTGTGATGCCTTAGAAAGGTTCACGAAGGCAGGTGCCTTAGAATTGGTCACAGAAGGCGTACGAATGAACGCTGTGAGACCTGGTATCACTAGAACCAATGTTCTAACCAACTTCAAGGTAGACGACGAGTGCATGGATATGGTATACTCGAAGATTGCATCAGCAATGCCCAATAACGTTATTATTGAGCCTGAGGAGATAGCGAAGAATATACTGTATGTCGCGAGCGATATTAGTCCTAATCTGAATGGGACAAATTTGATTGTAGATGGGGCAGCGTCTTCTTTTTGAAATAAAATTTTAATAAATTACGAAAAGCGTTAAACATGTTAAGTCGAATATGAAGTTCATATTCTGAATGACTGAAAAAAAAATTATTGCCTGATATTAAAAAGAAGAATCACAAACTTGATATTTAGTCTTGTTGAAATTAATAAAATAGAAGCAGTAACTGGTCATAACTACAATAAACGGAGTCATGCTCGAGACTATTTTATCGATTAAGCAGACTCTAAAAAATGTGACTACTAGCTAACATCTTCAGATATATGCGAGATTTTTAGCAACCTAATTCTAGGAACGAACATTCAGCAGCGAAAAAAGGCTACAATTGAACTATTGCACAGTTTGCACTAGCAACCTCCTCAACACTGACAGTACATGCTAGTAGTGGCTTTACTCTTTGCCATTTGTTACTGATATCTAATTTGCAAGCTCATTGTTTTGAATAAACCATTTATCTTTTAAATAATTTACCCATAATAAAATAAATGTGCCTAAAAATAAAGGTATTAATCAAAAATTCTGCCATAACGAAAATCATGACGGAATACACGTAATCCGGATGGAAAAAGTGTTGCATTGTGTGCGTTGATGAAAACTGCGCTTTTTTTGTTTTTCACGTTTGTATTCAGCGCCTTTTGATAATAGCTCGAATAATTTTCGACTCGTTGTTCGGGACGATGAAATATTTTGAATCCTCGTGAAACTAGCACTGAATACCTTGGCCCACTGTTAAATTATAGAGTATTTATATGTTCATATATTCGACATGTCACTACACATTTCATACACAATTTGAAAATGTACTCATATTACTGTAAGATCTGATCATGGACTTCTTTGTGAAGACTTCGTGCCGAGGACAAAATATATTATGAATAAATATTTATCACTTGTATTATTAGAAATATTTTTCAATAATGAATTTATACATAACTAAACTGGTTTTAATACTGTAGAGATAATGTTGTAATAAATTATAATAATCATTAATAACAGCCCATTGCCTCCGCCTCCCACTGCAGGGATCGGGGCATAGAAAGGCATTTACAGACACCATCATTATTAGCTTGGTCAATAAGGTTTAATTAATAATTCAGGATAGAAACAGTAAATTCGCCTGCAGTTTTTCTTCAATTGTATTATCAGTGTGTAATACGAAAGACACATTCATTTATCGAAGATTTAAAAGTTTTTATCGTATACGCTAAAACTACATAAATATAACACTATCTGAGAATACACCGTTGAATACCCAAGGACGTAAGATAAATGTTGATATGTATCGAATCAAATAAATAAACATTCAACAAAATAATGATAAAAGTTAAAATAATCAGTACGGTATTGTTTTTGACTCAGAATCGACGCGTGATGTGATGTATATTTCAGTGAATTTGATATATAAAAAATAATAGAGAAAAAGTTGCTGATAACGAATTGTTGTTTTATAAATGCAAATGTATAATAAAAGATGACATCTCCCGCTTATTAAAAAGGTGAAATATTCCACAAATTAAATAAAGATGTAGTTCTTCAAAATAAGCAACCAGACTATAACAAATAGATATATTTCTACATATAATAAAATGGATAAAGTTGATTTTAAAGAAAAAGTTGTCATAGTGACTGGTGCTAGTTCTGGAATAGGTGCAGAAGCTGCAGTGGCTTTCGCCACTTATGGAGCAAAACTAACGCTAGTAGGAAGAAACGAAGCCAGAACACTTCGAACAGCACAACGATGCGTGGCCAAAAATAAACTAGTACCTCTGTGGTTGTTACTAGACTTAACACAGCCGGGTAGCTGTGAGACAGTTATATCGAAAACTGTAGAAATGTATGGAAAAATTGATGCCCTCGTCAACTGTGCAGGTAAAATAGTTCTATCATCACTCTACGACAGTACAATGAATGTTTTCGACGAGGTAATGAATATAAACTTCAGAGTTCCCTACCACCTATCTCAATTGGCTTTACCGCATTTAGTGAAGACGAAGGGAAACATAATAAACATAGGTTCATCAATGTCTAAGAGATTCAAGCCTGGCTTCCTGCCATACATCATCTCCAAATCAGCCTTGGAAACGATGACAAAGCACGCAGCGCCGGAACTTGTGTCAGATGGTGTGAGAATAAATACGATAAGTCCGGGGACAACGAGAACTAACATTTTAGCGACTTTTAACTCGAACAATCAACAAATGCTAACATATGAAGATTTAGCTATGGAAATGCCGAATGGACAGCTCATAGAACCGAGAGAGATAGCTATGCTGATCTGTTTGACTGCGAGTGATGTTTTCCCCAGTTTGAACGGTTCAGAATTGTTGATAGATGGCGCGGCATTTATGTCTTAAAAACAATCTTCATAAAATTAGATTGATTGATAGAAAGATTTCGATTCAGAGTCGAAGTTGTGTCGATGCGCCCTGGATGTTTTGCTTATATTTAATTCTATTGAAAATTGTATAAGTTGTTTTACACAAAATAATTGTAATCAAGTTCAGAATTTTTATTTGCATGCCTTTTTCATTATTGAAATTAAATCTTCTTATCAAGAGCACTTTAATATATTTACATATTTGACATAATACTTAATACATAAATATAAAAACTATTATTTATTTAGTCTGACATATTTTGTAGTAATAAATTATAAATTAGAAAAATGTATTTTGTTTGTAATATCCATAAGTATGTAAATATTGTATGTTCACAATATTCATACGCAACGCCCTTTTGGAATATTTCGATGTTATACGGATATGCACAAAAAAATAAAGATAATATTTTGAGTTAATGACTTATTTTCCAAGTGTCCCATAGTAATTAATATAGAAAGATGCTACAATCGATTTTAAATATAGTCACGGGTGACTTTTATCTCGATTAGTGCACATCTTCTTCTGAGATGTACTAGAAAATAGACGGAGGTGAATAAATTGATTTATTTAAGACCGATAGCCAAAAGTGAAATTGGACCAAAGCTTTTTTATAGCTAGAGTTCAGCAAACAGGCAAATAGCCCGCCCTGGCAGCTGCTAGGGTATATTAATGCAAACGTCCATAGGCATTAGCAACGCGCTAACTGCCTGATAACGCCTTTTTTGAAAAACTATATACTTGTAAAATACTAATTATTATTTAACAGGACGAACAACATCATAGGAAAGGACCGTTCATAAACTCCGTAATTCAAACTATTCTTGGAAGACCAAGATTCTTAGAATATTTATATAGCGTCGTATGTCATAGCTATTTCAAAACTATTCAACGAAATATACATAATGTAACATGCGCTTAAATTCATTTACATCGAACAGTTTACATTAAACAGCGATAAATGTAACAATAAATTGTTCAGAATGCGACTTAATACATTGTTGCAAGAGTAATGGTCTGCCTATAGACTAGAGGCACGACTGAGGAATTCAACGCCCAAAGCTGCTTTGCAAATTATATGACATTATCATCGTATGATAACATAATATGATTATAAAAATAATAATAGCTTAATCATTGAAACATGTACAGATTTGCAGCGCGTGTATATTTTTCAAAGCGAAGTACAGATAAATTTATGAAGTTAATTTAGTGTGAGTTAAATAAAATAAATACAAACCAAAATTTAATATGTATTTACCGAAGGAAAACGAAAGATCAGAGTGAAATGAGGCATCTCTGAATATTACAAATAAGAATATCTATTATTGTGGGACGCATTACTACGAATGCGGCCTTAGCACAGGAGACATCATAAGAGCCAGCCATAAGAAGCGGAAATATGTACTATACAAGGAGAGGCTATTTATTATATATTAATTTTGGTATCTAACTAAATTATTGATCTCAATATATAATAGTATTTATACAGGGTGACTTTGATAAACCCGTCCAAATTCACACAGAAGAATCTTTAGTAAAAGTTATGAGAAACATGTATTTTAGTTTTGTATCACATAGTACAAAAATGTTGAGTAATCAGCATCACAAAGTCATTCAAAGAACTCGCAATTTACACAATACGGCGCTAGAGTGTCAATGACCTCTCCATCTGACCTAGTAAAAGGCCGAGGACGGCGGCATTGCACCGGGCGAGCGAACACGCACTACTCATTTACGTGGGAGAGACAGAGACAGGTAATAACAGGTTAACGTACGAAGGTTGCACCATAGGACTATTCTGTACGATTGAATTAATGATCATATATGAAATATTTTATGGTAAAAATTTGACATACAATTTTTTTTGCAAAAATGGGTTCCTTAAATGATGTTTAGTGAGTAAAAAACATTTGGACGGTTTTGTCAAAGTCATCCTGTATATAAGTAATAAATATAAATAAATAAAATAAATGTTTTATGAAACTAAGTAGCATAGCACTTGTGTTATGGGTACTAGACAACTTATATACCTTTTTTTGTAAATAAATACATATTATTATACATAAAAACCCAGACGCGAGACGGGAATCGAACCCGTGACCCCCGCAGGCGTATCGAAGTGCGTTATCCGTTACGCCACAGGGGTCGTCAAATAAGTAGTTAATAGTGTTTAACATAGCAAATGTTTTATAAGTAGTTTACTGTATTATTATTATATCTGTATAGTTTTTAATATATTTGAATAAATCTCCAGAAAAGGGTTAACATCAAGAAGGTTGTGAAAAGCCAGCCAAAACCATTAGTACAAGATGTACTTGAAATAAAAATGAGACTTGCAAGTTGCAATATAGGAAGAGGAAGAGAGATTGCAGATGTGTTAGAAGGGAGACGAATAAATATAGCTTGCCTGCAAAAAACGATGTGGAAGGGTTCGAGAGCTCGGGGCGGGGTTTAAATTCTACTAATGCGGAAGTGATGGCAAAAGAAATGGTGTGGGTGTGGTATTAGACAGTGAATTGAAGAAATGTGTGACGGATGTTAATAGGGTAAATTATAGTGAAAATTATATATCTATATCTCTATCTCTGATTATATATCGGGCTCTAACTGGCGTCACAGACAAGTTCAGTGTCGCGGTGGGTTTACACCAAGGATATGCCGTATCTGTTTCTCCTGGTGGTATATGCAGTAACATCAGGAATACAGGAGGAGGCACCTTGGTGTATGCTCTTTGCCGATGACATTGTGCTGGTTAAAGAAAATGCTCATGAGGTCCAGAGCAGATTGGCTAAATGGCAAGAGATATTGGAGTGTTGGGTTTAAGATAAGTAGAACCAAAACAGAGTCGAACGACTAATGAAAACTAGGGTTCGTCGCGTATCGACTTCGCCAACATCAAACATGTTGTCAACATAATACACGTTTTTGAAAGTAGATATATGCCTAATTTTTTATCTTAAAGTGGAGTAAAATAAACCAGTAAGAAGAGAACAAATAGAACAGAAAGGAGAAGAGAGAAGAAACTAGAAATATTATTTGTATCTGACCTTTACCACGTCAAAATGTTTACATACGCCATATGCATACTGTAAGTTCTCAAGCACCGTAAAGTTTTGGATGCAACGTGAATGAAAAACTTGAGCACATAAAACCTAAATTATACATATAGAAGAAGGCTGTGCCTACACAGGACGTAACATTCGTAGGCCGCTTCTGCCGGTCGACCGCGCCGGGGATCCGGCCACGACATAAATCAGTTATAAACCTATTACTTCTCACATTACCAGAACATCCTCGTTGGTTGAAATGCAGGCACTTACCTGTAACAAAAAATAATTAATTTATTACATCTTATAAGGAAAACTGTATTATGTGAAATTTTTCTTTTATTGTTGAGGAACAGCAAACACATAGACCAGATGTGGTTCAATCCAGACGGGGAGACCCTTTACAAACAAACTTTACGGATTAACAATATATCCAGACCAGTATAAATTACCTTGAGCCGTGTGGTGACGGCGTTATAATACAATATGTCACCCTAGGACTCCTTCGCTGTCCTAGGATGACGAAAAAACTGGCAAGGGAAACTGCACAATCCACCAGTGCAAGAGAAGGAAAGCTCGAAACAAAACTTTTACCATATAAAATGTATATAAACCAGCGTTCGGTAAACTACACAGTGTCTTCTGGTCCAAAATTCTTCAGTGCCTCAAGACCAAGATTTACAACCAATGTGTGTTACCAGTGATGACTTATGGTTCCGAGAAGTGGACTTTCACAAAAGATCTTAAAAAATTCATTGTCACGCAGCGAGCTATGGAAAGAGCTATGCTTGGCGTTACTCTAATGGATCGAATCAGAAATGAGGAGATTCGTAGAAGAACCAAAGTAACCGACATAGCCCGGATGATAAGCTAGCTGAAGTGGCAATGGGCGGGCCACATAGCGCGAATATCGGATGAACGATGGGGCAGAAAGGTCCTAGAGTGGAGACGCAAACTAGTAAGCGCAGCGTGGGACGGCTGCCTATCAGATAGACCGACGATCTGGTGAAGATCGCTGGGTCTCGTTGGATGCAGGTGGTATTGGACCGGTCGCGCTGGAAATCAATTGGAGAGGCCTATGTTCAGTGGACAGCTATAGGCTGAAATGAAAATGAGTATAAACTACTACGCATATTAAAAACAGCAGACCGTATTGTACAGAAAAACTCACATAATATAAATCATGTAAGTTCTCGTCATGACACATTAAATAATTTTAACGTGCGCGAACGTTATTACAATCGTTTTGAACCAAATTCATTAGAATATTTCACTTTTACATTGTTTCATTTCATTTTTATAATTTGTGACTTGCCATTTGTATTCGCTGTTAATTAATAAATATATAATAATTAATATAAATGGACAATTGGCATTGTTCAATTTTTTCCGAGTGGAAAAAGTTGGAGGAGGCCTACACCAAAATGGTTGAAGGAGGCTAAAAAGAAGAAGAAGAAGATAAATGGACAATTGGCATTGTTAATTTTTTTTAATGTTGTAGTTGAAAAACCATTTAGAGGAATAAGGTTACTGATCATTACGGATTAATTAATTATGAAAAATATTTACATTTTATTGATATTTTTGATAAAATATGATTGACCTTCTCTGCCCTTCAAATTGCACTGTATTGTTTGTATCATTGCCTAAAAAATAAAAAGTAAGTGGCAAGTATTGATAATCTGTCATGTGTCAAATTTATAAATGTCAAAAATAATAATTTTCCTGCGACTTCTCTTTTTCTCGTATGAACTTTGATGGATATGAGATGGATGACATCGTGTTGAAAACTTTCAATTTTTTAAATTATTTCTAGTGAGGCAACGGTGGTGTTGGAGGAGGTTGCTACGCATATCGTGGACAGCAAAAACAATCAACACATCCATTCTCGACCAGCTGAATGTCAGAACCAGATTGTCCACGACCTGCTACAAGCGAGTACTCGGCTATTTTGGCCATATCGCTCGAAAGGAGTCAGACAACTTCGAAAAACTGATAGTGCTAGGCAAAATAGAGGGGAAAAGGCCCAGAGGACGGTCACCAACCCGATGGTCGGATCAAATTAAGGCTATCACGGGACTCACTTTGCCTGCAGCTCTGAAACAGGCCGAGGACAGAGTGGTGTGGAGGCAGTTCGTCAGCGTCTCCGTAAAGGCTTATCAAGACGGGCACGACCTTCAGGAATGAAGAACACGACGAAGGAGAAGAAGAGGCAACGGCACAGTCCATTGTGCCATGTGATGAAGTCACTTACCTTTAAAAATGAAAATATTTAAACATTTTTTTTAATAACTGTTAATCTTCAAAATATTCAAATTAGTTTCTCAAAAAGCTCTAAATTTTCAAAAATAAATTCAAATCGAATGGTTACATAAAAATTTTAAACAATCCCTATTCACAAAGGGCCATCTAGCCCCAGTTATAGTTACCAGAAAACTGCTAACATACTTTTATTTTATAAATAAATATTGTACATAAACACCCAGACTCTGCACGGGAATAATCATCAATCATAATTTTAATATCATACAGTTATGACCATCTTTATATATAATATAATTCTTCTGTACCTACGTATATATATAACTGAAATTCTCTTAACCGATTGGGCCGATTTTGATAATTTTTGTGTGTATTCAAATAGATTCGATAATGGATTAGATACACAATTCGGTCCACAACAAAATGTTTATATTTTTCATTTATACCACAGAACAACATTTGCCCGGTCAGTTAGTATAATATATAACCGGAATAAAAAAACCGCCTCCCCTCTCTTTTTTACACACTCAACGCAATAATTAATCAATTTAATCGACGTAATAACTTGTCACGCTCATTTAGATCCATCAGGGCGTTTACCGCGGCCCAGGCGGACAATGGGCGACGGGTTTTATTTACGTGTCGCAATATTTCGACTGTGCCAAGCTAACTGGAGCAGAATGTCAATCTTCTAATCTAATCTAACCATATGAGCTCAAAGGCAGGAGATGAAGCGGGATTATACTGCCGTAAGAAAAGGAGCCATCAACCATTCACTTTACTAGGATTGCTGCAACGGACTCGTAAAGGGAGATAAATACATTACATTTATCATTTTGCGAATGTAGAGGTAGAAATGTAAAAATACCTATAAATTCCATCAGAGTTTGTACAGTTTAACGGTAGTAACATCTCAAAAATAAAATTTTTGGGGTATTCACATCTACTGTGATTTTTCTTGTGTCCATTTGTAAAGGGAAACCTTTCAGAGAGGCACCGACGCTAAGTGACATGCTGAAGTTTTTTCAATGACAACCGTTTTCCTGAGGAACCAAATAGAAATCTACCCATAACTATATACCTATAACAACATTCCCAATTATAAACCACCGGCTGATAGCTGGTCTAATCTGAAATTATCGATAAGGCAAACTGCACGCCGTTCTACGAGATTGAGCAGACAGGCGATTATTTTTATGCGTACGGCCTGAACTATAAATTGTATAGCAAATTCCTTCACTGCTTTAAAATTTAAACTACGCAATATTCGCGATGACGACACCAAGGATCCCAATACTCTTTGAGATCGTAAGGTGAATAGGTTGTCAACGGTTTATACTTTTGTACGATAAAAAAATCTATGTTCTTCGGCTTTTTGAAATCGCTCGAAGCTTACCCTTCGTACCATATGCACACACCCCGTCTCAGTATAATAATCACATTGTCATCCGCTTTGACTGTGACTAGTGTGATGGCCATTCTGTCTGCGATCGTTGAGACGCGCTAATGGGTTATAAATAAATATAACACGACAGGACACCGATCTTCCATCAGGGATAGGATTACTTATTACTTACTAGGGCTTTAACCACGGCTTTGTCCGCGTCTATATTAATATATTATCATCTTTTGGGGAGGTAGAGTTTTTGAAATGTACGCAATATGTCAGTCAATTATCTTTTAGCATATTGTAACTAATAAAGAAATAAACCGTAGAAGAAGAATTCAGGGAGATGAAAGGGAAGTCAAAAAGAACATTCAGACACATCAACTATGCAACGTAGTGGCTTCCACACGTCGAAACGCTTGATGGGTCAAAAGTTCGAAACCCTACCCTAGCCAAATCTGGATTTTTTTTGCTGTAGGACAACAGACAGGCTGACAGTCCGCTTAGAATTTAGCAGTTAGCGTCGTCTATGGGTGTTTACAACGCCAGTGGCATCTCGTACACGCTGCTGTCCCATAAAGGTACAGGAACATGGGTCACAAGTTATGTTGATATACAGTTTAAAAATTATGTTATGGATACTACTAAGCAGCAGTGGGCTCACTACCAGGGATGCTGAAGACCGTGCGAAGTGGAGAAGAAAAAGTCGGAAAGCGAACCCCGGGCGCCGAAGCGAGAGTTTGGACTGCAACCGGGACTTAACGCAAGGATGATGACTACTAAGCAGCAGTTTAGTATCCGTAGTACAAGCGCCGTGCTGCTTTCGTTTTAGTCTGGGCCGAAAGCTTGTATCAGCACCTCGACTATTAATTACTAAGCAAAGTGCATCGGGCAAATGAGGTTGATTTGAGCTCCGACGGTCTTGGTGGAGCCCCATCCCAACATCTGGCAATTTTGACTTATAAGTACATATTCGTTGTTGTTGTTAAATTAAAATAACCCGATAATTATATAATTGAATAAATTTTGCATTGTTATATCTTATCATTATTTATTAATAATCAAGACAAAATGATAAATAACTTGATAAATGAGTTTAATATACAATACTATGAATTTTCAACGGTCATTTAATCATTTTAATGTAAAGTAAAACCATATGGTTTCTCGCGCATTTGTTTATACATTATGTAGGTATACGTATATATGACGTCTTCCAATGTCAAGCACTGGATTATTTTGATTGCTGAGAAACAGCAGGCAGGCTGAGG
This sequence comes from Malacosoma neustria, assembly GCA_963693495.1. Lineage (NCBI taxonomy): Eukaryota > Metazoa > Arthropoda > Insecta > Lepidoptera > Lasiocampidae > Malacosoma > Malacosoma neustria. The sequence continues at coordinate 1,718,940 of OY856397.1, forward strand.
GCCCACTTAAAGGAGTCTGCCCACTACACCGTTCCATACCATGACCGTATCAAGACACAAAAGCAAAAGCTGGTCGGTTACGGAACGGTCTAGTAGGCATAGTCACATACTTTTTGATACAAAGAATACTTTTTTGCCTGGCACGTTCCTAGCACGGTAATGGTATGGAACGGTGTGGTGGACACTCCTTAATAGTAAACAGTCACCGTTGACTATATATATTTGCGACGCTAGGGGCACCACAAACACGCTACTGTGCCAGGAAGGAAGTAGTACAGGAACCTAGGTCTCGTAATGTCGGAATACAAGGTTATTGTGGCGGCATACTAGATGGTGGTGGCTGGTTGCCATCCATACGGACTATGGGCGTTACCACATAGCTTGGGTTGTTTTGTCGCCTTTTACGATTTTACGATACGATACGATCTTACTACACACCTGTACAGAGAAAACGTATTTAGTAATTACTAACCCTAAAATTTTGCTCGGAAGCAAGTCCAAATACAATAATCGAACCAGCAGTTATCGATTCGTTGGTTTCGTTGTTTACCACTCGTAGTCCACAGCTGGACATATCCATTTGAAGTAACCTATACACTCTTCGATAAACTTAGCTCCCCTATCCAGGTCAAACAAAAAATTCAACATAGTGAAACGAGAATGTTCATCTTATGTCTTTTTTGGTTCTTTTTATGTCTTTTTTTCTGTAAAATTGTGTGGTGAACAATAAAGAATTATCTATCTATCTATCTTTTTCTAATTTGTTAAATTGTTTTGTGCGTGCGTGTGCGTGCGCGCGCGCGTGTGTGTGTGTGTGCGCGTGTGCATGTGCGTGCGTGCGTGCGCGTGTGTGACTGAACTTCTCCTAAATGGACCGATTTCGATAACATTTTTGTGTATGTTTGAGATGGTTTAGGTTCACAGTTCAGTCTACTATAAAATGCTTTTTCTTTTTAATTCCTATAGAACAACATCTGCCGGTTCAGCTAGTATTTATGTAAATAAAAACAAATAAATCTCCTTATAAAAGCACTGTAAAAACTGCACGGGGGGATCAAAACCTAGAGTCTCCAGTCGGGGCTGCAGGTTCTTATCCAAAACGCTGATTTACGCACAACCACGAACTTTTGTCTTTTCGTAAGGGTATTTATTTAGCGTAACTTAGAAAGGCCCTCGTCAATCAAAAACGTGTAATTATCCACGATAATGGAATCTTCACCAAAAATTTTAAACGAAAATGCAAATCATAATACGATTTTTGTTTTCATATTTTTATATATACGCCATTATTAAAGAAAACGGCTACGTACTTAAAACATTAAGTAAGCAACTTTGATTAATGATTATTATATAAAAATTAAATTGTGTAGGTAGTTTATGCAAAAGTTCAAATTTCCTGCATCGATGTGCTATCAAAACGTCAGTCGCCGGGCGATACGTGGCCGGAACGGATGTGTGCGAACGGAAATTAAATTGAATTTATAGTTCTGTCGACTGGAGATTCGTTAGATATTGTTGACTTTACTAATAATAATTTACTATAGGTATCTTGTAGATATTGATTTCTAAAGTGATTTTCTGTAGCTGGGCTATTCTGTAGCTGGAATACATGAACCAGGCAGACTACCAATCTGATGAATTGGATGCAGTCGTCTGTTGATATTTACATTATTAAGGTTATCATAAACCAACTTGGTGGATTTACAGAAGACTACGTGATTCGGTAAACGTTGTTCTGTCATATATCCTTCTACAAGGTCCAATTTATCTCTATACCGAAAATCTTAGTATTCATCTAAAAATCATTCTCTTTTGCGAACTTGTCAATTTATCTACAATTGTTTATTTAGAAAGTTGTACAACACTATAAAATTAAAATTGTAAACTTTTGTTATATGGTTATTGAAGGGGATATAAGGGGGGATAAGCATGATTACGAATAAACTGTAACTAAAGCAAATTCAACAATATATGGCGTAGTGGCAGAGTGACAATATTCTCCAACCTAAATGAATGAGGTAAGTTCATTGGTTTTCCTTTTTATATGACAACGTAATTATTGCATAGCGCTGAGCTTAAATAATAATATAACATATAAGGGCTGTTTGATAACTCCGTGGCTATTTGAATATATTTTTTTTGTTGCAAATATGCGTTTTATTTTTCAACATAATCTCTTTTTAGATCGATACATTTAGTCCAGCGTTTTTCCAATTTTTTTTATTCCTTCCAAATAATAGGTTTTCTCATGCCCTCAAAATAGGCGTTTCTTTCGGTTATGACCTCTTCATTCAACCCAAATCTCTTAACACCCAGCCATTGCTTCAGGTTTGGAAAAAGAAAATAGTCGCAGCGGGCTAAATCTGGAGAAATGATGAATGGGGTAGCAGTTCGTAGCCTAATTTATAGAGTTTTTGCCATAGTGACTACACACGTGTGCACTCGTGGATTATCTTGATGGAACAGCACTTCTTTTCGCCAAATGTGGTCGTTTTTTGCTTTAAATCAATATGTAATCTGTTTAAAAGCTCTGAATAATATTCGCCGGTAATCGTTCTACCCTTCTTTAGGCAATCTATGTGAATGACATCGCGTACAACATAAAAAACTGTGGCCATGATCTTATCAGCTGACAGACGCACCTTTGCCTTCTTTGGTGAACGTTATTTTTTTTTATTGCTGTAGGACAGCAGACAGGCTGACGGCCCGCTTAGGATTTAGCAGTTACCGTCACCTATAGGTGTTTGCAACGCCAGTAGCATCGCGAACACGCTGCTGTCCCATAAGGGTACAGGAACTTGGGTCACTAATGCCGGAACACAACACAAGGTTATTATGGCGGCATACTTAAGACCAAAGATGGTCGCCATCCAGACGGGCTTGGGGCCCTACTACGTAGCTAGGGTGGGTTGTTTTGTCGCCTTTTACGACAGGCCGACCCCGGCCACAGAGGTTAGTTAGTATTCTCTCTCTGCCCCTACACGGATGAACGTTCACCCGGTGAAACTGACTGTTTTGATTGTTCCTTGGTCTCTGGGGTATTGTTATGAATCCATTTTTCGTCTACGGTAACGGTAACGTAACGGTATATAACGGCGTAAAAACTCGTCCAGACTGCGGTTAAACATCGCCAAACACTCTTTTGAAGCGGTCACACGGTTGCGCTTATGGTCGAGTGTGAGCAATGGCGGCACTCATCTCGCGGATAGCTTTTTCATGTCCAAATATTCATGTAAAATGTGATGTACTCACTTAGTTGAGATGCATACAGCTTAAGTCACCTCACGTACTTTCATTCTCCGATCGTCCAATATTATTCCATGAATTTATCGACAATTTCAGACGTGATGACCTCTTTTGAGCGACCTGAACATACAGCGTCAATTGTGCTGGTACAACCACAAAAAACTCAGTAAACCACTTCTTAACCTTTGAAATCGATGGTGCAGAGTTCCCATAGTATTTATCAAGTCTTTCCTTGGTCTCAGTGATTTTTTTACGCTAAAAATAATGATTAATCTACACATGAAATTCACTTTTTTTCCATTTTTGTGAAAATTCAGGAGGTTGTCTGCTTTTAATAGCTGTTAAACAGAAACTAAATGACGCAGCTTGCTAAAAATTTTACAGTAGTCTATTAAAAGATGGTGGTTGACGCCAGCAGTGCTACATTTAAAGTTACTGCGCGGGAAATTTGAAGTCATGGAGTTATCAAACAGCCCTCGTAAGCCTTTTAATTTCTGATAATAATTGTTACAAAGTTTCTATTAATAATTAAAATCTATATTAGATCTTAAATATTATCGGAGTGCCTCTGGGCAAAGGCCTCCTCCATATGATTCCAATATAGTATCTCGATAGCGGCTTTTCTTCGGGATGGAACATAAATTTTCTTTATTACCTACTCCCTCTCGACGAGTTGAACTTATATAATACAAAACCACAAATATATGACGAACACTCATGTGGCTTGTTCAAGACAGCAAAATAATCCTAAAATATCAAACGCGTACTACATTTAAACTAGCATTTTCCGCATTAGTTCCGCCGTCTGTATCGCCTCTTTGTTAAACGTCAATCACTCCTCTTGGAGATCTAAAATACAATAGCTATTTTGGGACCTAAAATGTTAAGCATGTTTCAGTTTAAACTCGACAAGTTTATTTTGTACACGAAATTTTTCTCGAATTAGATTTCCCCCTAAGAGAACATACTGTATTTTTAACTGTCATCACATGGTATTTTATATTGTATCTAGAAGATCAGAAAAATAAAAGGAACTTTTAAGTCATAGCATAAGTTGAACTTGTCTCAGTGCATCGAACTAGAGTGCGATACCCTTGCTGTTGACATCTTCGATGCAGGGGTGGGGTAAGAATATTTACCCCTGTGGCCGAGGTCGGCCTGTCATAACAGACGACGAAACAAGCCATAGGTGACGGTAACTGCTTACTATTAAGTATGCCGTCAGCCTGTCTTCAGTTCCTCAGCAATAAAAAAATAGCATTATCATAAATTACCTAATTATTATTGAAGAGGCGAAATGAAACCTGAGCAAATATCTCCAAAACTAAAATGAAATGATCCGTATGATTAATCGGCGTTGCATACTAAATATTTAGATGAATACGAAATGAGAGGGCTCGTTTTATGTTGGTTTTTAGTTCGGCGTAAAGCTTAATCAAACAGGGTGCCATGTCATTATAACAAGTTTTTTTATTTTTTTATAGCTAGAGTTCAGCAGACAGGCAAACGGCCCACCCTAGAAGGTGGTTACCGTCGCCTATGGACGTTTTTTTATTGCTGTAGGACAGCAGACAGCTTAGAATTTAGCAGTTGCCGTCGTCTATGGATGTTTGCAACGCCAGTGGCATCGCGAACACGCTGCTGTCCCATAAGGGTACAGGAACTTGGGTCACTAATGCCGGAACACAACACAAAGGTTATTATGGCGGCATACTTACGACCAAAGGTGGTCGCCATCCAGACGGGCTTGAGGCCCTACCACGTAGCTAGGGTGGGCTGTTTTGTCGGCTTTTACGACAGGCCGACCCCGGCCGCAGAGGTTAGTATTCTTTCTCCGCCCCTGCACGGATACAAACGTTACGCACGGGACGTTTGCAACACCAGAGGCACTACCAACGCGCTGCCGGTCTCGAAGAAATTTTATAACGCCTTTTTTGAAGAACCCCATATCGTACCGCGCTGAGAAAACCTCAGCCGGAAGCTCAATCCAAATCCTGAGAGTACGCAACATAAACGTTCTTGAGAACCGTTTCGTATAAGAAAGAAGAGGCTCCAAGAAATGGTTAAATAATAAGTTTAATAAGTTGAGCTAAAATCGACTTGAATGTATCGTCTTACGGTATAAGATTCGTTGGAGGAGTTCTAAAGTTATTAGATTTTGATAGCTTTGTAACCAGACCTGTTATGGGAAACGATATAAAATCGATATTTAAACAATTAAGGACCAAGACGAGTGGCTGAAATATTCTACTTACAACAATAGTATTGAAGTTCTGATTTACTGTTAGATTTCTAAAGGAGACTATTTTTAATATTAATGGTCTTGGTGATCTTAGTTCCGTTATTCTAGTTACAATTCCCGACGTCACGACAGAGAAATAATTAGCCTACTACGGGAATATACTAACCATTATTATTTAGGACACCAAACAGGATATACGCTGTTATAGGAGAGTATAGGAAAATATAAATTATAAAGAATTATTCTTAAAAACACTGAAGCAAAAAGGCGCACTTTATATTGTCGTGGGTTCGATTTTCGATGCATCAACAATTCAACATGTACCGTCTAATAAGTTAGTTGGTCTTGAAATATAGTATTAAACACACGTTTCTTTTCATTAGCTCTTAAAAAAATATACAGACCATTTAGTAAAGTGAACCCTATTGCAACTAACATCGTGTGATACAAAACTTTAAACCAGCACACTGTTCATTTCTCAAATAGATTTTTAAAACATTTTCTCGGTGATGAATAACTGTATCGCAGAGCTTTTTTTCAGATACATACATAAACAACTAACGGATACGGAAGTTTAATGCTAGAATAATAAATTTGGTTCGTGACACTAAGCTTCATTTGAATTTTCTAAATACTAAAAGGCACAAATTAACAATTACACTAATGCATACAAATACATAATGTCATAAAATATCGGCTTATTCTCGGTCCTCGACATAATACACAACCATTATTTAAATTCATTGGAAGCGCAAACTGAGCGCGCCGCGCGTCTGTTACACGATATTAGAACCCGAATCACCGTTACCGATGGAAATATGATTTATATTATTTTGACTGGTATTACGAGAACAAAATGAGCAACAAGTTTGAGTAACCCGATTTATTTAAATGCTTGTATACATTTAAATGGATTAATTATGTTTAGTACATACAGCTTTCAACTTACACTTAGTAGCTCAATACTAAAACTTAGCACTGGCTGAGTAGTTTTTTCTTCTTCTTCTTCTTCCGGCCCTTATTCCAAATTATCTAAGGTTGGTACAAGGTGGCCTTCTTTCCACTCTCTTTTGTTAGCTATCATCACAACATTAGCACATACATATTTCGCCATATTATCATTTAAGCCATCAATCGTTTTTTTTTCGGTGTACACCTCCTTCTGTATCCATCCTACTCACATTTCTATTTTCCTTGTCACATGGCAATCTACCTCACGCAGCATTAGCCGTGTAGTCTCGGTGGTAAATAAGACAACGGTTTCTTTATTACCTAGTAGCTAGCAAAAGGACAAATATCCAAAGGATTACTGCTTTTGATTACTTTACAAACAGCATATGAAGGCGTCTTTCGGCTTTCGGGGGACAGACGACAATCGGCCCTATTAACACACACATTTTAAAGTTCCGATCATGTTCCATTTATTTTGCGAATTCCAGGTGATAGGAAAAAATTATGGTAGAATATAAATATACCAGTTATGTATAAGATATGGACTTATGTTTCGTAGAACGTTTATAAACTAGTTCTGGTTGCTCAGTCGTGTATTAGAAGAATTACATGTAACATAGCTACAATTACATTCATTATTTGGTTCATTTTTTACTATTTTTGGTACCTACATACATTACAGTATGTAGTTTACACATTTGGCTAATTAATAAACCGATCTTTATAATATATTAGTAAAAATCCGGTAAATAATCCAATTTCTACAAATAAAGGAAGTTTAATGAAAAGCAAAAGGTGTACAGACTTTCAAGAACCAACGAAGCAAAAGATGGAAAAGCATCAGGACCAAACGTTTATAAAACGACTACGTCACAACTTAATAGACCTCACGAGAATCATCGTCACATGTTTAACACAGTTCCACCAACTTGTAGATAACGTTAGAGATAACTGCATTCGTCCTCTTCTATCAAAATAAGAAAGAGCACTTAAGTTAAATAATATATATATATTACTCTAAAATACAATCAAGATAATTAATTCAACTAACACCGTTTGTAATCTCGGTAAATTGGTTGTAAATTTCTAACAAATACTTGGCGCGAACGAATTAATTCCGCCACAATTGAATCTCCCTTCGGTCCGTATCTATCTTGTGCCCACTTTCAAAGTTTATAATAAGGAAATGCCTCAGAGAAAAGCTACCAATTATTCCCGGAGGGGTGACAATGGGCCTGCTGTCTTAATATTTCGCGACTTTGCGATGTAATGTGCATAATTAATTTCAATCTCATGATTATTAATTATCTCATGATTATTATTAATTAATAATAAAAATAAATATACTGAGGTCTACACGACGAATTGATTATAATGATTACAGATACTACTCATATAGTTTTCATTTGATCCATTCATAAATTATAGATACATAATTTATATAAACAGTTATGACGCGTGAAAGCCACGAAGGTCGTCGATTCGAACTAGAAATACAATTAGGTGGATATCTAAGAACGAAACCAGATTGTATATGTATGAAGTTGTAAAGACAACAAAACAACCCACCCTAGCTATGTAGTAGGGCCCCAAGCCCGTCTGGATGGCAAATACCCTTGGTCTTAAGTATGCCGCCATAATAATGTTGTGCTCCGGCATTAGTGACCCAGGTCCCTGTACCCGAACGGGACAACAGAGTGTTCGCGGTGTCCCTAGCGTCACAAAAATCCATAGGCGATGGTAACAGCCTACTGTTAAGTGAGCCGTCGGCCTGTCTGCTGTCCCTCAGCACTAAAAAAAAGGAAAATATCTATATGCTATTTTATTCCAGGCGTAAATAGCTAAAATTATTAATCCTTTATGTTAAATTATAGTTAGTATAGGAAATAATTTTAAGGTACAAAATTTACAGACACATTCCTGTATACGCAAGTATTTCGATAAGCATTAGTGTATTGAAATTGCCGATCCCCGTTCGAATCCGCCAATTAGCAACCTTTGACGATAACACCTGGGAGCTAGGCTGAGATTGGCACCAATGACTGTCCATCATTCAATCCCGACAGATGTAATAGGCGTCCGAGTCAAATCTATGCATTCACAATAGGCGTTGGACATGTCCAAACGTCAATACCGTATCATTCATGCATTGGCTAAAAGCATTGAATACGTGAATTCAACTGGACGTGTCGCATTGGAATGATTAAAATTAATTTATGTATCAGGTTTTTCATAGTCGTAGTCTTTGAGAAGATTTTTGTTGAAAGATGATGAAACTTAGATCGACTGGTATCAATGAAATTATTATTGGTCTATTGTCGCGGTCACATATAACGCGACACATGCGTTCACGGCACGCGTTTCCATTGGGTACCTTGCTAACTATAAACAAAAGAAAACTATTGTATCTATGAAAATTTTAACTTTATTTATGTTACTAATAAAAATAGCTTAATAGCAACCGGGACCTAACATAATGACATGATGTTGACGAGAACATTTTAAAGATAAGAAGACTCGTTAATCAAAAGTCAAATAAATTGTGAAGATTGTGATAATTCTTAAATAACAAAACGTGCCTTGTACAAAAATAGTACGAGTAATTTTCAAAAATATTTAGTAAATTAAAAAATACAATTACCTAGTCAGGTCATAAGTATTGTCACACAGTAAAAACTTTTCTTTTAGAATGCTGGCCACAAAAAAGTTTATTGAATTCGAATTTCGAATTGTTCATGAAAATAAAAATGTATAAATTTTAGAATTTTACTCATTTTTAAATATGGAGTGGACGCTTAAAGAAGACCGTGTTGCAGTTATTGCGTTGCATCGTTGCGGTTACGCGCCAATTCAAATTTTTAACATACTGAAAAATTTGAATATTACCAAAAGATTCGTTTATCGTACCATCAAACGATACAATGAAGACTCTAGTGTAGATGACAGGTCAAGAAGTGGTCGCCCTCGGTCTGTTAGGACTCCAGCAGTGATAAAAGCTGTGAAGGCACGAATTCAAAGAAATCCCAAACGTAAGCAGAAACTGTTGGCCCTTCAGATGGGGTTAAGCAGAACCACAGTGAAAAGGGTGTTAAATGAAGACTTAGGGCTTCGGGCATATCGAAGAAAAACAGGACATCGTTTGAATGCTCGTCTAATGGACCTGAGACTGAAGAGATGCCGCGCTTTGTTGAAGCGGTACGCGGGAAAAAAATATCGGGAAATTCTTTTTTCGGATGAAAAAATGTTTACCGTAGAAGAGAGCTACAACAAACAAAATGATAAGGTGTACGCACACAGTAGTGAAGAAGCGAGCAACCGTATTCCGCGTGTCCAACGAGGTCATTTTCCATTCTCCCTCATGGTATGGTTGGGAGTTTCTTATTGGGGCTTAACAGAGGTACATTTTTGTGAGAAAGGTGTAAAAACGAATGCTGTTGTGTATCAAAATACAGTCCTGACGAACCTTGTGGAACCTGTTTCTCATACCATGTTCAATAACAGGCACTGGGTATTCCAACAAGATTCGGCGCCAGCTCATAGAGCGAAGAGCACACAAGACTGGCTGGCGGCGCGTGAAATCGACTTCATCCGGCACGAAGACTGGCCCTCCTCCAGTCCAGATTTGAATCCGTTAGATTACAAGATATGGCAACACTTGGAGGAAAAGGCGTGCTCAAAGCCTCATCCCAATTTGGAGTCACTCAAGACATCCTTGATTAAGGCAGCCGCCGATATTGACATGGACCTCGTTCGTGCTGCGATAGACAACTGGCCGCGCAGATTGAAGGCTTGTATTCAAAATCACGGAGGTCATTTTGAATAAACTTTAATGTCATAAGAATCTATGTTTTGTTAAGTTCATTTTGGTATATGAATGGTTACATAATTAATAAACTTGTTACAATTATTTTACATTAAACATGTGACAGAATTTATGACCTGACTAGGTATAATTAAATAACACAAAATTAACTTCAGTTAACTTATTACAATTAAAAAATCATTCAATCATTTTTTTATTGCTGTACGACAGCAGACTGGCTGACGGCCCGCTTAGAATTTAGCAGTTACCATCGCCTATGGGTGTTTGCAACTTCAGTAGCATCGCGAACACGCTGCTGCTCCATAAGGGTACAGGAACTTGGGTCACTAATGCCGGAACACAATGTTATTATGGCGGCATACTTAAGACCAAAGGTGGTCGCCATCCAGACGGGCCTGGGGCCCTACCACGTAGCTAGAGTGGGTTGTTTTGTCGCCTTTTACGACAGGCCGACCCCGGCCGCAGAGGTTAGTATTCTTTCTCCGCCCCTGCACGGATAGAAATCATAGAATCAAATAAACCTGACTAAACGCTACATGTAATTTCACAATTAGAATTATTCACATCACAGACGTGGCTCCATCCAACGCCATCTCCGCGCCGTTCAGATTCGGACAAATATTACTGGCAACGAAAACAACCATCTTTGCAACCTCCTCCGGTTCTATCACCTTCATATTGCAAGAGAGTCTATCGTATGCTGTTTGTCTATCCTCTTCACTCATAGCGAGATTCGACAGTATATTTGTCCTCGTCAAGCCTGGTTGCACCGAATTCACTCGTATCCCTTCTGTCGCCAATTCGATTGCTGCAACTTTCGTCATCTTCTCCAATCCACTTTTTGCTATCGAATATGCCATGAAACCGTGTCTTACTCTAGTGTACTTTGTCGCTGCTAGATTCACAACATTGCCTTTTGTCTTCGCTAGATAAGGAACGGCGAGTTGCATCAATTTGTACGGCACCCTTAAATTTATATTGATCATATCATCAAACGCTTCCATGTGATCATCGAATAGGGATCCCAGTGTGACCTTACCAGCACAATTCACAAGAACATCTATCTTATTGAAAGCAGTGACAGTTTTTTTGACGACTGCTTCACAGCTACCTGGATCTGTGAGATCTAACTTTAGAGCGACAGGTTTGTAACCTCTAGCGTTAAAACATTTCTCAGCTATATTGTTCAGTCTATCTTCGTCTCTGCCAACTAGTGTGAGTTTGGCTCCACATTTGGCGAATAGTAATGCAGAAGCAGCACCAATACCCGAACTAGCGCCGGTAACAATAACAACTTTGTTCGTAAAGTCCATTACGTCCAAATTCTGCGACAGTTCGTCTAGTACTAAACAACGTTATCGCGCCGATAGTGACAAAAGCAACATTGATAACAATGTCAAATTGTTTTCACATTTTAGTTGATTGTAGCACACTGCCAGAAAATTTAGTCTTTTTATCTTTTACATATCGTTGTAAGTGATTTGTTTCTGCATTTCCTTTCGACAGATTTTTTTAGGAAACAGTATTTTTTATACGTTGAAGATTACAAAATAGTAAATTTCAAGAATCATCCGAAAACTGTCCGTTGGTGACGATGTAAGTCTCAAACTATTACAATAGAAAAGAACTAGAAAGCGAATTATTTTCATACTTAGCAAAATTACATATTCAAATAAAAAGTGAATGTGGCTAGTGATAGGAAATTCCGACATATTAAATTTATAAAAATGCTATGTCAAAAAAAATAGCAAATTAATGTTATAGCGAAACTAAGATCTAACCTTGTATTTTCGGCTTTCAGTGATATTTCATTTAGTTGGACCATTAATCAACATTGGGTAGAACGTACTGTCCAAAATAAGAATATGGTTATGTCCTCCCTGTGTGTGTCGCGGTTGTCAAGTGGTACGTGAATGTGTGTGAGAGGGTGTGTTAACAAGAAAGGTGGATTGTGTGCAACATGTTAATGAAAATCATTATTAATAAATAAAACTATATATTAATAAATATTTGATGCAAGTAAAAAATTATTATTATATCATTATTTTGAGCAAATTTTCAAGTTGTTGATATGTTAGATCTTGCAAGTATGAGTAGATAGTCTTTTTAGCTAATTTTAAAGTCATGGGATAAATATTAAGATTGGCAATGAAACGATTGTAGAGGAGAGGGCCTAAAAATTTAGAAAATCTATTAATGAATTTGAACATACGTTGAATTTTCCACGTTATGATTATATTAGCGTCGAAAGTACGTTAAGTTACATAAGAGAACTACAAAGAAAGGACATTACAAGAAAGCATACTAATCTACTTTGTTGATCTTAATATGAAACAGAGAATGTAACCGCTGGCTGTACTCAAAGTGTACAGTAATCACAACAACATGAGAGTACAGAAATAAACTGTCATACTCTGCGCTTACGAACAACACGCAATCATATAAGCGACCACAGAAATTATTTGCGTCTTTGATATTAATATACATCGAGAATTGGACTTAAATTACAATCATTCAAAATAATATTGCGACTATAAAAGAATAAGTGCTAGCCAAGTGTCATAATACACGGAGACCAACCTAGAGGTTACGTGATCGATTCCCATCACGGCATACACTGCTTAAAACAATTTATTTCGTCTAATGTGCATAATAATAAGTTTATTACCATAGCCAAAACCATTGCCACCGCTGGACTCGCCGGAAATCCGCCTAGGACAAGCGTGGCGTCTATAACGTATGATCTCTCTATGAGGTTATCCAAGTACATAAGTGAGACTTTTTTTATTTTAAATGCGCCATCTCCTTACACAACTTATATTCAGGAACTAATTTTGCTTTTACGTATTGTTGGTGCTGGATCCGGCTCGAAGCAGACCAAATGATGTTGCCGATGGGAGAGCAGTGGACTGTATGCTTGAATTTAGGCGGGAAGGGTGCCAATAAAACGACGTTTCATGATCAGCAGGCGGATGCGGGCCGGCGGCGGTCCCAGAGGGGGGTTTTTTCCTGGTGGCGACGAGTACGACCTGTTTGCCTACGAGTGCTACCGACCTGTATGACCGACCTGTCCTGACTGTATAACCGCGTACGCCCTGTTCAGCCTGTATACCCGAGTACGCCCTGTTCAGTTCTGGTAATCTCCACAAGTGCCCTTTTTCCCCATTTCGACCCGCTTTTTATCCTAATTATCCCCACTCTGTTACCGCGCCTGACCGGCCTCACCCCCTTAACTTTATTTTTCTTATATAATATACTTATCGCTATTTACATAAATTATTCGTATTTCATTATATTGCTCCCTTCCAGCAGCCTATCCTCTCAATAGTATCTGTAAACACCGAATTATATTAATGGCTTTTCGCCGCGCGTAATGTTTGCCCTACCTCGCCCCGCACCGCCGTCATATAAAAGGCGCGCGGACGAGGGGGGCCTTATTCATTTACACCCGCATTGTCGTGGAGCACACACCTACCTGCAATTTTGCATATTTGCGGGAGCGTGTGCCCCGGTTGAACTACCCGGACCTTACCTGACCCATAATAATGCCAGGGATCGGTCCGGGACTTACTGCTGGGAGGGAACAACTATTACAAAGTAATTAAATCTAATATAATCTATCCACTATATCTTCTAAGGGACGTGCCAGCCATAATATTCCCCTACGCACCCATAATATTGTACATAGGTCTAACACGTCCCCGAATAAAACACATAAAAAATACATAGTTTATTCTACAACATTATGTAAACAGCAATAATTCACTTAATTCTAAATATTTACACGTTCGGTCGTCGATTCGGTATTGCCGCCGCATAGCTAATACCTTTATGTTTGTTTACGTTCGTCGTGAACATTTCTCCCGCCGTCGCACTGCGATTCCTTCACGGGTATCACGACGACTTTCTTCGTAGGGCGCCTCAGGACTCTTCCGTTGCTGGTCACCACGTCCACGACACGAACTTCGCCGTCCTTCCCGGGGTAGACCGCCGTCACTCGTCCTCGGGGCCATGTGTTGCGTGGTAGGTTCGGGTCGCAGATTACGACCAGATCGTTGACTGCAGGGCTGTCCCCGCTAGCGTAGGGCTTCCGCCGGTGTTGCAGCAGCGGCAGGTACTCCCGCACCCAGCGTCGCCAGAAGACGTCTGCCAGGTACTGCGCGCGCCTCCATTGCGCGCGTGCCGTCGCGTCGCTTGTTTCGAAGCTGCCGGGGGCTGGCATGAAGCAATTTGGCCCCAGCAGCACCAGGTTCGGCGTGATGGCGGGCGGCTCATCGGGACCCACGGCCACATGGGTTAGGGGCCGCGAGTTGACGGTGGCTTCGACTTCGGCGAGTAGCGTGACGAGCGTCTCGTCACTCGGGTGTTGTTCGTGGAGTGTCACGCTCAGGGCTTCTTTCACTGAGCGCACCATGCGCTCCCAAGCGCCTGCCATGAAGGGGGCCGCCGGCGGTAAGAACCGCCAGGCGATCTGACGGCTGGTTGCCACCTCCTCCAAGGTCCGCCAGGCCTCCGCGAGCTCGCGGTCGGCCGAACGGAAACACGTCGCGTTGTCACTCCATATTTCTGTGGGGCAGCCTCGCCTCGCAATAAATCTGCGAAGCGCGTTTATAGCGGAGTCCGTGCTCAAGGACGCCACGAGCTCCAGGTGTATGGCCCGTGACGTCATACACGTAAACAGCGCCACATACCTTTTCTCTCGATGTCTTCCCACGGTTACCTCCATCGGGCCGAAATAGTCGAGCCCAGTAAAGGTGAAGGGGCGCGCATGGTGAGCCAGGCGCGCCTGCGGTAGGCTCCCAGTGGATGGCTGGGCCGGCTTCGCCTTCCTAAGCCGGCAGCGAAGGCACCTCTTCAACACTGCCTTGACTGAGGGTCGTATCCTCGTTATCCATATTCGCTGCCGAAGCTCGTTGACTACCGTTTCTACTCCTCCGTGGTGAAGGTTTTCATGTACACGTTGTATGTACAAAGTTGTGTACGGGTGCTTACCCTGTAGGATAATAGGGTTCGCCATGTCGAAACTAATATCCTGGGCCTCACTTATCCTGCTCTTCAATCGCAGGATTCCATTTTCATCTTTGAACAGGGCTAAATTATTTAAGCTCCTGTCCTTAGACATAGTTTCATTTGTAAACATGTCTTTTTGCGCTAATAATATTAGTAGGCGCTCTGCGCGCATAAGTAAATTTCCGTCCATTATCTTGTACTTCTTATCTTCATTCGTGCCCGTTTTTTCAATTGTTTTACGTTGTTTCCATCTTTTCTGCGTTAATTTCCAATCTTCATCTTTTAAAATGTTTTTCTTACTTCTTTTTCGTGCCGCCGCCGCCACTGTTTGTGTTCTTTGTTTACATATTTCGATGAATTGTAACACTCTGCCCATAACTCGCAGTAATTTTTCAAATTTGGAATATCTTGTGAAGTCGATGATTAATGTCGGTTGCATCCCCACAATTTGACACACATTTTCTATTTCTTTCTCCTCCCCTGTCTTGAGGATCTCGGTTCTCCCTTCTGTCGGCCACCTGTCTTCCTCTTCGTATAAAAAGGCCGGGCCGGTGAACCATCTGTGCGTAGGGCCGAAATCCCGGGGGGTTTTCCTGGCAGCATCATCCGCTGTGTTCGATGCAGTGGGGACCCAATGCCATTCATTCTTTTTCGTTATATCTTCGATCTCCGCCACACGATGCGCCACAAACGTCTTGAAAGTGCGCGGCTCCGCCCGAATCCACGCTAAGGCGGTGCGCGAATCACTCCAAAAGTATCGGCGCGTTAGCTCCCAGTCGTGTCCCTCTTGCACCGACTTGGCTAGTCGCGCGCCCAACACAGCTGCCTGCAGTTCCAGCCGTGGGATGGATACAGGTTTCGTCGGTGTCACGCGGCTTTTCGCCGCCGCCAGCGCGACACTTACGGCACCACACGTCGTCTTGATGCGTATGTATACTGCTGCTGCGTAGGCTTCTTCGCTGGCGTCCACAAAGGTGTGTAACTCCCTCTGCAGCGCGGGTCTGTGCTCGTAACATCGTGGGACACGGAGTTGCGACAGTGATTTAACTTCACTCAACCAATTCGCCCATCTTGTTTGTAATTCATCCGGCATAACGTCATCCCATTCTGTTTTATATTTCCATGTATCTTGCATGATGCGTTTAGCCGGTGTTATCAGCGGCGATGGCGACAGCGTTGCTTATATTACATTATTACTCCTGGCAGCGACTGAAGAAGGTCGGGTCCCGACAACAGCATGTCGTTTAGACTGCGTCCCTGATACTTGGCGGCGGCGTCGTGTGCCACCCGTATCTTTTCCTTGCCGGGATTTACTACGGCGAAGTGGGGGAGGTACCATGTTCTCCCGCCGGTAGGGGGCTTCGGTGCGAGCTCCGCGTACCCAGACTTCGTTAAATTTTCCATTCTTTCTTCTTACATTTTCTTCAATTCTTCGTCGCGGTCCAGTTTTCTTTCCGAATTTCTTCAGGGGATCGCCCTCCTCACTTATGCTTAAGTGGGAACATACGGCGACCGGCTTCGTAGACGGGGTGCGGCAACCGTGTAGCACCCAGCCCAACTCGGTACGGGAGGCGACTGGCTTGTCGCGTGGTCCTCTTCGTACCTCCTTCGAGATTATCAACTCCCAGTTGTCTTGGCCAATTAATATTTTCGGCGTAGCTTCCTGGTAAATTAACTCATTCTCAATATCCTTGAGATATGCACAGCCCTGCACATCTCTCCGGGATATCGTTTGCGTGAAGAAGCTCATATTCTGCACGGTGCGGGCGTCTCTTAAGGTGTGTTCTTCCCTCTCGTAAGAGCCCCTTATCTTCGCTGTGACTCGTCGACTGTAGTCGTGTGACGACTCACTTCCTTGCACCCCTTGCATCTTCATAGGGTCCCGCCGACCTTCGAGTCCAAGTTCCTCAGCTAACTTGGCGTCGATTATGGTCACTGTGCTTCCTTCGTCTAACAATGCATAGGTGTGGCGTCGCCCTTTTGGGCCGGACACACACACTGGTGCCACCTTTAGATATGCGCGGCGGGTCCCGTTGTTTTCGCTGCGAGCCATCGCGGACGCCAATACTTCCCCTGAGGGTGTCGGGGTCCTCTCGGGTTCTTCGACAGTTGATGCTTTCTTGAAGAGTGTTTTCTCGTGGTGCAGGAGCCGGTGGTGGCGTAGCGAGCACCTTCCTTTGCCACACGGGGTGGCGCGGCAATCTGTGCGTCGGTGTTTGTTTTTCAGGCATAAAAAACACAGACCACTTTTCTTCACAATTTCCCAACGCTTATTCACATCACTGTTGTGAAACTGTTTGCAGTCAGGTAGGGCGTGTGCTAATTTGCATATAGCACACCCACTTTTCTTCTCGCATCTTCTGTCCTTTTCACTCTTATTGAGTACATTAATATATTCTGCCCTTTTCTTCGGGCGATATTTTTCTGTTTTTTCTTCGACTGGGGCGTAGGCGATGCACTTGTCGGCTTCTTCATTAATGAATGTGGCGAATTTTTTCAATTCTGGCACATCTTCTTTTCGTAGCGTGGCATAATCGTACCACTTATTTTTCAAAAGCGGCGTTAACTTTTCTACTGCAGATCGCAACATCTCCGGGCTGTGTAGATACTGCGGTTTTTTCAACACGTCGACTGTGGCCACTATGTTTGCTATTTTGTTGGCGAAAACACAAAGATCCCGCGGGCTGTCGGTGATCCTTGGTAGTGCCTTGATTTTTCCCATTTCTTCCAGCACGAGCGCGTCCGGTCTGCCGAACCGTCTTTCTAGTGCTTTTATAATTTCGTCGGGCCCTGTTTGTGCGATTAACAGGGCATTTACGGCCTCCAAGGCGGTCCCTTTGAGGCTTCTACGCAGGCGTGCAGTGTTTTCCATTGGCGAAAACCACCCCCGGGACTCCTGGAATGCTGCCCGGAAGGTGAGCCATTCGCCGCTCTGTCCGTTGAAGTATGGTAGCTCGTTTGCGAAGCGCGCATGCCTTGATCCATTTCTTGCCACCTCCGTTATTGCTTCCGCCAACGCAGCGACATCCATGCCGCTAGAACGCGCAGGTGGGCCCTCCATGTGGGTCCGTTGTCCGTGTGCCATATTGTCGACACGGGCAGCCTGTCCTCGTCCTTCCATAATAATTTCTTCATTCTTGACGGTTACTTCGGCGGCAGAAGGTTGTGGGTGTTCTTGAGATTTCGGTATTCTCTCGAACCACATATCTACCCTCTTTTTGGGTGCTTCCACATCCTCCTCTATTTCTTCGTCATCTGAGGATTCAACTCGGATCCTTTCCAGCCGGGCTTGTTCAAGCTCAACCGCGGCCTCGATTTGCTTCAATTTTAGCGCAGCCAATTTTTCCCGAATCTCCAGCTCGGCGATACGTCTACGGGACGCCGAGGATTTTCTTGACTGTGCCCTAGTTGCCGGCGCAGATGTAGGCGGTTCCTGTACGCCTTCCCGACTTAAGAGCTCGCGCAAGACCGGCGGCGGCTTTGTCCGAGTCTGGGACACGGAGGGCGGTATGCATTTTATGGTTTCGGTTGCTGTGGTTGCCGTCTCCGTACCTGACTCGGACGCCCCCCCGCTGGTCTCCTCCGTGGCGCTCTCCGTGGCTTTGCTGATATGGCTTTCCTTCCCGCTGCGGCTCCTAGTAATCGGCATTTTCCAGTTCTTGAATCCGGCTCGAAGCTGACCAAATGATGTTGGTGCTGGATCCGGCTCGAAGCAGACCAAATGATGTTGCCGATGGGAGAGCAGTGGACTGTATGCTTGAATTTAGGCGGGAAGGGTGCCAATAAAACGACGTTTCATGATCAGCAGGCGGATGCGGGCCGGCGGCGGTCCCAGAGGGGGGTTTTTTCCTGGTGGCGACGAGTACGACCTGTTTGCCTACGAGTGCTACCGACCTGTATGACCGACCTGTCCTGACTGTATAACCGCGTACGCCCTGTTCAGCCTGTATACCCGAGTACGCCCTGTTCAGTTCTGGTAATCTCCACAAGTGCCCTTTTTCCCCATTTCGACCCGCTTTTTATCCTAATTATCCCCACTCTGTTACCGCGCCTGACCGGCCTCACCCCCTTAACTTTATTTTTCTTATATAATATACTTATCGCTATTTACATAAATTATTCGTATTTCATTATATTGCTCCCTTCCAGCAGCCTATCCTCTCAATAGTATCTGTAAACACCGAATTATATTAATGGCTTTTCGCCGCGCGTAATGTTTGCCCTACCTCGCCCCGCACCGCCGTCATATAAAAGGCGCGCGGACGAGGGGGGCCTTATTCATTTACACCCGCATTGTCGTGGAGCACACACCTACCTGCAATTTTGCATATTTGCGGGAGCGTGTGCCCCGGTTGAACTACCCGGACCTTACCTGACCCATAATAATGCCAGGGATCGGTCCGGGACTTACTGCTGGGAGGGAACAACTATTACAAAGTAATTAAATCTAATATAATCTATCCACTATATCTTCTAAGGGACGTGCCAGCCATAATATTCCCCTACGCACCCATAATATTGTACATAGGTCTAACACGTCCCCGAATAAAACACATAAAAAATACATAGTTTATTCTACAACATTATGTAAACAGCAATAATTCACTTAATTCTAAATATTTACACGTTCGGTCGTCGATTCGGTATTGCCGCCGCATAGCTAATACCTTTATGTTTGTTTACGTTCGTCGTGAACACGTATTTTTCTATACATATATATATCTTAAACTACATTTATATTTTAATTATTACTAATCTAAGATTCTATTTGACAAAGGCTTTAAGGTGGCGACAGGGATTTTTAGTGGGTATCCCGCCATTACCATTGACTATCTCGCTCTAGCCAGACTTGTGGTCGCTGTCTAGGGCAACCACACTCTGGTTAGCTCTGAAGTGGGACATTTTAGGTTGTTAACACGTAGATGTATACATATTTATCTATATGCCGTATTTTTTCGATAGACGTAGAAAATTAATAAGACTAAGACTGGTATTTACATATCGTCTTACCATATAACTAAATAATGAAATCATATTTAAAAAACAAAACAACAAAATCAAATATAGCATGCGCTTTTCTATGCCGATGACTGAGTAGATGCCTATTATCGCATAAGATGCTTATTTTATACGTGGTAGGGCTTCAAGCCCGTCTGAATGGCGACCACCTTTGGTCTTAAGTATGCCGCCATAATAACCTTGTGTTGTGTTCCGGCATTAGTGACCCAAGTTCCTGTACCCTTATGGGACAGCAGCGTGTCCGCGATGCCACTGGCGTTGCAAACATCCATAGGCGATGGTAACTGCTAAACTCTAAGTAGGCCGTCAGCCTGTCCGCTGTCCTACAGCAATAAATACAAAAAATAATAATAAGACTGTGTAGGTATTAAAAACGAATGACATATATGTAGCTTTGCTTCTATACTCACAGTACTTTTGTGGACACAACACAGTCTTGTTTATCATCCATTCCATTTAGTCGAATTGAACGAGCGTGCGCTTTTGTTTGCAACGCACTGCTCCGTAGCTGCAAGTATTGTTGTACCTATCTATTGTCTGTTACGTATTGTACAGGTTTTCCTTTTTTAATTTTAAAATAGTAAACAGTTTAAAGTACTCTTAACGATAATTTAATCTTCTTCCTGTCTTTATACCAAACTATGTGGGGTCGGCACAACATGTTATTTCCTTCCACTCTCCTCTATTAGCCGTTATTTGAACAATCACACCTTTTTTAACCATATTATCTTTTACACAATCCATCCATCTTTGGTTTACCTCTCCGCTTGTATCGATACACTCTCATTTCCAGCATCCTCCTTGTTACATGACGCTCCTCTCTTCGCATTACCTGGCCATACCAGGCTAACCTATTACTTTTCAGCTTCTCAACCATGGCGCATTTAATTTTTTTTTAATATACGTGGTCAATTCAGTATATTGGTTAACACATATTCTATGCTACTAACTTTGGGACTAGTTGGCGCTGTGTCCCACAGCTGGGCTTGGGCCTCCCCCTAAAGGGAGAGAATGGACAGTACACCCGCCACGTTTGTTCAAGGCGAGTTTTACATACCAGTGATCTCGGCATACATATATGTTTCTTCACGAAGTCTTCGTCACCATCGGTACATGGCAATTTTGGCACATATTAAACGAGAAAAACTGACTAAGCGATGCATGCGGGGTCTCCTAGATTGCTCTCCGAGTTATTACTACTGAGCTACCAGGTATTTGCTGTGTGAATTCTTCTTCTTACTGCCCTTATCCCAAACTATGTGAGGTCGGAAGAAGATGTTCTCTCCTTCCACACATTCACTCAACATTCATACCTTTTTTAACCATATCATCTTTTACACAATCCATCCATCTTGTGTGAATTGTACCAGTAGAGTCCTATTCATTTAATTACAAACTTCTCTAAAGATTTTACTCATCTAGACGAAGACCGCTAAAAATATAAAATGACACGAATGTAAATGATATAAATGCGATCGTTCCAATGATAACGTCCACGGGGTTTCCGCCTGTCAGCGACAGGGTATGCTCACGCGCCAAGTCGCCGCTGTGATGACAGTGTACAATTTAAAAAAAAAACACCCTTTTATTTGACAAATTACGTTGATATTTATGAACTTTTAACCATTTTATAAAATATTAGTTGATTTTATTACACGTGCATTCCACTTATGCCGGTCATTGATCGCAGTCTAGTTACGACAATGCTGACATAACATTTGTTTTAATAAATGTTATAATATATGTTATATAAATGTTATAATTTGTTATAATATGAATTTTTAAAAAGTGAAGAACCGGTCATTCATTTTTTCAATTTTTATTGAACTGAAAATTCCTTGGCACCGTTGCGATTTGAGAATTCGATGAAACGAAAAAGCGACACTAAAAAGAGACAAACATATTTATAAACTAGCTGTGCCCGCGACTCCGTCCGCGTGGAATAGTGACTTTGGGCAGCATTTTTTGGATAAATGTTATGGTTTATTTTGGATTACAAACTTTATAAACCCTAAAATATATATATATATATATATATATATATATATATATATATATATATATATATATATATATATATATATATATATATATATATATTTTATTGCTGTAGGACAGCAGACAGGCTGACGGCCCGTTTAGAATTTAGCAGTTACCCTCGCCTATGGGTGTTTGCAACGCCAGTGGCACCGCGAACACGCTGCATAAGGGTACAGGAACTATAAAGAGGAATAATTAAATGAAATATGCAAACAGTCAGTGTTATCGAATGCAACTGTTACGCCATGCGCCTCCGGAATACGTGCGTTCGAACCTACAAAGTCCAGCCTAAAGTAAAAAACCCTATTTCATATGATTGTTGATATAAATCTGAGGTCAACTTAAATTGGAATATAAAATTTTCGAAACTTATCATTTTTAACAAGAACTATTATTTTTTTCTAAAATAAAAATAGCCTAAGTTACTCCCTGTTACATCAACTATCTGCCAGTGAAAGTCCCGTCAAAATCGGTCCAGCCGTTTCAGAGATTAGCCGGAACGAACAGACAGACAAAAATTGTAAAACATGTTATTTTGGTATATGTACCATGTATACGTCCGAATGCACTTAGTAAAAAGCGGTTATTTTAATATTACAAACAGACCCTCCAATTTTATTTATTTGTATAGACGTGTTAGTGAAACCGATGTTAAAAAGCAATTTAAAAGTCAACAATGATCAAAATAAACACACGATTAAAATGAGCCAAAAAGTAATTTTAATTATTCGCGAAAACTTCCAAAGTATTGTGCTTTATATTCATCATTTCATACACACGCACACCAAACTTCGGGGTACACGAACTTTAAAATGAATTTAAATTCAAAATAATGTCATGTCATAATGTCACACACAAACCCATATTGGCAGGGTGCAGCTGTGAAGATGCAATATTGTGCTTCTCCCAAGTGTACGTACCACTGACGTGAATAATTTTCAATTTAAAATGTACCGTTGTATGTATATTTTTAACATAATACATTATTGACATTTCGGCTATTTATTCATTCATCTGAACCAAAAAATATAAATAAAGGTGTTTGTTTCTATTGCTGAGGAACAGTAGACAGGCTATAACGGCCCGCTTCTGTCTTGTGCCATAGGAGTACAGGAACCTGGGTCGCTAATGTCGGAACACGAGGTTATTATGGCGGCATACTATAGACTATAGGTGTTTACCATCCAGACGGACTTGAGGCCATTGCCACGTAGCTTGAGTTGCTTTGTCACCTTTTACAACAGGCCGACCTCGGCCACAAGGGTTAGTATTCTTACTCCGTCCCTGCATGCAGAAAACCTGTATATCACAAGGCTGTTTTACAGATATACAATAATTATGAAAGAAACGGACACATTCACCCAGAACAGAACAAAACATTTACATCAAACTTTTCAAACTTAAATTTTTATTTAAAATAAGTTAGTACCCAGAACATTTTTTGAAAGTCAAAAAGTATTTTATAACTATTATTTGCAATATGAACTAAAGTTACCACCACTGCACAACTTGTTTGGTTGTTACAATGAGAAGAAGCGGCAAGAAACTATCCTGCAACACGTCTAATGCATGTCAACCTAACCTGTCATAAAACTCAACAAAAACAAGCTCAGAATACATATAAAAAAGAAACTAAGTTGTTATACAAATAAACCAAGATTATCTATAAAATAAATAAAATAAGCCTTTATTGCTGTTTTTTTCTTTTTTACAATAGTATATTATTATTATTATTTTTTTATTATAAATATATAATCAAGTTTTTCTCGACAATCGGTTAGATTTCTTCTACAACAGCTTGTCTTTCGACAAAGGCCTCCTCTAAGGCTTTCCAATTTGTCCGATTTTTTTCAATACGTAGCCATTCTGGGCCAGCTATCTTCTTAAAATCATCTTCCCAACGTTTAAATTGCCTTCCTCTACTTCTTTTACTTTCTCTTGGGTACCATTCGGTAATAATTTTGGTCCATTTCTCAATATTCTTCTCCCTTAACATATGCCCAGTCCAACGCCATTTTAATTTTCTACAAATTGTTTGTACTTTTTCAAACTTGGTTTTTCCTTTTATTCGATTTAAGTTTATTCTATCTCTTCTACTCACTCCCAATATACTTCTTTTCATTCCATTCTGACATACATTTATTTTATTTTGTTGCAGTATAACTTAAATAAGCTTATAAATATAAAATTAATAAAAATGTCTGGAGTATGCAGCTATTTAGAAGCACCTTTATCTTCAATATATTTGTTAATCATGTAATAGTCCTTCTTTATTAAAAAATATTGCGGTTCTTTTTTTATTATTTTATATATTATTTCATAACTTTAACGGTATATGTACCTAATTCCGTTACTTTAAGTATATTTGCCATCATTAACACTTGTTTTTTTACGCTGTAATTAAATCTCAAT
The DNA here is from genome assembly GCA_963693495.1 of Malacosoma neustria. Taxonomy (NCBI): domain Eukaryota; kingdom Metazoa; phylum Arthropoda; class Insecta; order Lepidoptera; family Lasiocampidae; genus Malacosoma; species Malacosoma neustria. Next base: position 1,743,683 of record OY856397.1, read on the forward strand.
AATGCAGCAATGTAACCACTCGTTTAGTGTATACTCACTTCATACTATAAAAATAAACTAGTTCACCAACTTTAATATTATAAATTATATGAAATAAAAAAATTATTACCCCCACTCGCAGAACGTGTATCATTAATCCCTGGTTATTATGTTAAATGTGAGTTTACCACAATCGCAGTCATTAAACGGTCGATTAAACTTTTGTGGACTCTCCCGCTTTGCTCGAAATCTCTGTGGAATAACTAATTTTATTGCTCCAATGGTGTCACCAACAACTTTGTAATGGCCGTAGTTATTTTAATATTGCTTTTGTTTTCTTTTATACATTCCTATCTTTCTCGTGCCGCCCTTATCCCAAATTGTGTATATGGTCGGCACAATATGTTGTTAATACCTTTATTCGTCATATCATTTTCTACACAATTCATCCATCTTTTATTTAGTTTACCCCTCGATTTACATATATCCATGCTAGATATGAGAGCTCTAGCATTTTCGTTGTCACATGGAATTCTTCTCTTTGCATTATCAGTATCACCATGCTATACATATATAACTAGTATCAGTTGTCTACTATCCATAACGCAAGCGCTCTGCTTACTCCAGTACTAGGTGGCTCTGAGCGAATTGTCGAAGCACAATATTATTTTTCAGAACTAATCCTATATAGTTTTATAACTAATCCGAAATTAATTGAAACAAATCAACCGTTCCTTTGAATCCGCGCTGAACGCAGACCGGGCGATAATTACAGAACAATAGTTCGATTTAAATTGTGCAAGGAAACTTTTAAAACTTACTCTGCTAGCACTGAATATTCAAAATGGACGCTTATTCAACATTTATATTAAGAAGATGTTAATTGATCGGTTTTAAACTAAGTTTACGGAACATTTTTTTTGTTTACGTGATTTTTTCTTCTGCGTATACGGAGAATGTATAAAATCTTTGATCGCTTTGAAATCGGGTTTCCATTTCTGTATTAAGAGATAGCAGCTGGCTATTCACACCAGACGACTGTAGTAAAACTATGGGGGACTTGAGTGCCAGTGGCACCGTGAACACGCGTAGGCGTAGTGGAACCTTTCTTATGATGGCAGACATGGCATGGTCGATATCCAGATTGGCTTGGAACCCTACTACCTAGCTCAGATTGTTTTGTCGCTTTTTACGACGGGTCGACGCCGACCGCAGGGGTCAGTATTCTTCCTCCACCCCTAAAAATAGACACTCGCATCTGTACCAAAGTAGTAATTTATCGAAATACTAACCTCTGCGGCCGGGGTCGGCCTGTCGTAAAAGGCGACAAAACAACCCACACTAGCTACGTGGTATGGCCTCAAGCCCGTCTGGATTGCGACCACCTTTGGTCTTAAGTATGCCGCCATAATAACCTTGTTTTGTGTTCCGGCATTAGTGACCCAAGTTCCTGTACCCTTATACGACAGCAGCGTGTTTGCGATGCCACTGGCGTTGCAAATACCCATAAGCGATGGTAACTGCTAAATTCTAAGTAGGCCGTTAGCCTGTCTGCTGTCCTACAGCAATAAAAAAAATGTAACCTAACTAATATTATAAATGCGAAAGAGTGTTTATGCTATCACGCCTAAACCGCTGAACCAATTTTGATGAATTTCGGCATAGTAATAAGTTGAACCTTGGAAAAGGATATAGGCTACTTTTTTTTTAATTCATATAGCAGAACAACGTTTGCCAGGTCAACTAGTATGTGTATAAATAATATTAATTACTAAACATAGTACTAAAAACCCGGAGCTTTATATATCACTTATACATACAATACAACCGGGGTGTATTAGTTTGTAGAATAAGAATAAATAAATAACGTCGAAAAACACTAAACAGCCTGTAACAATGGTAAACTAAAATAAATGAACCGTGGAACGGCGGGTGACTTGCCGCCTTATCGCCCTACACAGGTGGAGGATGAAAAATTATCAAGCTCACGCCGAGATCCACTCTCTTTGTTAGATCTCACTCGTTAAGCTGAGTTAACAAACGTCGACAAGTGAAAATTGCTAAAGAGATTATGGTAATCACCGATAAAATACTTTAATAAATGAATAAATCTTCCTGCCCATATCACGCATTATATGGGATCGGCACAACATGTTCTCTCCTACCACTCACCTCTGTTAGCCGTCAGCTCAACAATCACAAACTTCTCCATCATATCATCTTTTACGCAATCCATACTTCTTTTCTTTGGTCTGCCTTTCCTCCTGTATTCATCCACTCTCATTTCTAAATTGTCATATGGCATTCTTCCCTTCGCTGATATACTAATTTAATAAATAAATATACTGAAATAATTGACACAGAGTTATCTAATCCCACAGTAAGCAGATCACATATCGATAACACAAGGATCTAACTATATATATAAGGCAATTATTATGTGTGGTGATAAAATAAACGAAATGTTTCTCTGTAAAAAACAGGTAAATTTTAATTATGCAACAATAATTACTTACATATACACTATTCACAATTATTTATATTATACACAATATTACCTGTGAAAACAGGAAACTACAGCTAAAGTTTACTATTAAGTATCACTTATTTATAGTAACTGTAATGTAATTATAAGATATAAACTTTTATTTTTCTATTATGTATTATAAGCAATTATATTTCGCAAGATAGTGATTGTTCAATATTTAAATCTTAAATCCTACCTACTTATATTAAAATAATAAAGACCGCGCGCCTCGCATGAGAAGCGCGGCTAATACAAAATTAAGGAAAATATATGTTACTTTCGTTACATATTACCAATATATATACTTACATCTTTTTTATAAATAAATAATAAATACCAAGCCCCAGGACGAGAATCAGATCAGTGACCCTATCAGACATCTATTCGGGGACTATATATAGGATAAGACATATCTTTATGTATACTAGCTGATACTTACTCAATCCAGTCCACTAATTACCTTATACCGCCATCTGTTAGAATCTTATCGAACTAACAGATACTGACTCTTTGTCAGATAATAAATAATTAGCAATAAAATAAAACTGCGATTATAAATTGATATAAACTATCCTATCTTTCAAGTTGGATAAAACTGCACACAGTGTGCAAAATTTTATAAAAATCGGTTCATTACTTTAGGAATCTATAGCGGACAAACAATGTGACACGTAATTTATATATATTAAGATATACATAAAACACATGTCACATTTTACAAGGAAGACTATTTGGCTCCCCAATCTCAAAAGAAAAAATCGACAGCTCCACTACTTTTCTGCCTATGAGCTAGGGTAAATAGTAGCCACCTTTCATCTTTTGCGATTCCCTTGTAGTGTTCCTAAGGGCTATAACTTCATTAGATCGACAATGTCCACGTATAATACTCCTCAATGTATATATTAATGTTTTGACAGTGACACTGACATCTTGACAACTATACATAGACAACTTAGACAGCGTAGGCATACTGTAAATGCATACATACCATTTACTAAATATCATACATACACTATACACATCTAAAAAAGTAATCCGGTATACATTAATAAACAAAATAAATACGCAGACTCCCAATAAATTCCTCTCCGTACAGGGGCGGAATATACTGACCCCTGCGGCCAGGGCCAGCCTATCGTAAAAGGTGACAAAAAAATCCAAGCCTGTATGCATGGCTACCATCCTTGGTCTATAAGTATGCCGCCAAAATTACCTTCTGCTGTGATCCGGCATCAGTGACCCAGCTACTCTTATGCGGACATAAGCATGTTTGCGGTGCCATTAGCGTCGCAAACACCCATAGGCGATGGTAACTGCTTACTATCAAGTGGACCGTCAGCCTGTATGCTGTCTTAAAGTGATAAAAAAGAAATGCCGATGTGGTTTAATTTCATTTTTACATGGAAAACTATTCGAACCATTCGACCCACCAATCTGAAAGAAAAAGTCGTCAGCTCCACTCCTTTTCCGCATATGAGCGATTGATCAGACTATTTGCGATTCTCTATGAAAGTAATCCGCTAATTCCTAGTATACTAGGAACAATCATAAATAAATTAAATAGCCAGACGCTCAATGAAGCACTTCCTCTAAATTGGCATGACTAGATGCATCAATCATGCATCAACTAACGAGAGCAAGTACAAGACATCGTTAGATCCATCCTCACGCTAAGCGTAGCGTGAATTTCAAAGTACAGGGATCGTCGGTTCGCCCGATTGGCCGGGCTCCTCGCTTCGCGTTCCGCACACCGAGTCGTGTTACGTGATAAACAAAACGGACTGATTTGCTTTTAACCGCTTTAATGTAACTTGATCCGGTATATTAGTATAAGATACAAATAATTTTTATCATTTGTGTGGGGTCAGCAAAAAACAATTTAGATAAATGATTATAGGGAAAAACAAATAATACCAGCCCCTAGCGTCCCATTGCTGGGCTCAGGCCTATCCTAGAAGGAACGGGCAATATACCCTCCACGCCACATATGCCACGATTTCGGTATGGACTACGTTTTCCTTTGCCAACGGTACTTGGCAATTATGCTTGTTCGGTCTAGGTTTAGGTGGGTAAAACCACTTGCTCCGCCAATGTATTCGACCACCCTCAAGTTTGCGAGAAGTGACGGTAGACGTCGTGCGGACGACGTTACTAAAACAAGAAATACTTTTTGCACCGTGGCCGAAGTTCGTGTGCGTCATATTTTTAGACTATATTATTAGTCGTGCCAAACCTTAGTCCTTACACAACAGACAAGCGTATTGTAATTAAACAAGAATTTGTAACGTAAAAGTGGCGGCGTGCGTGATTCCACTGGGAGCTGCACCGATCCAGACTTGAAAATCATAAGGTTTGTGGAGCTTCTGCCTTTCTAGTGTGGGGACCGCTTCACAATAATTTATACAGTGTACTAATATCAGCGCATTTACTCGCCAAACGGGGCGACCGTTGAACCTAGTCCATGCCCTACAATGCATATCAGGTGAGAAAATCGGCCAAAGAGGTGTAGGTATGGCACAGTGGGGAACTAACCTGGGATATATATCTAGATTGGTCTTCGAGTGTAATACCACTGAGCTAACAGGTACCTTATCTAACGGAAAATAGCATATCCTTTTATTTCCTGTAATTATTGATCTAAATTTTTTTTTGTAGCTATATCGTACCGCGCTGAGAAAACCTCAGCCGGAAGCTCATTCCAGATCCTGAGAGTACGCAGCATAAACGGTAAAATGATCAAACACGATGTTGCTAATATGTGGAGTGATTAATTACAATTTTAAAACACTCTTCACTTTTTCAGGGCACGTATACTGTTTGCGTTGCGACCGTTAATGAAGAAACTGGCGATGGAGGGTAGTTTTTAATTAATTTCCAAGACGAATGTATTTCATCATCATCATCAATTTTAAATTTTAATATTTAATTATTATTTTAGGGTTTTTTTATATGTACATTTTTTTTGTATTGCGCTTGGCACTTCCTCTACATAAAGTATAGAAATCCTATCTATGGTTATAAGATATGGAATTAGCTACTTCAGGACACTATGGTTAGATTCAAATTTAATGTAAATAGTATTATTCTGGTATTGACATTTATTAAATTTATAATGTCATTTTTAAAAAGCCTAAATGTAGGTTTCCTTACCATAATTTAACTACAAGTTTGTAATAACCAAAATTAATACATAATACTTATAGAAATAATGTAATAATTAATGCCCAAATAATTTTATGTTTTAATTTAATATTTATATTTTTAGTTTAATATAATAATTCTGCTATAGATATTGTTGTTGTTGTTGTAAGAGCCTCTCCTTTTTTTTTTTGGTCTCGGGGAAAAACCTCTCTTGACGGGTTCCCCCGGCCCGGGGGGACCGAGGGATATGTGGGACTCCGGGAAAGATGATTGGCCATCCGACTACCCACTAAAAAACCCCGCTGTTCTCCTATCGCCTACGCCCGGGCCCACGGATATATGGCCTGCCGAGTGCCTCTCCTACAGGAGGTTAGCTATACATATTAACCAGTGGAATTGTTCTCGTTTCTGGTATAAATATTTTGGTAGATGGTTATAAAAAATTTGGTTAATGGCAGGAGGGGAGACGACCTGTCAACGGAATAGGGAAACTAGCAACAGAATAATATAAAAGACGGTGGCATACTAAAAAATGGACAGTGTTAGAAAAATAATTGATAAGTGACAGTGAAATATATTTGTGGTGATTAACGTTCACGTTGCTTTTATTTTACAACTTAAATACTATTAAAAATAATACTATTAAATGAAATAAAACAAGTCCGGTTGTGTACTCGTGTAATGGCGGAATGGGTGACACCTACCAACTGTTACAATTACTACATTAATGATTGATTATTTATTCTGTAGGTATGTATATACATTACAATAGTAAGAAGATCTACAAACAGCTCATTAAAAAAATCCAGCACACGTAATAGACAAGTGAAATCGAAATAATTTCCTTTTCAAATGAATACCACAAAAAAAAACAATTACAGAGTGTATTCGCAAGAAAATATGGTATAATATGCAATAGTATGCTATACAAAGCAATAATACTCGAAAAGAAATCTTACAGCTATTACGATAAGGCTGAATTCATAAGACATATATTTAATATTAGTCGTAAAATAAGGAAAGAATTGCAACGGGGAAAGTCTTCACGCCGATGCCGATGTGTCGGAAAATATATCGTGATTGTTACCTTATTAAGTCATAAGCTAATAGCGTTTTCATATGAACAGATAAATACAACTGATATGCAAGTCGATCAGAAAACGACACGTCTACGCCTAGACATTTATGTATTTTTTTACAATAAAGAACTAAAAGGATCATCGGATATGTGCACGATATTGCACTAGTGTATCTTTAGCATAGCATGTTTTTCGATTCGATATTTGTGATGATAATATTTTATTAATCACAAAAATGGCAGAAACAAAATGGTAAAGGGTCATATAGATGTTAAGTATGCATCACAGGTGTAATTTAGCAACTATGTGATTTCCTGTAGGCCCCCGTTATATTAAACCGAAGCAACTTGTAAACTACCTTAGTTGTAGGAGTTACCCGACCCCAACAGCTTACAGTGGTAATGAGTAGTATTTACATGCATATATTTATAGATAAACAGTCACGCCTTCACATTACTTCTTCCTGTATTTTACGATCCAGCATGAAAAGCAGTACCAATTTGTACCGAAAATCTTTGGAATTATAAAATTTAAAATGACAATTGTAGTATTTATAATAATAGCAATGATATAATCTTCCACATTTATAAATTGTACCATACACCAGTTCATATAATATAACGTTAATAAGTGTGAACCATTTTTTTCTATACAAGAAACAATTTAGTAACGTAATAATAAAAATGTTAACGTAACAATCTGTATACAGGCACGACATTTTTCAATCACGCACTTTATTGGTACTGTTAACAAGTACTATAGTTTATACTTTATAAAATAACTAGCGGCCCGCACCGGCTTCGCACGGGTATTTAACAAAAATTTCAAAATTAAAAGTTATAATACACACACATAACCCATCTATTTGCATCAGGTTACTAAAAAAATAAAATTATAAAGAAAGTTTGAATATTATTATTTTTATGAATTTTTATTTTAATATTTTTTATTATTATTTTTTATTTAGTTTTTGTTATTTTTTAATAAGTTTTTTTTTTCTAATTTTTGTAAAAACCCCAGAGGCGCCTACATTGCATAAGGTGCTGCCTAGCTCTAGCCGACCAGGGTGAACGGCTATATTATACCACGCAACATTTTTCTACTCGTTATTACTTACATTTTTAAACTTGTGATATATTTCGAATGGAATGTCCGAATTGAATAATTCGGAACGTTATATAACGGTATTGAAGCAATATTGAACATGAAGTAATTTATTTTGATAAGGATTAACACCACGATACAAATAAAGAGCCTTTTCTAGCGGCAGCATTTCAATTAATTTTTTAAAATAAAAGAACACTTGCTGTGGCAAAACTATTATAGTTAGACATATGCTGTCGCGACACTTTTTGTAAATAATGATGTGTTCTGCAAAGTTATAGTACATTATTTTATTCTATCATCAATAATTTTCGCAGCGCACGCGATTTTAATAATATTTTAGGTAATTTTTTTACACCTTGGATTACATTATTTGAGTTTTAGTAAGGATCGCTAATTTTTTTGAATATTGAAATGTCACCCGGAGATAGTGTAGCTTCCCAACAGTGAAAGAATTTTTTAAATCGGGTCAGTAGTTTCAGAGCCTATTCAATGCAAACAAACAAACAATCAAATCTCTCCTCTTTATAATAGTAGTATAGATATATGCGTAGTCTATATACCTAGTCAGGTCATAAATTCTGTCACATGTTTAATGTAAAATAATTGTAACAAGTTTATTAATTATGTAACCATTCATATACCAAAATGAACTTAACAAAACATAGATTCTTATGACATTAAAGTTTATTCAAAATGACCTCCGTGATTTTGAATACAAGCCTTCAATCTGCGCGGCCAGTTGTCTATCGCAGCACGAACGAGGTCCATGTCAATATCGGCGGCTGCCTTAATCAAGGATGTCTTGAGTGACTCCAAATTGGGATGAGGCTTTGAGCACGCCTTTTCCTCCAAGTGTTGCCATATCTTGTAATCTAACGGATTCAAATCTGGACTGGAGGAGGGCCAGTCTTCGTGCCGGATGAAGTCGATTTCACGCGCCGCCAGCCAGCCTTGTGTGCTCTTCGCTCTATGAGCTGGTGCCGAATCTTGTTGGAATACCCAGTGCCTGTTATTGAACATGGTATGAGAAACAGGTTCCACAAGGTTCGTCAGGACTGTATTTTGATACACAACAGCATTCGTTTTTACACCTTTCTCACAAAAATGTACCTCTGTTAAGCCCCAATAAGAAACTCCCAACCATACCATGAGCGAGGATGGAAAATGACCTCGTTGGACACGCGGAATACGGTTGCTCGCTTCTTCACTACTGTGTGCGTACACCTTATCATTTTGTTTGTTGTAGCTCTCTTCTACGGTAAACATTTTTTCATCCGAAAAAAGAATTTCCCGATATTTTTTTCCCGCGTACCGCTTCAACAAAGCGCGGCATCTCTTCAGTCTCAGGTCCATTAGACGAGCATTCAAACGATGTCCTGTTTTTCTTCGATATGCCCGAAGCCCTAAGTCTTCATTTAACACCCTTTTCACCGTGGTTCTGCTTAACCCCATCTGAAGGGCCAACAGTTTCTGCTTACGTTTGGGATTTCTTTGAATTCGTGCCTTCACAGCTTTTATCACTGCTGGAGTCCTAACAGACCGAGGGCGACCACTTCTTGACCTGTCATCTACACTAGAGTCTTCATTGTATCGTTTGATGGTACGATAAACGAATCTTTTGGTAATATTCAAATTTTTCAGTATGTTAAAAATTTGAATTGGCGCGTAACCGCAACGATGCAACGCAATAACTGCAACACGGTCTTCTTTAAGCGTCCACTCCATATTTAAAAATGAGTAAAATTCTAAAAGTTATACATTTTTATTTTCATGAACAATTCAAAATTCGAATTCAATAAACTTTTTTGTGGCCAGCATTCTAAAAGAAAAGTTTTTACTGTGTGACAATACTTATGACCTGACTAGGTATATGTATGTAACTATAACAACAAATAACTAAAGGCAAATAAAAATCATTTAATTATTATTTTTATTGCTGAGGAACAGCAGAAAGACTGACGGTCCACTTAATAGTAAGCAATTACCGTCGCTTATGTATGTTTGCGACGCTAGGGGCACTGCGAACATGCTGCTATCCCATAGGGGTTCAGGAGCCTTTGTAAATATGTAAAATAAATGCAAATGACACATTGAATACGGGTTCCAGTCTGCCATCAGCTCTAGGCGTATGAATTGACCTCATCTTATAACATTTCTATGGAATCATCAAAGTTTATTAATGAATAAAAAGAAAAGCGCTAACCTATTTTTCATTCTAGGCTTTTTATCCGTGCAGGGGCGGAGAAAGAATACTAAGCTCTGCGGCCGGGGTCGGCCTGTCGTAAAAGCCGACAAAACAACCCACCCTAGCTACGTGGTAGGGCCTCAAGCCCGTCTGGATGGCGACCACCTTTGGCCTTAAGTATGCCGCCATAATAACTTTGTGTTGTGTTCCGGCATTAGTGACCCAAGTTCCTGTACCCTTATGGGACAGCAGCGTGTTCGCGATGCCACTGGCGTTGCAAACACCTATAGGCGACGGTAACTGCTAAATTCTAAGCGGGCTGTCAGCCTGTCTGCTGTCCTACGCAATAAAAAAAAAAAGGCTGACACGTCGTTACCTCTACTGGCACTTGGAAACACTTGTCCGAAACTCGAAATTATACCAACCTTCAAAAATTCTCCAAAGTTTCACATCATTTGACCACAACATGTTTACTACAAAGAATATTAAAAAAAAACAGTCCCTAAGATTAACCAGCAGTTGAAGTATTTCCAATATCTCGTTGAAATATGGGAGAACGAGGGTCGTGGAAAGCGAGGTAAAAAAAAAAGTAGGATACAATTTCCCGCATGTCAAAGGGGAGAATGTACCGCAATCATTATCTCGCCAAGTAGCAACCCTCTTTATTTAAGGTTGCCATGTATTGATTTTTATCAAGTTCATATTTTTTTGCCTTTATTCGTAGTTCAACGCGTGTGTATCCAGAATTGCCAGAACTATATTTATTGTGTATAAATAAAATTATATCATATAATAAAATCTCACATTATGTCAGAAATCTAACCATCTCCTTCTTTTTAGCCTTCTTCAACCATTTTGGTGTGGGCCTCCTCCAACTTTTTCCACTCGGCGCGACATTGAGCTTTCTGGATCCAATTGGAACCCCAGCGACCCTGTTTATATCGTCTTTCCAGCGCATCTGTGGTCTTCCTTGAGGGCTCTCATTCCCCCACGGTCTCCACTCAAGGCAACATGGCCAGCCCAGCTGCCAAATTGGGCTGGCCAAATCTAACCATAATGTATGGAAATCTATTAAGAACTCCCTATAAGCTCAAAGATTGCGTTGGTAGCCGATTCACATTGGTCGTTTAGTGATCAGGGTTCGCTAACGGATAGCGAAAGTTAAATTACAGTACATCTGTAATGTTCGGACTCCACAAACATATAAAAGGAACCTTATAGCTTATTTGTCATTACATACTATTAAACATCTATTAAAATTTCGATTGTTTGTTTCTATCTATGCCTCGACTACTTTTCCTCCAAATTTCATTCAAATAAGCCTTTAAATCTTAGTCTTTAAAGGGTTTGTAACTTTTGAAAAAGGAGACAAAATTTTTTTTAATAACTTCTTTACTTCATAAAGGGACAGCAGGCAACCCTACCACGCCCTCTCCTCGCTAACCAAGATAAACCGGATATTTCTAGTTTTATATAGAAAAAATATACTTCATATAAAATATACTTTTTTACGATCAAGAGAATAATAGCGAATGGAATGTAGTGAGACAAATGGTATGCGAAAATACAAGAAGACATTAGAACTCACGCCGGAGTATCATATGGGACTCTCTTAGAATGCGCGCGCGCAAAGCTCGTACCCGCAGAATTATAAATATATTAGACTCATCTCCTATTATTACTATATTTAACCTTATGGTATGACGGTAATAACAATGGTAATAAATATATAATAGAACCTCTGAAGTCGAGGACGTGGACGTGTCGTGAGTCGGGGAGGCGCCAAAAAATTCGAGTTACAGTTTTCAACTTATGGAAGATTTATACTTAAGGAAAATTCGACCTGTAGAGGTTAAGATTTATTCCAACAAATTTAGAGTTAGAGAGATGAAATAAATAAAAGTCCTACTTTTATGAAACAATGCAATTATTGGTATATTCTTAATGTCGGTTTTCATATAATCGAATGGTCTATACATAGGTTGTAAAATCAAACATTGTTATGTTCGATGTACAGAAGTCTAATTTATTTTTCCATTTATAGAAGGGTCCGATTGAGAGCAACGGAGATTTAGGGGGTTGAATGGAAAGCAACACAATTTTTTTTCACGTTTGAGAGGTTTTCGACTTATCGTTGTATTTTCTATAATTTAAAGTCAAATTTGAGCTGAGGTCTTATTCGAATAGCACACTTGGGACATTTTTAAGGCTCTCCGGTAAAAGTACCCGCAGTTAGTATAAATGGTACTCAAATAGCTCTAAACGTACGTTTTAACTGAAATTTGTGACTCTCTAGGCGGGTGATATACTGCCAAATAAAAGCTTTAAGCACGCCTAAGGATAAACTTACGCACTGAAAATGTCTGAGATAGCGATTAAGTATACCTAAATGTACAATAATAACAATGTGTTAAGTTCAAGCAGTCGACATGTATCTTTTACTGCTTACAGAGTTAACCGAAAAATTTCATTTTATATAACGTATAATTGTAATTCTAATAAATTGTGTAATTGTAGTCCTTTTCTAAAACTGGGTACAATAAATCATACTTTTACTATGGATATAATGGGAAAGCCACATCAGCCAGACGGGAGTAATCTCATTTATTAATCACAAATTACCATAAATAATAACAAATGGATCTTTTTAGCATAACTGTAATCATAAAGAAATATATCACTATCATTTTTAAATATTTTATTTATTATTACATACCTGTACAATGTATAAATTTAAAAACAATTTATAGAAGTACAACTATCTCGAAGTATTTTATGTTTATTTATTTATTTATTGATAACGTATACAAACAGATTACAATATTAAAAATAGGTCATAGTATAGGTACAGTGTCTAAATTATAGGTAGTATATATACATAGTATACACAACATAATTAAAATTTCATATGAAAAGGAAGGAATTTGAAAAAGAAAAACTAATTTCTAAATTGTGTAAATAGGTTGAAAAAGAGAAAGCCTAATTAATCATATACATTAAGTGAGGACATTTTTATTTTATTTTATTGCTATAGCTTAAATTTAGCTGTTACCGTCGCCTATGGGTGTTTGGAACGCCAGTGGCATCGCGAACAAGCTGCTGATCTATAATAGTACAGGAGCTTGGGTCACTAATGCCGCAACACAACACAAAGTTATTATGGCGACATACTTAATACAAAAGGTGGTCGACATCCAGATGGGCTTGGGAAAATGATGATGTTTCCCAACAAGTATATTATTACTGAATATACTAGGACAATTCACACAGCACCATCTAGTCACAAAGTAGTACTTGTGTTATGGGTCCTAGATAACTACACTACTAGTAAATACTACATACATATTATTTTCTTTTGTAAATAAATACATGTTACACGTAAATACCCAAACACCGAACGAGAATCGAGCCCGTGTTCTTTGCGCAGGTATTCTGACGTTAGCTACGTCACGGAGGTTATCATCATCAATATTGAATAAACAATAAATAAAGCCGAAGATTCAAGTGCGTAGTGACTCTAAGCGAACTATATTTATTTTCTGTTAAACACTTGAAATTATATTACAAATATAGACAAAAAAAAAAAGAATCACAAATAACGCCAGTTGGTAACATAGGTTATTTTCATATCAAATACAAATATCAATCGACATATTTATGTCACGAGATTTATATTTAAACTAGTCAAAGTGTAAAATTCCTGCAATAAATATGACACAACAAGCAGCCGGTTGTTCTGGATATGATTGTATCTGTGTGTAACACGCGAGGTGGCGACACGCCGTATCTGTCACGGCAGCTTGCAGTTGTTTAAAAAACCATTGATAAATTTTTTTTTTATTGCTGTAGAACAGCAGACAGGCTGACGGCCCGCTTAGAATTTAGCAGTTACCGTCGCCTATGGGTGTTTGCAACGCCAGTGGCATCGCGAACACGCTGCTGTCCCATAAGGGTACAGGAACTTGGGTCACTAATGCCGGAACACAACACAAGGTTATTATGGCAGCATACTTAAGACCGAAGGTGGTCGCCATCCAGACGGGCTTGAGGCCCTACCACGTAGCTAGGGTGGGTTGTTTTGTCGGCTTTTACGACAGGCCGACCCCGGCCGCAGAGGTTAGTATTCTTTCTCCGCCCCTGCACGGATAATATAATGTATGAAATAACCGATAATGTAGCTTATGTTTTATAAACATATAATTTTTTTGTATATATTTTAGCGACTTAAGTGAGTTTATTACATATGACTAGAACATCATGTTCTGGAGTAATTCTATGGATAGGAAATTGGATTTAGACCATAAAAAGATGCATTTAAATTAAAAACTACAGATAGTGATAAATCATAGTTCCAACAATTAAAAGTAACTGACTCTACAGTCACTGTACTTTACAGTATATAACAAACATTTACAGAATAACAAAAATTTGTTTCAAGTTTTTAAAAGCACTAGAAATTTAAAATAAAATATGCTGTCCAATAAATAATACAGCTTTCCTATATAAAAGTATGTTTAGTATGAATACAAATTTATTATCATGTTCGCGATAAACTACTACACCTATAAACGAAAAATATTTTTAAATATCGCCTTAAGAAGTTATTAAGAAATCATATTACAGCATATGTGGCCGACTATTTAGATGACAAATTGTAAGAATTAATTACGACATTATAACAATGTTAACAATAACATTACCTTTATATTTATTATTATAAAAAACAAAACATATTTTGTGAATTTTTTTACCTTTAATTTCATATATGACATATATTATAATTAATGACAATTAATAATGTGTATGGTTACAAATAAAATTAATATTGTTCACCCTAATGGGTAAACTGTTGAAACAATTTAATGTTAAACATTTTCTGTATGAACACAGTTCAGACAATATAGTGTCGTTTTTTTTTTACTTTCATTCAGTACATAAATTTCTACAGCCAAAGCTGCTCCGTTTGGACATTTCAGTTATTTTGTGGTGAGCCGGCGATAGATAGAATAATTACATAGGCATTTTGATAAGCCACATACGGCGAATAGACTAAATATTACCGAAAAGCTTCGCGGGCGGTGCAAAGCATGATCACATATATTAGTGTGATAAGGGCACACGTACCACGTATAGAAATTATACAACATATAAAAAAATATTGTTTACACTGGATAAATCAATTTGAATTTAAGTTTGTACTAAAATACCTATTACCTATAAATAATCGATTCAGAAATAACGTCAACTTGGTAAAACTCTTATATTTAAGACTAGATGATCCGGCAAGTTGTTCTGCCATATAAATTAATAAAAAAACCAGAACTTAATTACGTTCACCCTTATTTCACCCAGTTCAATTTTTCGCGACAAAAACTAGCCTAGTACTTCTCCAAGGTACAATCTATCTCTATATCGAAATTAATCTGCATTGGTTCAGTGGTTTAAGCGTGAAAACGTAACAGACAGACAAGAGTTACTTCCACATTTATATTATTAGTATGAATGGTGGTTTGTCATTTGTAACAATGCATGAAAACGTACACACACACACCTAGGTCGCCCCGCAGCTCACATCCCTTGGGGAACGCGTCGGTTCGCGTCCCCTCGATCCCCTCTAGCGCCGATAACGGAACTGGACGTTAAATGAAACGTCCAATATTGATTTATTGCCTGCCACTTAGGGCTATAGTGGTAAACCGGAGGATGGCTATATGTGAGATAAATCAGAGATAATACCTCGATAAACGGTAGTTTAAAACACTTTTTTTCTCATAGTATTTAATTTACAAAAGATTATTCTTTAAGATAAGATATTACACAATTAGCTGTCCATTTAAAATATTTCTGATATAGACAATATTATAAAAAATGACTGCTGAAGTTAATTATTCGAATTTGGACAATAGTGTTTTTTTTTTAATTAGCTATTCACTGCGTTCTTTCAAAATAAAGTACGCGCAGCTTTATCACGCGGAGATTGTTAGTGTGTTATGGCTTAATCAAAGCTGAAGCGGAGGCAGAGATGTTCCGTTTTTTATTTATTTCTAAAATTAAATATCAGTAATCATGAATAGGTAAATAATTTAAACAAATACCATATCTCCGTAATAAGAGACTGAATGTTATAATAATCATTTTTATGTGGTTTCAATTGCTATGTGATAGGGCTCCAATCCCATCTGGATGGCAAGCACCCTTGGTTTCTAAGTATGCCCTCGCAACAATCTTGTCTTGTGTTCCGGCATAAGTAACCAAGTTAAACTAGCAAACATCCACAGGCGACGGTAGCTGCTAACTATCGTATAGAGGGCCATTAGCCTGTCTGCTGTCCCACAGCAATTAAAAGCACGTAAACTAAGTTCAGGGTCAGAGCTATATCAAACCACGGCACGCACCAAACATCACCGCACCAAACACTTGATGTGTGCATGCAGTTATACCGCGGACCTAATGGGGATTACGCCATGACCGTATTTTTCAATAATGGCTAACGGCCTGTGCCCGCGCTTTCGTTCTCTGTTGAAAATGTCATTCTAATTTAAGTAACAGTTCATAAGGCAGTGCTACGGGGACCGGGCCTGCCCGTAGAGGGAACAGACAGTACGCGCATGCTTGTCCAAGACCATGTATGTGATCTTGATATGCAAATATACTCACGATATTTTCCATCACCGACTACGTGGTAATTCTGATATAATATGCACATTACATGAGAAAAACTAACTTATCGATACACGAAATCACGAGATTCGAAACCGAAAATTGTTTGCTTTTTTACGTACATGTATGTACGCCAATGAGCAACGCGGTGGCTGCGCCCACCCTCTTGCAAATGTAATAATACCCACGAGTAAATCAGTTAGCAAATAGCCGACGTTTGACTTGTACCTAATACGCGCTCCGTCATAACATGCTTGACCTAGTGTGAAGTGATACTTTGCTACAACGTACCTATCTATGTTATTTAACGATTAGATATTTCTGCTATACATTGTTATTTATGATGTACATGGTAGAACTTTTTAATATATAATAATTAATATAATAATTGTAATTCATAATAGCAAACATTATAAACATTTAAATCTCATCCGCGCAGGGGCGGAAAAAGAGCACTAACCCCTGCAGCCGGGGTCGGCCTGTCGTAAAAGGTGACAAAACAACCCACCCTAGGCCTAACGTCTGGTTGGCGAAAGTATAGTAACTTTGTGTTGTGTTCTGCCATTATGAGCCAAGTTCCTGTACCCTTATGGGAGAGCGCGTTCGCGATGCCACTGGCGTTGCAAACACCCATAGGCGACGGTAACTGCTAAAGGCTAAGTGGGCCGTCAGCCTGTCTGCTGTCCTACAGCAATAAAAAAAGTTCTTACTGATACATACTTTCTAGGCCGAAGTCTGCCTGTGAGTATTGTCATAATTAAGTGGAATTTAGTGTATGGTGTTTCAATCGGGGAGTCTTTGATACACTCACTTGTCTAAGGCCAAGATAGTATAAAAAAGGAATGGGACTTCATTTAGCTCTTCCAAGCACAAGCGTTTGTCCTTCAACCTTGTAAAGAATAACGTTGATTTAGAGTCCCGTTCGTAAAGTAGTACCAGTTTGCAAAAAAAGTTAAACACAGAAGAACTTCAGGAGTTCTACTAGTCTATTATCCCTTACAATTAATAATTGTAATAAGCACATATTACTGCAAAAAATCTCTTATTTATTCATTATTATATAAACGGCATCTTCATTATCAACCCCAAGGCATTTTTAGTACGCAAATCGCAATAACATTCCGCTACACTAAATAACTGCCGACCAAGAGGCTACCCTCTTGGTCGGCAAGGGAAGCCTTGGCGAACCCTCAAGAATTTACCGGGTTGATTGCGCCCTATCGTGGAAACATTTTGCGGACGGACGGATATCATCAAATCTGCATTCTTTGTTAAGATAAAGATGTTTGTATCTTTGTCCTTTTACAAATCTTCGGATATTTTTATTTAAACCTCACGGAGAAGAGGATTATACAATACTCATAATAAAACTAAATCCACAATTCATTACGCTAGTTTTTTAATATAGGTACAGAAAGTGATATGAAACTGTGAATAAAGAACTAAATTTTTTACACGATTTGCTATATTTCAGTGAAAGTTTGAAGTTACTGAAGATTTTAGATCTAATTTTTAAATTTTTTTTTGGAGTTGCAATAGTAGGCAAGCAATTTCCACCAAAAAGTGAAAATCACCTAGATATATCATTCTATCAGAATAAAGCAAGAGTTCAATCCTAGTTATTTACGTCAAAATACAACCGTTTTCTAAATTATAGCAGTTGCAATAAACTAAATGCAATAAAATAAATAAATAAAATGTATTCAGACAGATTTTTTTAAATTTTATTTTAAAATTACATAAACTCACATAAAAACTTAAATAAATACAACCAGTTTAAACAGAACATCTACTTGCAGAACACAAAAAAAATCCGAGATAGGGATTGAATCTAAATTAATACTGCTAAATATGATTACGCTGAAATTTAAGCTCCTAAGTTGCATAAGCAAAATACGTCTAAAGCAAGCAATGTCAAGAACAACAGTGTCAGACACTATACTCTTGCAAAGTTTCATAGAGCGACTATCCAATTTTAACTGCTCAGTTTATTAATTTGGTAACAACCGCAAACTTGCTTCGGAGACGGCGGCCTTCGGGTGCTTGCGGCTTTTCAAACTTACTAAAATGGTATCGACTTCTCGACTATCTAGACTAACTTGTTTAGTCAGCTAGTGCATGAAAGCTTATTAATATTGTAAGATAAATGGTGAGTGTTTCAGAGGTATGAGGGAGAGTCCTCCAAGATCACGATCTCTCGATGTCACGCCTTCGATGTTTATGTATAACTGTCGTCGTGGCATTGTAGAGGACATAGTGAGACCCCTTACAGACCTTTTTTTATTCCTAAGGAACAGCAGACAGGCTTACGGCCCACATAACAGTATGCAGTTACTATCACCTATAAATCGACACCAACAATTTATACTACGCAACTCGAATTTTAGGTAAATACGTTTTATTATGCGAAGTTGCTTAAAATGTGGGTTTTTATATGTAATAAAAAATTAATATGGGCAATTACAATGAATAAATTAACTATTAAAGGTACCAAATTTCAAATAAGTATCATAATTAATATAAAAGTTATCACGTTTTTTCCTTTATAAGCCTCTACTTTAAAGTACACTTTTCTGAGTTAGCTTAGTATAAATTGTTGGTGTCGAATGTTTACGACGCTAGGGTCACCGCGCACACGCTATTGTCCCATAGGGTTACGGGAACCTGGGTCATTAATGCTGGAACACAACACAAGGTTATGGCGGCATATTTAACAACAAGGTTGGTTACCATTCAAACGGGCTTGGGGTCCTACTACGTAGCTAGAGTTTGTGGTTTTGTCGCCTCTAACGACAAGCAGACTCCGGCCGCAGGGGTTAGTATTCTCACTCCGCCCCTGCACGGAGATAGTATGATATCCAGATACATGTATTGCCAGATTAAGACGATGCTCGAGCACAACTGTCCCGCTGGCTAGTGCAGATATTCAATTATGCTAAACATATCCACCCATAACAATATCGATGCTCAGTAATTGAAATATCGATTTAGAATTTGCATTAATTCGACGTCTGATCCAGTTGATTGGATAAACCGATCGAGAAACTATCATTATTGGCGCATCGTGTATAGAATATTAAGGAGGTCTCTATCCAGTCGTTTGTTCTCATTGCACAGTATTGGAAAAATAATCAATAAAAAATTGTTAAATAAAATTATTTGATCTAATAAATAAAATTTGAAGAACGTAATTTGATAAATTAGCGTGTTTAAAATGAGCATATACTTTTTACGGCGACACATATTATTTGTATCTTTGAAAAGAAAACAAGCACGTACATTCTTTGTAATAATAATCTAGGCTAGCCTTTTCAAGTTTCATGCTTTTCACACGTCAGCCTGTCTGCTGTCCTACAGCAATAAAAAAATAACCAAACCTTTATGCCGTCTATACTTTTCTTGATCCTATTCTGATTAATTACATTTTTATTATTAAGTGGAAGTAAATGAAAGTAAATTTATTATCAATTTTTAAAAATATTAAACATTTCCCACCTGTGGGTGTTCACAGATCAGTATCTAAACTAAGCTTTTCCTTCTAAAAAATAAAACCAAACCGCCACTCAATTACCTAATTTGCGTGTGTTTTAATTATAGAATAGATTAGGGTTGTCCATCCTAAAAATTTAATATTTAAAAATCAATGTAATAATAAATTACTTTTTTCTATGTCGAGAAAAGCTAGACCGATAAAGTGCCGTGTTGGAACTTTGAGGGGGAGAATTTGACGTAACTTACATGGGGCGATCAAATTGATGCATTTTGTTATATTATAAGTTTAAGTCGTAATATTTTCTATACGTGAATGTTTTTACATAAATATATAAAAAAAAAAACAAAAGTGAAGTTTATCTGTTGCATACATCTGCTCATTTAAAAGGCATTTGTCGACAACGTTTTCTTGGCTCAGTTTTATCAGGCATAAAAGTATACTGTCTATACTATTCGTTTTATTCAAAACATGGTGGCCGTGACATCCCTACGACGAACCGTCCCGTGGCCGGCTGACACTCAATTTAGATTTTCAGATATGTTAAATAAACCAACAACTAGCGTCAGTTTTTTTTTATTTAAATAATACCCACTGCTAAATGACTTGATAATTGGCATTTTCTTTGGATTCTACGAGAAAAAATGTACGGCTTCTAAATTTCAAATTTTTTTTATATTCTGCTCGTAGTAAATTATATTTAATATCAGGGACACTAGAGAATGTGAGAAGTGGTACTGTCTATTATAAAATCATGACACTTAACTAAGAGTCATAATTTTCGAAACTAACTAAACTTAGCAGTGTTTCCAGAAGAGTTTGTTACGCCTTTTCTTCCCACAACAACAGTAGTATGATCTACTATATTAGGTTTGGTTTCGCCATCTTTCTAAAGGCTTTCTCTTATATTCTTCTCATGTAGAGGTCGACCCAAGAGCGTATCATACAGAAGTGTACCACGTTCCACTCGATAGTGACTATGCCTGAAACATCTGGTATCATTGTTACAAGCAGCCCTGACATTAAGACAGTCTCTCACCATAAAGAAAAAATAATAATAAAAATGGCCACGCCTGCGGAAGACAAAACTCTGCTCTTCTATTATTGCCTAGTTGCCTGGGTTAACGCACTGCCGGCTAGGTCAATGTCATCGCTCAGGCACCAGCGGAAATTTAATTTAACACTACAAAGAATATAATATATTTACTCTTCTCTCTCTCGATACTGTTATTTTTGTCTAAAAATCCATTGTGACTGTACTCGTAATAAATATTATAACTATTTTTCACTTTGTTGCAACTACGACCTCACTTACTCAACCACCTTCTTTGATACCCGACAAAAACCAACGTTTTTCAGACTATAAAGTATAGCTTGAAACTCTCATGCATCCAAGATCTCAACTTTCATTTGCATTCATGGACCCCGGGGCGCCGCTTTCTTGAAAGCTCATTCTTAGCCTACTGGTGGCCTCCTTTTCGCTAAGCGGCGAATACTAGGGGTGTGGTGTGAGTGATAGCGGGACTTTCCAATCAACTTTTGTGTTTACTCTTTTTCGAGATTATCAAGGAAAACTTTAAATGGGAATTCGGATTCTAATCCTGTACCGAGTCTCAGTATTAATGTTTTTTTTTATTTAATTAATAACTTTATTATTAATCATGTTATGTCTCCGTGCAGGGGCAGAGCAAGAATACTAACCCCTGCAGCCGGGGTCGGCCTGTCGTAAAAGGCGACTGAACAACCCTAGCTTCGTGATAGAGCCCCAAGCCCGTCGGTATTGCAACCACCCCTGGTATACAAGTATAAGCATGCCGCCATAATAACATTCCGTTGTGTTCCGGCATTAGTGACCCAGGTTCCTCTACCTATATGCGGACAGCAGCGTGTTCGCGGTGCCCTGGCATAGCAAACATCTATAGGCGACGGTAACTGATACCATTATTATTATGGGCCGTCAACCTGTCTGCTGTTCATCAGTAAAAAAAATTAGTTGTCTATTACCTATAACACAAGCGCTTTGCTGTTTGGAACTAAATGGAAACGTGCGAACTGTCATAGTAATTCTATGATATTATTTTCGTCTGAAGAAACTATTGGAATAAATTTCGATACTGCAACATTAATAAATGTATGGCGTGACAAATGTCAACGATTTTGCTTCTATGCTTAATTACCCAAGCATTTGACTACTGATCAGTCATTGGATAACGATCCTTACAAAAAATCTCACTCTTAATACACATTTCAGGTCTTTTAGAGGCTTTAACGAATTTTTTTTCTTTACAAATAATTATCTCATCGAAGAAAAACAGGCTTACTCGTTCCTGTCACATCTCTAGAAATTAGAGGTGATGGATATATAAGGAGGGATTGAAGTATGTCCTATTTTTCTGAGCTCATTTACAAACAGTCAAAACGACAACAAGTATGTACTAAGACTAGAAAAACTTCTTGTAAATCGTAATCACGGTGACAACATGTTCGGGATTGTAGCCCGCTGCAAGCGTGACCTCACGCAACCCGCATGAAATATACAAGGATCGTGCCCCTTTCGCTTTTGATGTGCTCTTTGTGCTCTCGCGTGTTTGTCCACCGCGACCCGGTGACACGTGCTTGTGTCGCTACGAGATTTGGGGTCCAGTCTACGTAAGCAAAATGAAAAATGGAAAATTTATTGCCACGAAATGACGTGCTTTTGTTTATTGCTGTAGGACAGCAGACAGGCTGACGGCCCGCTTAGAATTTAGCAGTTACCGTTGTCTATGGGTGTTTGGAACATCAGTGGCATTGCGAACACGCTGCTGTCCCATAAAGATACAGGAACTTGATCACTAATGCCGGAACACAACGCAAGGTTATTCATCATCATCATCATCATTTCAGCCGGAAGACGCCCACTGCTGGACAAAGGCCTCCCCCAAAGATCTCCACGATAATCGGTCCTGCGCTGCCCTCATCCAACCTATCCCGGCGATCTTGACCAGATCATCGGTCCATCTTGTGGGGGGCCTACCAACACTGCGTCTTCCGGTACGCGGTCGCCATTCGAGGACTTTTCTGCCCCAACGGCCATCAGTCCTTCGAGCTATGTGCCCAGCCCACTGCCACTTCAGTTTTGCAATCATCCGGGCTATGTCGGTTACTTTGGTTCTCCTGCGAATCTCCTCATTTCTGATTCGATCTCGCAGGGAAACTCCGAGCATAGCCCTCTCCATTGCTCTCTGAGCGACCATGAGCTTTCTCATAAGGCCCATAGTTAGCGACCACGTCTGCGTTCCGTATGTCATCACTGGCAACACACATTGGTTAAAAACCTTCGTCTTGAGACACTGCGGTATTTGGGACGAAAAGATTTTACGGAGCTTCCCGAACGCTGCCCATCCGAGTTGGATTCGACGAGTGACCTCTTTCGCGAAATTGGACCTGCCTAACTGGATCGTTTGACCCAAGTAGACGTATTCGTCAACAATTTCGAAAGTACAGTTCCCAACTGTTACGGGGGTAGGTGCGACATGGACATTAGACATGATCTTCGTCTTGTTCATGTTCATTTTGAGACCTACTCCTTGGGAAGCTGTATTGAGGCCATCAAGCATATGGCTTAAGTCTTCCATGGTTTCAGCCATGATTACGATATCATCTGCGAATCTAAGGTGAGTGATGTACTCACCGTTAATGTTGATGCCCAGTCCGTTCCAGTCCAGAAGCTTGAAGACATCTTCCAACGCAGCAGTGAACAGCATCGGCGATATGACATCGCCTTGTCTGACTCCCCGCTGCAGTCGGATAGGCTTCGAGTTCTGATCCTGGAGACGGACTGACATGGTGGCGTTTTCATACAAATACTTCAACGCTTTGATGTATCGATAATCAATGTGGCACCTCTGGAGAGACTGAAGCACCGCCCAGGTCTCGATCGAATCAAAGGCTTTCTCATAGTCCACGAACGCCAAGCATAGTGGCTGGTTATACTCCTCCGTCTTCTGTATAACCTGCCGCAGCGTATGTATGTGGTCTATGGTGCTAAAACCTTTTCGGAATCCGGCTTGTTCGGGAGGCTGGAAGTCGTCAAATCTGCGCGCGAGACGATTCGTGATGACCCTTGAAAACAGCTTGTAAACATGGCTCAGAAGTGATATCGGTCTAAAGTTCTTCAAAAGGGTTTTGTCGCCCTTTTTGAAGAACAGCACCACTATACTTCCGTGCCAGGCCTGCGGCGTTTTGCCATCGAGGATGACGGAATTAAATAGCTTCTGGAGGATTTTAAGCACAGGAGTACCACCAGCTCTCAGAAGCTCGGCTGTAATTCCATCATCACCCGGCGCCTTGTTGTTTTTAAGCTGTTTAAGGGCCACACTAATCTCGTACAGACTGACGTCTGGGATATCTACGGTGTAGTGTCGGGTTAATTTGGCTCTTGGGTCTTTAGCCTTGTTGTTAACAGGTGCCCGTGTGGTCGTGTATAGCTGTCCGTAGAACTTCTCGACTTCCCTCAAAAGTTCGGGTTTAGACGAAACGACCCTGCCGTCGTCGGTCTTCAGCTGTGTCTGTACCCTTTTACAATTACTTTGTAGGCAAACCAAAATTAACTGCGGAACCTTAATCTTTAATTAAAACTGCGCTTGACGAATTTTTTCACACCCTCCTCGGACATAAACGGCAATTTCCGTTTTAAAAGTGCCTTCAGAAATAACCTTTCCCAAGAAAACTCTTTTTCATAAACGATGAAAGCTCAAAGCTTGAAGGAATTTTTTTACTATCTACAATCTAAATATATACCTACCAGTTGTTGTTTTTTTAAAAAAGTTTCCTGTATTTGATAAAAATTTTCATTGCAGTCTTTTACAAACAGACCAGGGCCAAACTATACGCAGATAAATTGTAATTTGTACTAAGTGGACAATAAATAAATAAATAAATTGTTTATTGACATATATAAAAATCCATAACAATTAAATCATTGGTCCCCAAACTAGGTTTACCTGTATCTTGGGGACCCCAAGTCCACAAACGTAACCGTGCCAGACTAGAGCCATGTGATGAGACAAATTTATTGCTATGGTTTGTCTATTGTAAGTCTCACGACAAATGGTTTTTGAATAGTATTATTCTTGCGTTGTTTACGAGTTATCAGAAGGAGTAATGACAACCTCCGTGCCGCAAAAGTTATCTCAAATTCGTATGTGGTAGGGTCCAAAGTCCGTCTGGATAGCAACCAACCTTGGTCTAAAAGTTTGCCGCTATAATAACTTTGTTTTGTGTTCCGTCGTTAGCGACCTAGGTTCCGGTACCCCTATGGGATAGCAGCGTGTTCGCGGTGGCTCCAGCATCGCAAACATCCATAGGCGACGGTAACTGTTTACTATTAAGTGGTCGGGGTCAGTGGCCTGCCTGCTGCTCCTCAGCAATAAAAAAAAGTAAGATCAGTCGCTTTGCGGGCGCAATTCCTGACTCGAACATGGCGTAAGTAGTATATTAGTTGTCTAGTATCCATAACATGAACGTTTTTTGGGATAGATGGTGTTGTATCAAATCTCACAGTATGATTCCTTATATACATTAGTCGAATTTTACGATACTCTAAGTTCAAGATTGCGAAGTCATTTTCTTCTCGTTGGTCAGTTAAGTAGACCACGAATTTTCAATAAAAATGTAACTACTGGTGTTTTTCTTTCGACCAACGCTACGTGGCCATCATTTCTGTTAGTTTATGGTGCACGTTATCAATAGCTCAAAGCTATCGATAAATCTAACGCAATCAAAGAAATACAAACGCACCGAAATTAGGGTCACGCATCAACATCTTTTATAGCTTGTATCAAAGAAAAATGTTTTAATTTAAAACCTCTATAAATGTCAACTTTAAACCTTTGTCCGACTTTCAGAACGTAAAATATATCTCGCCTTCTTTCTTCTACTTCTTTCAAGCGTTTTATCTTTGTTTTTGAATCTGAATCTTTCACATAACCGGAGGTACGACGTATACAACAAATAATAAATGTCCAATTTAGATCACTTTAGTTTTAAATTATTTTAAAATATCTGTAACAATTTAATGTCCTAAATAAAGTTTTTCTTTCTTTCATTTAATATCTCATAACATTAGTTTAACACATTTGTTTTTCTTATTTATTCTTCATTATCTTGCCCGAAAAAGCGTCAAAAATTATAGGTATACTAAAACTTTGTCTACCACAAGACTAAATGCCATCAGATCTCAAAGGTGATCTTATATATCTCAACGTGGTAGGGCTCCAAGCCCGTCTGGATGGCAACCACCTTTGATCTTAAGTATGCCGCCATAATAACCTTGTGTTGTGTTCCG
The DNA here is from genome assembly GCA_963693495.1 of Malacosoma neustria. Lineage (NCBI taxonomy): Eukaryota > Metazoa > Arthropoda > Insecta > Lepidoptera > Lasiocampidae > Malacosoma > Malacosoma neustria. The sequence continues at coordinate 1,770,179 of OY856397.1, forward strand.
GCATTAATAACCCCAATTCCTGTACTCTTATGGGACAGCAGCGTCGTGTTCGCGATGCCACTGGCGTTACAAACACCCATAGGCGAAGTAACTGCTAAATTCTAAGCGGGCCGTCAAGCTGTCTGCTGCCCTACAGCAATAAAATAAAATAAAAACTACATTTAATTTGACTAGAATTCATTTCTCTCCAGAAACAAACAAAATCGAGTACGAGTAAAGTTGAAAACACATTTGTAATACTCGTAAATTAAAAAAATAACAAGACTTACACTTTGTTCATTAATTTTATATGCCCCTTGATGGATTATTATATTTTTATAGCACAAAAACTAACAATGAAGTAAACATACTAATATTATAATATAACTATCTCAAGGGAAATATACCTGTCGTGTTTCGTAGTTTAATTCTGTTAAACAAATTAAAATGGACATAATACAGAGTGACATATTCACGGACGCTTTCTCATGGGATATTTTTTATTTGGCATTTCTAAATGTCTAATTTAGTTATAATGTTAACAATCTAGCTGTGAGTAGCTTAAGAATATAGTTTGTTTAAATGGTTATAGCCAGCGCCGGTCGCAAAGGCATGCCGACTTAAACCCAGGTCGTCACTCTAAGCCTTATGTGGTTCAACTATTGCTCATTTTTCTAAATACAACCAGAATTTCGAACTCTTTTTATCCCAGGGAAAGCAGCCGCGGGTATGTGGGGTTCACTGCCTTACTCCCACATTGTAACCACTCAGCTGGCTAGCAGGCTATAGAAACTTGATCGATAAAAATACGAGCCCTAATAAACCTTAACATTTTTCGGTATTTTATTTGGGTTGGAGGGTCAAATGACAATAGCCTCTGTAAAACAAGTCTAACAATATCGATTTATCTGATTTACCATCTTGATAAATAACTAACTTATATAGAAAAAGTTTGGTACAATAAAATAATTGTTAAAGTGACTAAAGAAATGACAAATCAGACTGCGTCCAAAACTACGAATATTATAAATAATTTTGATTATCATTTTTCTTAGTATAGTAATAGAATTCATAGATACAAACGTACAAGGCCACCTAAGTAGCCAAAGAGGCAGCCGTTCTGGTACAACTTTCTTGCATATTAACCTTCTAGATCTCGAGACATTCAAACTTACCTGTAACAAAATAAACATCAAAATTAGAATAATTCAAATTGCACACTCCATGTGGTCTATACAATTATTCTAGAATGAAAATGAATTGTTTGTAAGTTTGTATTATATATAATTAGTTTTTAGTGAGATTCTGTGAACACTGAACAGCATCGAGGATAAGAATTTTTTTTCTTGCTGTAGGACAGCAGACTGACTGACGGCCCACTTAGAATTTAGCAGTTACCGTAGCCTATGTGTGTTTGCAACGCCAGTGGCAGCGCGAACAATTTGCTGTCCCATAAAGGTATAGGAACTTGGGTCACTAATTCCGGAACACAACACAAAGTTATTATATCGGCATACTAAGACCAAAGGTTGTCGCCATCTTGACGGGCTTGGGGCCCTACCACGTAGCAAGGGCGGGTTGTTTTGTCGCCTTTTACAACAGGCCGACCCCGTCCGCAGAAGTTGGTATTCTTTCTCCGCCCCTGCACGGATAGAACTTCCGCTATACGAACAAAAGCTTAGATTAACACTTGGATTAACTCTTCGATGATGAGAATGAGATGAGTAACTAACGGCCAAGAAAAAGAAACTGATTAACGAATAATATCATGAAATATGATTTAATCTGAATTAGTTTAACGCTAATTCACGGTTTAACTTTGTCGGAACCATTCGTTGAGTACCGACACAGGGCTTCACTACACACAAACTTTCCGCGAAAGAATCGTCTATTGTTCAAAGTTTCGAGTATCATAAAAAATACTTGAGACCGGTCCATTGCAGACAGTGACCATCTTTTATCAGATGGAACGCTTACCTGTCTCCTGAACTCCAACTTTAATAAAAGCCTTAGTGGAATTCCTTACAGCCTATTAAAAATATACAATGTAAATGTAAAACGCCACGAGTGTGCTTAGTCATAATAAACGCAGACGATGCGTAAAACCGTTTATAACATAATATGTGTAATTTCATATCTTCTTTAATATCCAAAGTAATAGGAAAAATTACACTCGCGGCGCCCGCAATCTGGTACATTTCTTAATAGGGCTCTCGTAAAAAAGATGTCGTAACGCAAATGGGTATACACTCCTCTACCACAGCGTAGGTGGCTCAGCGGTGAAACTCACAAATATATTAATAAAAACCTAAAAGTTAGTCTATACCATTTTTTTGTAATATAAGAGGTAAACCAACTTGATGAAGGTAATATAAAGACAACGCTGTAGGGTGTGTTCGACCCTATATTCGCTGTACTGGAACCTGAGTCACTAATGTCGGACACAACACAAGGTTATTATTATGGCGGTATATTTATACATTAGAGGTGGTTTCCGTCTGGCTTCGGGCCTTACCAACTATCTAGGGTTGTTGTGCCGATCACGGCTGTAGGCGTCGGTATTCCTACTCCGCTCCTGCACGGAAAAAAATTTACTAACATAAAATATTTTCTAAATAAACCTAGGATTTTATATTAATATACTGATCTGCCTACACTGTAGTCGATTACCAAAACTCCTTAACGGATAATAACGTGCCCGGACGATCGGCGACATGTCGCTTGGACATTAAACACGTACAAAATTGGATATGATAGTCGCCGTTTGTGGTAACGTAACAATCTGACGTTCGACGTATTAAGAATTGTCATGCAAATATGCCCGGTCGATAGATGGCTTGCCCAGCAGTTGCCGTGTCATAAAAGCCAAAAGGTAATATCCAGGCAAGATTTTTATAGCATAATCCTACCTCTATTCACACTAAGTACGCAACCACGGAACATTAAAGTTGATGTTATGATGGCGATTTTTCTGTACAAACGGTGGAAAACATTAGATAGTATTTTCCGAGGAGACGCGAACTATATGGTGTTTTCTTTGATCTGTATTCTAGAATTAAGGCGTAAATACGTTCCATTATATATTAATTTTCTTCTTCTTCTTCCAGTGCCTCTTCAATCCTGAAGGTTGGCCGTTAGCTTCCTGTATACATTTCTATCAGCAGCCAGCCGGAACAGCTGTTCGATGGAGGCAATACCGGTCCACTCCCGGATATTCCGGAGCCATGACTTCTTTCTTCGCCCAGCACGTCTCTTTCCGTCCACCTTGCCCATCATTATCAACTGCAGCAGCATGTATCTATCGTCCCTGAGCACGTGGCCGAGATATTCTATCTTGCGCTTTTTGATAGACGGCAACATTTTCCGGTACATATGAACGCGCTGAAGCACGGTTTCGTTCCTTACCCTCTGCGTCCAACTAATGCGTAACATGCGACGGTAGTACCACATCTCGAATGCCTGCAGGCGTCTTGTAGTGTCCTCTTTCATGGTCCACGCTTCACAACCATACATGACGATAGGCCAGATATAGCACATGAGTAGCCTGACTCGGAGCTTTATATTATAGGAGCTTATATTAATTTTACAAATATAAAAATATATATATGCTATTCAGTTTTACAATGTTTTGAATTGTGTCGATTATTAATATATTTTTGACAAATTGGTCTGTATCACAGGGCATCTTCTTTTTTTATAAGATGAAAATGAATAATGCTCACCCCATTACTAGGTGGTTCACGACGGAGTCGTATGAGACTTTCATGCAATGAAACCATGCACCCACCCTCACATTTGACAAGCGGATGCAAATAGTTGGTATACGATACTAAACGTCCCAGTGTTAATCTGTTCGGGCAATAGTCCGGCTAAGCCGGTCATAGGTGCTTAGAGTGGGCCTATCCTGTGTTAGCCAGGATGTGTATGTCTGATTCTGACTGAACCTTCAAAGAAATGAGAGAATTACCAACTCATCACCGGCCTGCAAGCCTGTGGTTCCCCATACTAAAATGCTGCGTATTGAGTATCTCTTAGAGAGCTACAAACTGCTACACAAAATATCTTCAAATCATTGATCAACTGAACGTTAAGAAACTAGAATCAATTTCCATATAAATTTAACCCAAAGCTCTATGGTTACCAAGTTTTTCAAAAAGGGCGTCTTCATATTTCGTAGATTTCTGTATTTTTCTTAAAGTTATTTTACTATACGCTTTAGTTCATCGGAATTCAGAATTCAGCTGACAGTTGCCTTTATAAATATCACATTTAATCCCATCGCAGGTATTTTCTAATGTCTCTTTGGTCAAGAAGCAGAAGAGTCACAGATTGACAGACACACAAAAAGATCGCTGAAATTTGGTCCTGTAAAAATACTGTAAATCTACTATACTTATTCCGGGTTCCGTAGTGAAAACATCGGATTGAACAGCAATTAAAAGCATTTCATTGCTGTTCACTAGTAAGTAAGAAGAACAAAACGTCATTACAAGAAAACAATCAAGATGCAAACCTCTACGAACTCAAATGTTTGAAATAGAACCTTAAACATTAGACAACCATCGCTTCCTTTGTCCATTTATTAACTGTTGCAAAGTAAAAGCCTTACCAACGTCGGCGCTAGTCCCACGTCCGGCAAACACCGTAGGGAACTTGAAACTTTGCCAAGTCCTACTTCGAGTACCCGCTGTTAGTTTCGAAAGTACCTTGCGTAACAGTTTAATATAAGCTGATCTTATATATTTCTACTTGGTAGGGCTCCAAGCCCGTCTGGATGGCGATCACCTTTATAGACTTTGTGTTGTATTCCGGCATTAGTGACACCCAAGTTCCTCTACCCTTATGGGACAGCAGCGTTTTTGCGATGCCACTGGCGTTGCAAACACCTATAGGCGACGGTAACTGCTAAATTCTAAGCGGGCCGTCAGGTATGAATATAGGTTGAGAAAACGGGTCAAGAAACCGGTTTCTCTATGCAAGGGCGGAGTACGGATACTGATCATTGTGGCCAGGGGTGGCCTCTCATAAAAGGCTTCAAAATACGCCTTTCTAAAAACCTTGTGTAGTGTTCCGACATAAGTAATGCAGGTTCCAGAGGCCGGCAGCGAGCTGACAATGCCTCTGGCGTTGCAAACGTCGAAAAACGACGGTCACCACCTGCTATCGGTTCAGACGTTTGCCTGTCTGCTGAACTCCTACAATAAAAAAGAAATAATTAAGAATGAAAATAAGAGAAAATGGGTCAGCATGTGGGGAAAGTAGACATTGGTTCCCAGTATGCTATATACCTAGTCAGGTCATAAATTCTGTCACATGTTTAATGTAAAATAATTGTAACAAGTTTATTCATTATGTAACCATTCATATACCAAAATGAACTTAACAAAACATAGATTCTTATGACATTAAAGTTTATTCAAAATGACCTCCGTGATTTTGAATACAGGCCTTCAATCTGCGCGGCCAGTCGTCTATCGCAGCACGAACGAGGTCCATGTCAATATCGGCGGCTGCCTTAATCAAGGATGTCTTGAGTGACTCCAAATTGGGATGAGACTTTGAGCACACCTTTTCCTCCAAGTGTTGCCATGTCTTGTAATCTAACGGATTCAAATCTGGACTGGAGGAGGGCCAGTCTTCGTGCCGGATGAAGTCGATTTCACGCGCCGCCAGCCAGTCTTGTGTGCTCTTCGCTCTATGAGCTGGCGCCGAATCTTGTTGGAATACCCAGTGCCTGTTATTGAACATGGTATGAGAAACAGGTTCCACAAGGTTCGTCAGGACTGTATTTTGATACACAACAGCATTCGTTTTTACACCTTTCTCACAAAAATGTACCTCTGTTAAGCCCCAATAAGAAACTCCCAACCATACCATGAGCGAGGATGGAAAATGACCTCGTTGGACACGCGGAATACGGTTGCTCGCTTCTTCACTACTGTGTGCGTACACCTTATCATTTTGTTTGTTGTAGCTCTCTTCTACGGTAAACATTTTTTCATCCGAAAAAAGAATTTCCCGATATTTTTTCCCGCGTACCGCTTCAACAAAGCGCGGCATCTCTTCAGTCTCAGGTCCATTAGACGAGCATTCAAACGACGTCCTGTTTTTCTTCGATATGCCCGAAGCCCTAAGTCTTCATTTAACACCCTTTTCACCGTGGTTCTGCTTAACCCCATCTGAAGGGCCAACAGTTTCTGCTTACGTTTGGGATTTCTTTGAATTCGTGCCTTCACAGCTTTTATCACTGTTGGAGTCCTAACAGACCGAGGGCGACCACTTCTTGACCTGTCATCTACACTAGAGTCTTCATTGTATCGTTTGATGGTACGATAAACGAATCTTTTGGTTATATTCAAATTTTTCAGTATGTTAAAAATTTGAATTGGCGCGTAACTGCAACGATGCAACGCAATAACTGCAACACGGTCTTCTTTAAGCGTCCACTCCATATTTAAAAATGAGTAAAATTCGAAAAAGTATACATTTTTATTTTCATGAACAATTCGAAATGCGAATTTAATAAACTTTTTTGTGGCCAGCATTCTAAAAGAAAAGTTTTTACTGTGTGACAATACTTATGACCTGACTAGGTATTACGAATAGTTAAATCCTAACCGTTTCATGCTGATATCGTAGGTAGATTGTAGATACATTAATATTATCCGGATTAAAACGTAATAACTTACTACTATACGGATTAACACATAATAACTACTCGGATTAACATCCGAATCAGCACCGGAAATCGAAGAGTTATGGTCGATGTCGGTGTGGTTCTATCACGGATATAAAAACTACTTCACACTGTTTGAACAACTAACAAAACAGATGTTAAAACTACAATTAATTTTCTTTTTTTAATAATATACCTAGTCAGGTCATAAATTCTGTCACATGTTTAATGTAAAATAATTGTAACAAGTTTATTAATTATGTAACCATTCATATACCAAAATGAACTTAACAAAACATATATTCTTATGACATTAAAGTTTATTCAAAATGACCTCCGTGATTTTGAATACAAGCCTTCAATCTGCGCGGCCAGTTGTCTATCGCAGCACGAACGAGGTCCATGTCAATATCGGCGGCTGCCTTAATCAAGGATGTCTTGAGTGACTCCAAATTGGGATGAGGCTTTGAGCACGCCTTTTCCTCCAAGTGTTGCCATATCTTGTAATCTAACGGATTCAAATCTGGACTGGAGGAGGGCCAGTCTTCGTGCCGGATGAAGTCGATTTCACGCGCCGCCAGCCAGTCTTGTGTGCTCTTCGCTCTATGAGCTGGCGCCGAATCTTGTTGGAATACCCAGTGCCTGTTATTGAACATGGTATGAGAAACAGGTTCCACAAGATTCGTCAGGACTGTATTTTGATACACAACAGCATTCGTTTTTACACCTTTCTCACAAAAATGTACCTCTGTTAAGCCCCAATAAGAAACTCCCAACCATACCATGAGCGAGGATGGAAAATGACCTCGTTGGACACGCGGAATACGGTTGCTCGCTTCTTCACTACTGTGTGCGTACACCTTATCATTTTGTTTGTTGTAGCTCTCTTCTACGGTAAACATTTTTTCATCCGAAAAAAGAATTTCCCGATATTTTTTTCCCGCGTACCGCTTCAACAAAGCGCGGCATCTCTTCAGTCTCAGGTCCATTAGATGAGCTTTCAAACGATGTCCTGTTTTTCTTCGATATGCCCGAAGCCCTAAGTCTTCATTTAACACCCTTTTCACCGTGGTTCTGCTTAACCCCATCTGAAGGGCCAACAGTTTCTGCTTACGTTTGGGATTTCTTTGAATTCGTGCCTTCACAGCTTTTATCACTGCTGGAGTCCTAACAGACCGAGGGCGACCACTTCTTGACCTGTCATCTACACTAGAGTCTTCATTGTATCGTTTGATGGTACGATAAACGAATCTTTTGGTAATATTCAAATTTTTCAGTATGTTAAAAATTTGAATTGGCGCGTAACCGCAACGATGCAACGCAATAACTGCAACACGGTCTTCTTTAAGCGTCCACTCCATATTTAAAAATGAGTAAAATTCTAAAAGTTATACATTTTTATTTTCATGAACAATTCGAAATTCTAATTCAATAAACTTTTTTGTGGCCAGCATTCTAAAAGAAAAGTTTTTACTGTGTGACAATACTTATGACCTGACTAGGTACTTATTTTCCGATAGTTATATTATAACATCATCAACTTGAAAATAAGTTACCGTATGTGTGCATCAATTATAACTATAACGACATACCGAAACTAAATTAACAAGATCGTGCGTCGAAGTTGTGTACTTAACTAAGCAATTTTAACTCGAGTTCGTATTAAATTATTAGCCAATTTGCAACTCGTTTGAGACACGTGCCGGCTTTGTTGTTCATCAGCAACTAGAGAAAATATTAATAGAGGGGAACGTTGAAATAATATCCTTCCGCAGAATTTTAGATAGACAAATCATTATCATGCAAGTGGTTATTTTCGGTTGCACGCGGTGAAAGTAGTTTCATCATCATCATTTCAGCCGGAAGACGCCCACTGCTGGACAAAGGCCTCCCCCAAAGATCTCCACGATGATCGGTCCTGCGCTGCCCTCATCCAACCTATTCCGGCGATCTTGACCAGATCATCGGTCCATCTTGTGGGGGGCCTACCAACACTGCGTCTTCCGGTACGCGGTCGCCATTCGAGGACTTTTCTGCCCCAACGGCCATTAGTCCTTCGAGCCATGTGCCCAGCCCACTGCCACTTCAGTTTTGCAATCATCCGGGCTATGTCGGTTACTTTGGTTCTCCTACGAACCTCCTCATTTCTGATTCGATCTCGCAGGGAAACTCCGAGCATAGCCCTCTCCATTGCCCTCTGAGCGACCATGAGCTTTCTCATAAGGCCCATAGTTAGCGACCAAATCTGCGTTCCGTATGTCATCACTGGCAACACACATTGGTTAAAAACCTTCGTCTTGAGACACTGCGGTATTTGGGACGAAAAGATTCGAAAGTAGTTTAGATTCATATAAATCTAGAGTGCATATCTTAAAATAGTTAAAAGTAGAAATACAAACAGTTTACAAATACATCTAGAAAGTTCTTAGATGAACAATTTATAACCGATCCATTTTATTTTTACTAAATTTCATATTGTAAGCTGGAACACAAAAAAGGGTTTTTTTATTTATTTATATATTTTAGATTTGCGACGCAAACGTATATAGCACTTAATTAATACTCAAAGCTCCGTGGCATAGTCGAGTCTGTTACGCATGGGCGTAGCATGATATCTGTTCAAAGCTCATAGCGTAGCAAGTTGTAGCCGTAACCTAGATCCACGTTTTGACTATCTCGTAGTATTAGAAGAGCAAAATGTAGCATATTGCTACGCGCATAGTCCGTAGTTACATTTATGCGAAGGTAAAAATCAAATACGAAGGTAAGAAATGCTTATTAAGTTAACGAATTTTATAGGCCAAGCGCCGCAGCAAAAAAAGTAGGTTTGTAATGCAACGTACGGGACCTGGTAATTTTTTTTTGGAATATGGAAAACACGTTTTATCGAATATCTCGCGAACCGCGCATCGTACGACAGAAATTGTAGAGATCATTATTGTAGATAATAATATTTGCCATCTTTTTTATTTGAAACTTTTTTTTATAACGCATAGGTTTTTAATTATAGCGCTCCAAACTTTTTACAATATGGTTTTTACTAAATATTTAGTTAATAGTCAATGATAAATTAAAAATTAAAATTTTTTTTTAAGAATATTCTGCAAAATTTTCATTAGTAAATACCATGTAAAAAACCATATTGTAAAAAGTTTGGAGCGCTATAATTAAAAACCTACGTGTTATACAAAAAAAAAGTCTGAAATAAAAAGATGGCAAATATTATTATCTACAATAATGATCTCTACAATTTTTGTCGTACGATGCGTGGTTCGCGAGATATTCGATAAAACGTGTTTTCCAAGATGGCGGCTGAAGTGAACCCCAGGTCGCTGCGCCCACTTGGATTTACATTCAGGGGATACCCTTGAACATATTCCAAAAAAAAAAAAAATACCAGGTCCCGTACGTTGCAAAAAAAACCTGGGGGGTTGGCCTAAAGTGCGTGTTAATTTTAATGATGGTTAGTATTGCCTTTAGCTACCGCAATAAAATAATACCTATTTAATTGTGGCTAAATTAGCCACTGTTATATAACGCTAGAGCTCTAAAAGAAGAACCAATAACTATTTATTTATGATGTGATCCTTTAATTGTGATCCTCTTATTGTGCTTTTCCCACTTTACACTTTCCTCTGTTATCAGTTATATCAACATTCACACATTTTTTTGCCATATTACCTTTTACGCAATCCATAAATTTTTATCTCTTATTATCCATACTAATAATTTCAGTGTAAAGATAACTGTCTATTACGTTTTCATGCCTAAACCGTTGATCCAATTTTGATGAATTTCGGTATAGAGATACATTGGACCTTAGAGAAAGATATAGGCTTCTCATTTTTTTTAATTTATATAACTGAACAACGTTAGCCAAATCAGCTAGTATGAATATAAAATTCCATAAAAGCTTTATACCATTATAATTATATAAAACAAATATGGCCACCAAAGCAGTAAACAATTCTCGAACTCAGTAAAACATACCGAATCACATTAGCTTATCGCAGATACCCGCCACGATAAACATTTAACTGCAGCAAAGTTAAATTGCTTTAGACATACGTTATAACCCAGTTAGCCAATGTTTAATTATGTTGTTTCCGATTTTAACAAAAGCAAAATTTTCACACACAGGGGTCTAAGGTAACTTCCTACTGTGTTGTACAACTGTCAAATCCAGTTTCTCACTAAGAAGTGTGCATATTTATTATGCCATATATCAAAAGTGATGTAAAATATAGCAAGGCCTATATAGCCTACTGTTTAGGCCGTTAATACTATTAAAGGTTCGCTTGATATATTAAGTAGTCATGCGAGAACGCCTTATGTGCCATCTTCCTCACACCTGTACATCCTATGACACTACCCTAATACCCATTTCTCATCAAGAGATGGCGTGCTGCCGTGACGTCTATTAGCAGTGTGTGTGAAAAACCGTTAAGGATCGATTTTGCCTGTGCGCGCGCGCCTTTTCCTATAATTAAAGAACAGTTTCAAGTTATTTGGGATCCGTGTTATTACGATAATTTTATTGCGTACCACGCTAGTAATAAGAATATAAAGGTGGACAACGGCAGTACAGAAAGAAGACCCTCGAGTTCGGTGAGTCCTTTTCAAATTCCCGTCCTCTATGAATAGGGGGTTTTCGCATGAATACAGAGTTCAAAAGTTACCAGAACCACCGCCTAGACCCACAAATATGGCTTGCATGAATGTAACCCGTAGTACGGGTACTATCCTTACGCTTTGAGGTGGTTGATTTGGTGAAATGCGTCATTTTTTCTTACTATTACTGGGCTCATTACGACACTATCTGTATGACAGACAATAAACAATAGAACTACCGAAGCTGTTTGATGACTAATGGTTCACTCTGATTGCGAGTGTTTTACAGCGGAACTCTGACTCCGAAATGAAGACTGCAAAATGCTAAAAATTTCTTGTTTATGAAGAGAAAAGAAAATACAATCACGTAGCAACTTGAAATTACTTTACTACGTATAATTGTTTTTAGGAAGATGAAAAAAAGTACTGTTTAAAAGTTAGTAACACATTCAGTATGTCCCAAACTTGGATCCGGGCTCAGCATTGTGCCAGCTAACTAGGTATAAACGACCGATATAATTTTTCGAAATATACACTTTACGTCTTGAACTTACGTATTTAATTCTCTACCTCACTAGACAACTACATGTGCTTATCAATACTTAATGGGTATTTTTTTTTATAATTATAATTCATTTTTATCGTGTGCACAAACTTTGCTAAGTCGTCGGTGACCAACAACATTTTATATAAATATAGCATTTTTTTTATTGCTGTAGGACAGCAGGCAGACTGACGGCCCGCTTAGAATTTAGCGGTTACCGTTACCTATAGGTGTTTGCAACGCCAGTGGCATCGTGTACACGCTGCTATCCCATAAGGGTACAGGAACTTGGGTCACTAATGCCGGAACACAACACAAGGTTATTATGGCGGCATACTTAAGACCAAAGGTGGTCGCCATCCAGCCGGGCCTGAGGCCCTACCACGTAGCTAGGGTGGGTTGTTTTGTCGCCTTTTACGACAGGCCAACCCCGGCCGCAGTGGTTAGTATTCTTTCTCCGCCCCTGCTCTGATAACAATAAGATATGTATACATGAGTACTATTTATTTGTTATATACAGACAATTAATTCTTATTACGCCAAAAAATTATATCGTTGCTGATGAATTCGGGAGCACGCTCTAGCCACAAACAAATTCCGATTCATCAGACACATTCATCACAATGAATATAATAAACGGGGCTAAAGCCCTGTACGCGAGCAGGGGCCTAACTTTGTCCTTTAGTTTAATGAGACGCCCTTTTTAACAACTACGAGTCGTTTTCAGAGAGCAGGTGGACTCATTGCATAAAAGTTGATGAGTTCTGTCCATAAAAGGGAGTTTATATTTTCTGATACGAAATAATCTTATCGAAATGGCCATTTCATTTACGAAACAGTATGTTTCTACCTTGTAATATACATTTATATTTATACATACATACATACATATAATCACGCCTCTTTCCCGTAGGGGTAGGCAGATACCACTTCTTTCCACTTGCTACGATCCTTACATACTTGTTTCGCTTCGTCCACTTTCATTATTCCCTTCATACATGCCCTTCGGTTTAGGGTACTCTTGACCTGACCTTTTTTCAAGACGTCCCTGATCTGGTCTCGAAACGTCCGCCTAGGTCTTCCCCTTCCAACACTTCCATTCACACTCGCCTTATACACTTTTTTTGTCAATCGTTCTTCATTCATTCTCTCGACATGGCCAAACCATCTCAGCATACCTTTCTCAATTTTTGTCACCACATCTTCTTTCAGACCACAACGTTTCCTTATCTCACTATTTCTTATCCTGTCACTCAGTTTGACTCCTATCATACTTCTTAACGCTCTCATCTCAACTGCATTTATTCTGCTTTCATGTCTCTTCTGCCATACCCAACTTTCACTTCCGTACATGAGTGTCAGAATCAACACCCCCTCATGCACAGCCAGACGAGCCTTGTTAGACACCTTTCGACTGTTCATAAAGGAATGCAAAGCTCCATTCACCATGTTTCCTGCATTCACTCTTCTTTCAATATCACTCTCACACTTTCCATCTCTTGTAAAATTTGAACCCAGATACACAAACTCATTCACCTGTTCCATTTGTTCATCTCCAATCACAATATTACAGTCTGTCACTGTTTCATCTCTTTCAAACACCATCACTTTCGTCTTCTTTACATTCATCTTCATTCCCTTTCTAACAAAAGCTCCACTCATAACAGTTACCATCTCCTGCAACTCCTCGGCCGAAGACGCAAGTAAAACTTGATCATCAGCATAGAGAAAACATTTAACGAGTAACTCATTCATTCTCAACCCACTTTCATTCTCTTTTAAATCTGTCAAGCAATTGTTCATGAACAGATTAAACAGCCACGGTGACGCTACACATCCCTGTCTAACACCTTTTTCGATATTAAACCATTCAGTGTGTGCCCCGTTTATCCTTACACAAGTACTAGAATCCCTATAAAGAGATTGCATTGCTCGTATGAGGATACTGCTCACACTATTCACGGACAATGCTGACCACAATTCATTCCTCACCACTCTATCATAGGTCTTTTCTAGATCCACGAGCGCGCAATAGACCTTCTTGTTTATAGCCAAACACTTTTCGGCTATGCACCGCAAGGAAAAGACCTGATCCGTACATTCCATTCATTTCCTAAATCCCGCTTGTGCATCCCATACTTTTTCGTCTGTTTCATTCATATTATTTATATTTATGTTAGAGAAATAAGGCAAGTGTTACTTATATGAGTAGTGAAATTGACGGTAGTTAAGGCATACATCATTTTCACTCATCTTCATTATATTGACCCAAATAATTGTTTGATAGCATTTGCACAAAGATAAGGCATATAAGAAATAGCTTTTTTATTGTTTCTTTTGATAGTGTATATTGATGTTTTGCATATTTGATGATATACGGTGTAGAATGAGGGTAGTACGCACAAGAAATTCTTTTATCGCACCTTTTAAAAATTCCCAGATTGGTTTTAAACAGAAAAAATACCGGTGGATTAATTCGTAGTGAGGCAGAACCTGTTGAACTCATCCTAAGATATAGTGATGACGGCGCTTACCGAGTATTATATTCAAGAATTGTATTTATTATTACTATTCTTTTTTTATCACAGTTACCGTCGCCTATGGATGTTTGCGGATTTAAAGGCACCGCGGACAGGGTGCTGTTCAGAGATTGCCATCCAGACGAACTTGGGGCCACCACGTAGCTAGGGTTGTTTTGTCGCCTTTGAGGACAGACCGACCCTGACCGCAGAGTTAAGTATTCACGCAGCACTATTCACGCAAATTCAATTGCGATATCAGTGCAAGTGACTAACACTTGTTTCAGTATTTCGGGCGATATCCATAGATGAGTCAATAATCAATAACATTTTATTCTCCGCATAGTAATCGGAGAAGCCCTACACAAAAAGTATATTACGATAGTAAAAACTAAGCATAAAAATAGAATCCTCCGTTGTAAATATATCCGTTTACGATGCGGTCGATGGCGTGGAGATCCCTAAATCTAATAATGACATCATTACAGTCACCATATTGTATTGTTAACCACGCGGTAAAAGATCACAGAAATTAGTATAACTGCTTTGTTGTGAATAATACACTCTTAGATAACAGCGGAACAAAGCTAAATCGCACTTCCTACTTTGTTCTGTTCTGGGGTAACTCTACTTATAAGGAAATTGTGTTCAGATCACAAACAAGATGCATAAGAACTATATTTAAATTGAAAATTACAGATGTAAATCATACTTCCAACAAATAAAAGTATTAACTCTCCTATCTCTATACATATTTGAAGTCATACAATTCGTGAGAAACAACAAACATCTGTTTAGATTTCTTAAAAGCACTAGAAATAAAAATAACATATATATGTTGTCTAATAATAACACAGATTTCCTAAATAAAAGTATATTTTGTATGGCTCCACGAGTTTATAATAATCTACCTGGTGAACTTCTAGAAGTTCACCAGGTAGATTATTATAAATTCGTGAACTTCTAGAGTGTAGGTCTAGACCTACAATCGAATAATATTTTTAAATATCGCCTTAAGAAGTTATTAATTTAGAAATCATATTAAAAATTAGTGATTATTTAGATGACGACTTGTAATAATTAATTGTAGCATTATAAAGACATTATCCTTATTATTTAGATTTAAAATATATTCTGTTTAACATCTATTGACATTTAAACTCATGCATAACTTGATGTTTTAATTAATGCCAGGTAATAATTTCTATGTTAATTAATAAAATAATATTGTACACCCTAAGGGGTAAACTGGTGAAACAATTTAATGTAAACCATCTTTGTACATGTATGTATGTACACAGTTCTGACAACAAAGTATCTTGTAAGATACAAGATACTTAGTGGCGTGGTAGCCAAATGATAACAGACTTCGAGACTAACCTAGAGATCA
The DNA here is from genome assembly GCA_963693495.1 of Malacosoma neustria. Taxonomy (NCBI): domain Eukaryota; kingdom Metazoa; phylum Arthropoda; class Insecta; order Lepidoptera; family Lasiocampidae; genus Malacosoma; species Malacosoma neustria. The sequence continues at coordinate 1,785,898 of OY856397.1, forward strand.
CGTATTTAAATCGCATGCACTGCTTAGGTAGCTTTTCTCGCCTAATGTGCATATTGCCATGCATTGCCATAGCATAATTGCCATGTACAGACGCTGAAATGAAACATCGTGATGAAACCTGCATACTCAGATCACCGGTATGCGTAACCCGCCAATCCGTCTTGGATAAGAGTGGAGGGTATACTGTTCCTTCCCTCTAGGGGGAGGTCCGAGCGCAGCAGTAGGACACCATGGGCTGTTATTAGGAAGAAAGTCAAAAAGAAAGAAAGAAAATGTTTAATGTTAAGATGTATTATTTTATTAATCCTAAATCTTCTAAAAAAATTCAATCAATTAATAGTAAGTAAGCAGTTAGCATTGTTCACGGATGTTTGCGGAGCTAGGGGCACGGCGAACACGGTGCTGTGCGCATACGGATACTATATAGACCAAGAATGGTTGCCATCTAGACGGGCTTGGGGCTTCACCATGTAGATAGGGTAGAATATGCGTGTCTAAATTCATTCAGTAAATATTGAATACGGGAACACTAGACCGTCGTTCAAGTGACAGGCACATTGATATCGAATCCTCGGGACCAGTCGGGTTAGGAACGTCGTAAAACGTGCCGACGAACGCGAGGCCATCGTGCAACATATCCAATTTCTACCGTTTTTTATTTAAGCTTATTTACTTCGTACGCTTCACTCGAGAGCCGATCGATCTTGTGTTGGTTTATTGAAGCCTGCTCGGAGTCGGGTTGCGAGCGTAAGGTTATCCGGATAGTAATAAAGTCACGTTTGTTATCTAATGTATGTAAAAAAGTTCTTTCTTTTTTATTACATTAAGTGGAGCCTGCCTCTATTAATTGCAAACAGTGTAATAATAAGCGCATTCTTAATTCGAAATAATTCAACCCAAAATTTCAGGTAGAATTTTGGCAAGATATACAAGTAAGTTCAGAAATTTTTAACGACGAACGAAACTGATAAATACTGTATCGTAAACAATTATAAGATGATATTGTTAAAGACAGTCAGCTGCACTAGTAGAAAACCTGTAACGCGGAGCTTTTTTACAGCTATTCAATTCACGGATATACGCTCAGACCAAAAACTTGCTGCATAATAAAAATTATTTTGTTCCATGTGCGCATTGAACTCATAGATATGACCATAACAGATAGAGCGGGCCGCGTCGGGAAATTTTTAAGAATTTCGAATAATTTTATTTTATTACAATTAGCAAAGTATTTCCAAAAAAATTACAGCCCATTACATGCCACTTCAAGGCTCGGGCTTACTAAGAGGAAACTGACCCACCATTTCTTTAGGCATACAAGTTTCCTCACAATATTTTTTCCATCACCGTAGTAGGTAGATGGTACATGGCAATTACGAGTATGTTACAATAAGTATGCACATTAGTCAAAATTCTGGGGAAACGGTGCACGCCACCATGGGACTAGAACCTTGAGATTGGTAATGATATTGTAATACCACTGAGCTACCAGGAACCTAAAGTTATTTATAAAACTCTTAAATTTAAATTTGCACGTTGAAATGTTTGCTACTAATAATATTTATACCAAAAAGCAATTTTTATAACAATATATGCGTATCACCAGCCTTATCCGTATACTGAATGCGGTTGAACCGCGAGCGGATAAACTGTTGAGGCTTTTATTAAACTTCGGGGACATCCCCTATCGGCACATCGCAAACAAACCGTTCACTTGATGAGTTTTGATATCTTTAGACGGTTTTGTTTTCCAATGGCCAGGTTTTATATTGAATCGAATGGACCGAGATGACGACACGTTCTTATGGATTTAGATAAAATAATATGTATACACCATAGATACACGTCCAGGAGCTGCCTAACTATTATCTCTCCTCCTCCTTTATTCCATCACTGAAAAATATATAATATACGAAAAGCGATTTTAGACGACATTCGCCCCGCATATATTTTTCAGCTTTTTATGGCCGAAACATAAAAACGTGCTAAAGTTTTGCCCTATATGACAGTACTCAATAGCGGAGCTCGGGATCTAAAATGCAATTTAAATACAAACGGGATTTGCAATAAGGATACCCTTGTCATGAAGTCAAGAGATATTCTCCGTGCAGGATCGGAGTAAGATTATCGACCCTGCGACCGGGAGAGTGCCCTGTCATAAAAAACGATAAGACAACCCTAGGTAGGTATAATAGTAAAAAAAAGTCTAGAACAACCTATGAAACGGATGATAAACTGGAATTAATCCTCTTTGAGTTTAAATAAAAAGCATCTACCGTAAAAGCGAAATATTCATTTGCTTACAGTTTTACACACTCAAGTTCTTCAGATTTCCGCTGAGCAATGATCAAAAGTCAGTTCTACAATATATAAGTTTTTGGTCTTTGATGATCTTAGCTCGATACACCATCGCGGCTGCAATTAGCCATCACTTATATCTAGCCAGCAGCAATAAGGCGGTTGCAGTGGGGTGGGTACTTCATATCCACGTCGTGATGAGATTTCCTTTGAATTGAAAACTATTAAGATGACAACGAGAATTCACAATAACACAGAATTCATTATCACATATAATATACACATGTAATCGACCCCGTTATATTATGCCCCTAAAAGTAATTAATTACACTCGCTAATATCCTACAAAATTCGTTCACACACAAAGCTAATCGCGTGCAGTATATACGTGAATAGATGTAACATCGTCACAGCCGACTACGCTCCGTCAAACAGTGAAAGTGCGCTCTGATGTAAACAGATATGCGTGAATGTTTTTTTTTTATTGTTTTAAAAAAGTGAATTTGATCGTTTCCGGGTTCCGGTAGCTTGTTTTTCATTTGTTTGTTTTTTCTAATAATGAGTAACGAAACTTGAATAAACCATATTATGTTATGAGAGTGGCATTGGTCATTATGACAATACGACGCGGTTATTTATATGCAGGGGTAATAGTTTAAGTCTGTTAATAAGATGATTTAAAAAAAATAATTGCTGAGTAACAGCAGATAGGCTGACGGTCCACTAAATAGTAAGCAGTTACAGTCACCCATAGATATTTGCGACGCTAGGGGCGCCACGAAAACGCTGCTGTCCCATAGGAGTACAGGAACTTGGGTCAATAATGCCAGAACACAACACAAGGTTATTATGACGGCATACTTATAGATTTATACATCATAGGTGTTTCTCATCAAGACGGGCTTGGGGCCCTACCATGAAGCTAGGGTTGTTTTGTCGCCTTTTACGAAAGGACGATCCCGCCCACAGGAGTTAATATTCTTACTCCGCCCCTGCACGGAAAATTGTTCCATTTTTTACTTATAGTGATTATCTTCTGGAAACAATAGTGTCATCCATGGGCTCAATGCTGACACAGCTATGGATCCCGAGGCTGCAAATCCAAAGCTGTAAGTGCCATCGGTACTAACTACTCAGAAGATGATGAAACGGATTATTACAAGAACCTCCTTCAAAGCATTGTGAAAATACTGTTGCCACTTCCAGTTCCGCACTCACTAATTCCCTTGAGCAAAGTCATTATGGTATTAATCGTCTGACATATTAATTTGTCGTAATCCGCGAATATGTGTACAACGTATACGCGTAATAAACGCACACGTAGAATTTTGTTTGCTCCACGCAGGCACACGCCGATAAATACGGGTTGCATCCAAACCGATTTTTTATTTACTGTTGTAGGACAGCAGACTGACGGCCCACTTAGAGTTTAGCAGTTACCGTCGCCTATGGATGTTGCAACGCCAGTGACATCGCGAACACGCTGCTATCTTATAAGGGTACAGGAACTTGGGTCACTAATGCCGGAACACAACACAAAGTCTATAAAGGTGATCGCCATCCAGACGGGCTTGGAGCCCTACCACGTAGCTAGGGTGGGTTGTTTTGTCGCCTTTTACGACAGGCGGACTCCGGCCGCAGAGGTCAGTATTCTTTCTTCGCCCCTGCACGAATATAATTTATTTTTCTATTAAGTATATATAATATTAGGATATTTCTTTCACTATGACATTTCCTTATGTCGCGATAAATTAATATAACATTATATACAAAATTGTGTGTGTGTGTGTCACATACGGCAGACGTGAAACTTCAGAAAAGTAAATTACATTTCACATTTTAGTGTAGGTATAAATAAAATGTACGAAAATCCGGACAAAGAGGAGACGAAGATTATAGGAAACACTCGGCTGTCCAATTTCAAAACACAGTAACAGACGAATTTTTCAAAATCTATTTATTAGTATCTTTCGTTCAAATGTAGTTTTGTGAACATGATCTAATCTATATATTTAAAATTTTGTTTATGTCACTTACTGTGTTTTGAAATTGAAGAGCCGCACTGTATAACTGTATTCTATCTCCTAAATATAAAGCTATTTATGAATATGTTTGTTTCTTTTCGGTGTCACTTTTTCGTTTCATCAAATTTCCAAATCAAAACTGTATTAATTTCACTTCAAAAATTTGGCTTGAGTTCTCCCACATGGGGAACTTTTGGCTAGGACGGCTAAATTTCGTAAGTTTTCCAATGCCTTTAACACACTTCAGAAGCAAGGTAGGTATAGCTTATTTTTCACATTCATCAGTTACTTTCTATTAGTCTAGTTCCTATCACTCTTTTCTATGTCCCGATGAAACCCCATCACCAGTTCATGTCACACTCACCGCTTTTACTTTACTCTTTTGTGCTGCAGTGGATGGTGATGAAACCCTGTGCCTTATTTGAGGCCATCGTAGGATTGATTTTTGGTCATCCTTTTGCAGCTGTACCGATATCTTCCTTATAACTACTTAATCTTTGCTTTGTATATAAATCGTACAAATATAGCATATATTTCATACAGGATAAAGATCACGGTCCCGAAACAAAAGTAAAATAATGTAATTCGTGCAATAATCTAACTTAACTGTCACTTCAATAAAAAAAAACTAAATATTCCATTTAAATGTTTAAATTATTCGTTTCACGTAAAACAAACGATGCGGCCATTACGCAGTTTCCTGTTGTATGCGATACGTTTCGGTCGTTTCGTTTTTTAACATTGATTTATGGGACACAGTTTGGGAATCGATGTAGAAACGAATGCACGTTGTTTATGAATGGTCTTTGTATATTATATTTGGCATAATGGAACCCATTTACAATATGTATAAATTACATTTAGTATGTAACATTAATTGGCCTGCTATATTACATTAAACCAATGATCGGCAACCTTGTCATACAAAAAAGCCAAATATAGATAATACACCATTGGAATTTATTCAAATGCTATTTTTTATCATATGCTTTGCTTTAGTAGATTTTATTACGGAAATAATTATAGATAACAAGTAATATTATGTCCCAGGACTAAACATTTCACGGATTAGTCAAAGAGCCGAATGCGTTTCGCAAGTCGCGGATTGCCGACCACTGGTCTAAACTATTCCATCGAGCATTACTGTCTGTCCAGTGGGCCCCGAGACCAGCAGTGGCTGTGCTCGGGGCTTCTATTTGATGTAACGAATAGTATACCAGTAACATATTTAAGGTAGGTTGGCGTATAAAAATATATGGATCATATCGCTGTTACAACAGCCACAACAGGTAGGATGACTACGATATTTTCTTCAGCGTCAGTGCGTGACATTTTTGTTATAAATATCAAGGGTCCCATAAAGACTTTCAAGACTTAAGTCGTTGCCACCTTCCAGTTTGTCGGTTCTTCTAAACGACTAACGAGACAATGGTGGCATTATTGCCGTATGGAGCTGGTGAAACACGCACTAGTCAATAGCGTAAATCAAAACTTTCCTTTTACATTTCAGCATCAACAAAAAAATTATGCAAATGCATGTAATAATACTCCACAATGGATATAAGGATAGGCGTGATGCCTAATATATACATTAGTATATTTCTTCTACTTTCATTCTTTAAAATAAGCAGCTTATATATAATTAGAGTCATTCTAATACATACATATGGTAAAATTTCTTACGTCTCATTTGATATAATAAAGCATATTCTATTAGAAACAATAATTTTATCGAAGTTTGTTTACTTATACATTAGTTTTCAATTCAAATACATAGTTTTAAAGGGTTTTCCTAGTTATTTACCTACAATATTTCCTTGTTACATAACATTCTCACACTCATATACAACGCCCATCTATTATTTTCTCAACTTCTGCTTATAAACTCAATTACGATTTAATAGATAGATAGATATTCTTTATTGTCTACCAAATATAATTTACAAAGTAACTTAATATTTAACTTATAACTAGAAGTGCACAATATGCGGCATTATCGCTAAGAAGCGATCTCTTCCAGACAACATTAACTTTAATCCATTTTTGTAATTCATTTATAAAACGAGCCAAAATATGTTGCCATTTCATGTTAACTAAAATAAGCTCGTTTTACAAAATGATATCAAAGCATAGCGCCATAAACGAAAAACACGAGGGACGTTCATTTGATGGGTAGCGCCAAGTTTTTTATTTTCACAACCCTTATTTGGGAGCGGGGGCCGTTTGGGTTAAACAGGTGCTACTTCATTCAGGACTCCTTAGGGACGTATTCAACTTAATATTTCAATGAAAATCCCGAGTCATGATATTATTTGGAGAAAAATATTTTCTATTTTATTTTAAGAATCGTACACATCCTACATAATATTATAGACAGCAATAAAATATTATAACTGTTTCCAATGAATAAACTGTATTATAAGAATCGAATTTCGGGTGAACAGCTTGTGACGGAACATTCTTCAACCAAACTACGTTCGTTCTTCGGGAGCTTATTACAAAGTCAAAGCATGTTAGGTAGTTATGAGGTAATTAGGTGTTTGGATATTGTAGCATAGTAATTAGGTATGTAGTTCTTCATCATAATCCTATAGAAATAAATCCAGTTGGTCATAGGTCTTTTTTGCCCGGTAAAAATGGACCTAGGTTTCTCCCGGGGCTTGCCCCAGTGCTCTATCTTGAGCGTGTACGTAGCCTCTGCATATTTTAAAATTCTAATCTGCTTAGCTTGAATCAGCATCATAATTAGCAGAGGACGCGCCCCGGGCCGGATGTAGCCCGTCCGCCCGGCGCACTTGTCAGAATGACACCTGACACGCGCGTGTCAGAGCGTGACACACGCGCGCAGGAAACGCGCGTGACGCTCTCCGATTGTTCTTGCTGAAAATGATGCAGTCCCATTACACGGGTGTTTCCTTTCTTATGATCTTTAATCTTGAGTTATGCTGAATTTTATTACAGTGACAAGTGTGATGGAAACAGCTGTCGATAATGGATTCTTAGTATTGTGCTATAATTTCCGTTGTAAAATGTAACTTTTAAATGTATATTGTAGTGAAATAAAATACTTAAATATATCAATAGTATCATCTCAACGAAATTATACGACGTAAATACCCTAAAAACTACTACTAGCTGACAGGTAACAAACAACACCATTCGTTTTTTTTTAATATTGGAGGAAAAGACAGCAATCACCTATAAGTAAAAAAAAAAAAACTACGTCTAGAAAAACCCATAAACTAAATCTTTGATTCGAAGAATTATATTCCGATTTCAACTATATACGTTTTAAAATGTCAACAACAAATTGCAAATACCGCGTAGTTTCGCTATATGATAAAAATAAGATTTAAAGGAAATAAAATTGATAACAAACAGTTGTGACTCACTTGTGTCAATGGTGGGGGGGGGGGGATAACAAAAAAAAGAGATATAAAGTGAGCCTAAATTACCGCGATATATTACTCGAAAGACATGTATTATATTAGAGACGAACACAAAATAGGAGAGAGAAGACCGCCGGAATAATTAAATATATTCTATATTCAAAATTGAATAACACGATCGATTCCCTAATGATTACTTATTATTTATTTAAGAAAAGCAGATTGTTAAAATAAAAATACGCAGAGTGGGAAAAATAAACATCTCAAGAGGTCTTTTATAGGATGTTTTACGAATTACATATAGGGCTGACACAAACAATGACTTGTAATAAGTGTAAAAAAATTATATTTAATACGGTAAAATATTTATTGTCGCCTGATAGATCGTTTATATGACAAATGTCATTTTAAAAGTTTTTATATAAATAATTACCATTATTATTTATGATTACCTTAAGAATAAAAATAAAACTTCATGCTTTTAATAAAAGTTTAGTCAACAAACTTGCGTAGAACTGTTCTGTAATAGTAAAATGCAGATTACATTTTCCAGCTTCAAAGTTATTTAGGGCGACAAACGAAACACAGTTCGTTCAACTTCATTTGGGAAACACTGAACACAATTAAAGTCGTTAATTACAATTGGAGTTCTGCTTAACGAAAAATTTGGATTTTCACGTGTTTAAATGTCTGTTAAAGTGTTTAATGAAGGCATTTTTTTATTTCTGATGAGCAGCAGACTAGCTAACGGCCTACCTTATAGTAAGCAACTACCGTCGCCTATGGATGTTTGCTACGCTAGAGGCATTGCGAACACGCTGCTGTCTGCATAGGACTACAGGAACCTGGGTATGGTACAAATACACCTGGGGTGGTTGCCATCCAGACGTCCTTGGGGCCCTACCGCGGCTAATAGGGGCATTCTTTCTTCGTCTCTGCACGGAAAAAAAGAATATTTATTTAAGCACCTTAAATGTATTAGGACTGGAGCATCCGCCTGTGAGCACAATCCCCTAGACTCCATTCAACCGCGCGCAGTTCGTGTTGTTGACGATCCTATACTCACAGACGGTCTAGACACACTTAGACTTCGGAGACTTTGTGTCTCATTGCGTATTCTTCCGACTGTACAACGGGAAGTGTTCTGAGGAGCTATTTAGAATCGTGCCCTCGTCGTCTTTCTACCACCGCACTGCCCGCCATCGGCTGCGTGTTCATCCCCATTTCTTGGAACCTCTTCTTAATTGTACGAAACAGTTCTCAAAAACGTTCATGTTGCGTACTCTCAGGATTTGGAATGAGATTCCGACTGAGGTTTTCTCAGCGCGGTATGATATGGGACTTTTAAAAAAGGCGTTATAAATTTTCTTCGAGGCCAGCAGCATGTTGGTAATGCCTCTGATGTTGCAAACGTCCATAGGCGACGGTGACCAAATGTCAGGGTGGGCCGTTTGCCTCTCTGCTGAACTCTAGCTATAAAAAAATAATAATAATAAGAATGATGTTCCCGAGTAATTGGTAAGAATTTATGTATTTTCTTAAGTTTGTTTAATTATTATTGTTAGGGTCACATTTTTTTTGGTATTGTAAATTGATTGGGGTGGACACTGAAAATCAGCGCTGTGTTGAATCAGACTTCAATACAGCATAATGCCGAGTGTCAACCTCGTTGGCGGTATATACACATATAGATGTAGGATCTAATTGTAACAATAATTTAACCAATAATTTTTTTCTTTCTTTCAAAGGAAAAACATTAAGGTAAAAAAATCGAATACCAAAAAAACAAACAATATAAATATCAAAGTAACAATGACAACCCTAAGTGTTCTGCAAAAATTCTCGACTTGAGCAGAGTTATTTATTGTAACAATTGCTAAAATTATATCCAATGTGGACTTTAGATATAATACCTTTGAACTTGTACTCTCGTTAATTAAATCATTAGAAAAAAGAGACATGGTTTATTACATTTTATTTTTAGTATATTTATCGACGCTTGAAAGGCAACCTTTACTAAGCGACATTGAGTGAACTTTCCAGGTAAGTGATTATACATTCTAATATGTATTATTTTTATTGCTGTGGAACAATAGAGAAGCTGACCACCCACTTAATAATAAGCCAGTTACCGTTGCCTGGTTTACGACGCCAGGGCCACAGGAACTTGGGTCACCTATGCCGGAACACAACACAAAGTTATTACGGCGGCATGTTTAGAGAACACGGGTATGTTGCCATAGATGGGCTTTCATAATTTTTCTAGGTAGTTCCGACCTTTACGAACTGGTATGCTTTAACGGTGTATGCTTTATTAAGTTACTAGCTTTATTATAAAATTTAAAATGTAAAGTTAACATAATACAAATTACTAATACACACGGAAGTTTAAAATCGCGAGCACGTATTTTATCGCGTGCCACGAAAGGCGCCGCGTTCCGTTCGACTGATTTATTATCATACTGCGTGTAATTAAAATTATCGTCGGGATGCACAGGTGCGAAGGGCGCGGGGAGGGCAGCTACGTGCCGGTCCGGAATTCGAGATTAAAGTAGCAAAGTAGCCGGTCACCATACATAATTATACTGTGATGTACTGTTGCGAGAGAATAAAAGCATTGGTAAAAACTACATTTTTGCGGTTTTATGTGCATTTTTCCGGTGTTCAAAAATGACGAAACGGTGCAGTTTCGTCTCCTAATACCAATAAGATATTTCTTTTTGAAGCATGTTTAAAAAGGAGGAAATTAGGAAGAAGCCCAGAAATTATGTTTATTAAAACAAATTCTTGACTAAGACACTTCCTGACAGAGTATCACACTTGGAGACTAATGTAGAAGTCCCGGTATCGAATCCTACGATGCAGATATTCTTACCTAATGTGCATATAATAACATAAATGCCCTATTTAGGGCGAATGAACCATACCATGGTTACGAGTATGTGTAACACACTAATTCGTTTACCAGGACCAGTGTGGCGGCGGGTATTCTATTCTTTCCCTCCAGGGACAGGCCCCAGCAATAACAGTTTTCAGCTAGGATCTTTATTGAAATTCAGTTATTTTAAAATTAAACAATAAAAAAAATTAAAAATCCGTTTACCATCCACAAATACTATGTGTCACCAAAGTGTGGTAAAAAGCTAAACTTTCCACAGCCAGCTTACAAACTTTGGACCGCGGCTTTTATTAATCAATCCACATAAGATATTTACGAGTCTTACGAGAAGTTCAACTTATTTTGCGAGTAAACGGTTATAAGTTTACGAAGAATGTGTCCAACACAAGTCATGTACATAATCGGTGTAGTGTATCCAAATACACTCCAAATCCAAAAATCATTTTCTTTAATTAAAAATTCATTTTATAAATAGGAAATTTTTAAAGCGCTCAGTATCGTACTTTTCATAAATAATGAGTTTCTTTCAAACAAATTATAGGTAAGCTTTGAAAGGTTTTTAAACAACCATAATAATCATTTTATTCAGAAAAAAGTTCTATGCATTAATATTGCATTGAAATTAAAATCCAATACGTTCTTAATATGATGTGTTCTTTAACTAACCTGTATTTTTTTTAAATTAGTATATATCTTCTAATCTTAATAGATTGAAAAAAAATTGGCGGGTTAGACATACCGGTGCACACAGATCATTTGCAGGTTTCCTCACAATGTTTTTCTTCATCGTCAACACGTAGCAACTGTATGCTCATTATACAAAAAAAAACCTGTCTAAGCGGCGAATACGGTCGTGGACACTGAACCCATGACTTCTAGATTCACTTAGCTACCACGTATCTATTTTTTTTCTATACACTTGGAAATAAATAAACAAAATGTTTCTTTAATCAAATTTCAAATGAATTTTCTAAAACTTTCAGAAAACTTTGTCTGTTAGGTATGTTTTCTTTTCTTTTAAGCGTCTGATCAACGGTTGGATTAGACGTTCCCGCCTCGGAGCCCCGAAGCAGTTCTCGACTATAATCACAAGGCAAAACTGGCTTAAGCTTTCTCGAGCAATTACGCGACAAGAAAATAAATAAATGTGGTTGTGTTTAAATCTAAGTGTCTAAGCCACACGCCTAAGGGACGATTGCACTCTTGAAAATACTGTTTTACAGTCAGTCTATCATGGTGTCCACTTCTTTCTTTAGCAGTAAAGATATATTACGCATTACACTTATCAGCAACAATCTTGCCTTCAGCGATTAGAATTTAGGCTATTTGTGATAGATCGCACATGTGTGTTTTGCTAGAATTATATGCAAGAAGTAGTGATGTAACATACAGCTTTGACTGTAGGGACGTACTTGACAACCACAAAATTGGCGTCTCGATATTGCTAAGTTTTTTTACAGGCAAACGGCCCAGCCGATAGCAGGTGGTCACAGTCGCCTATGAATGAAACAGTTTTTTTAAAAGCTCTATATCGTAATGCGATGGTAAAACTAAGCCGGAAGCTAGCTCCAAATGCAGAGAGTACGCAACATGAACCTTCTTGAGTTCAGAGTTAATACTTGATGTCGATACAAATGATATTTATTTATAGTGGCTAATTTTATTTAATCGTTCCCGCACGTGAAATGGGAGTGCTATAAAGCATTTATTTTATTAGTAATGAAGTTTTCACAGACGAATAACGAGTGCGAACTTATGATAAGTACAATAACAAGTGCGAACATTTAAAAAGAGACCGCCGCCATATTTTCTAATTTTCCCCAACAATGGTCTAGAAACAAAGTCATCCATTACTGCCATTTGAAACTTCAAACACAAAAGAATGCGCGGGAGCCTTTCTTTTGTGGAATGGCCGCTCATTAATTAATGGGAATCGGTCAAGTACGATGCGCCGGAACTGACTATTTGGGTGTCTCTTTATAATATTAATTAAATAACCTGGATTTCTTTTACTACAGTAAAACCTCTTTAAGTCGAAAACTTACAAAAATCCGAAGAAATGTTATTTCCTTCCCTTCAATCCCTTAAATCTCTGTTGCTTGAAAAACTTCGTTTAATTCGAAAACTCTATATCTCGAATTTTTTGGTGTCACCCTTCAAATTCGACTTACAATGTTTCTACTATAAACAATAAAGAAAATATATACCATATAGAAAATAATTACAAAATTTAGTTTTTTTGACTGCACATTTAATATCTGTAATTTGTTTTATCGTATTATAATTAGACGTTAAAATTTAACTGTATACTATCGCGAGATTCGAAGCCGTTTGGTCACCAAATGGAACTCACTTGACTACGATGTTTCAATTTATTTGAATAACACCTTCATCTCACTTTTACTTACATTTTAAGTGTAGACAAACTTACCTGAAACAGAATAGTTGTTGTTAAATTCAATTTAAAGTCACAAACTTAAAGTTTAATTAAAGTGCAAGACTCGATTCCATCACTCGAGGGATAAAATTAAAACGAAACAGTTGTATATTTGCGTAAAGAGATGACGGTCATTCGTCTGAACGGGTCTGTGGCGACTAATTGTTTTCTTGCAATTTTACCTTAACAACGATTTCAAGTTTAGTGCTTCAAGTTACAAGCGATGAGTTAATTAAATCTATTATCAGCTTAGAGAGCTTTTTGTAACAATTTCCAAAGATTTTTGGACGTTACAGAGCGTGACAACATTATACAGAATTACTTTATTTTTAGCGGGTTGCAGATCCAGAGCAAAGTTAAACAACAATATATAAATAAACATATTGGGACATTTCACATAACGCCATCTACGAGGGCGGTCCGATAAGTACATAGCCTCACCGCCCGATAGCACCACTATCACAAGAGCAATTTCTTATTACGTAGTATATTCTCATAGACAACTACTGTAAAAAATTTCAGCTGAATCGAACGCGTAGTATATTGTTTTGACCACGTATGGATGCGAGTGTGTCTAAAAATGGAAAAGAGGAATATCGTTCGGTGATATGATTCTTATTTTTGGAAAGGAAATCAAAGAGCCCTTGGATGCTGTGTACGATGACTCCTTCTATAGCAACCTTCAAAAATTGGTTTAACCAATTTCAACGTGGTCGCACTTCGGTTTTTGATGAGCCACGCCCAGGTGCCCCGAAAACGGCTACCATGGAGGAAAACGTGAAAAAATCCACGATATCGTACTACCGATTCTTCAGACTTCAGACTAAACTTTCTACAGCTGGTATGTTAGGTTGACTTCAAATTGATTCCAAAAAAAAAACTTATATGAAAACACTTGATTTTATTTTGTCCACGAGTATGCAAGCAGAGCCATTAAATAAAATAAGAAAATAGATTTGTATCAGTGTCGATAACTGTGATTGATATATAAATATAGTTTTTGGGGTCCAATAGTCTTATAATTGGGTGTCCAATCGTTTGTTAATAGGACCGTTAGGTGAGAATAAAGAAACTACTTTCAGATGACACCGGGTAATGATGATGCTTTTTTTTTATTGCTGAACAGCAGACAGGCTGACGGCCCGCTTAGAATTTAGCAGTTACCGTCGCCTATGGGTGTTTGCAACGCCAGTGGCATCGCGAACACGCTGCTGTCCCATAAGGGTACAGGAACTTGGGTCACTAATGCCGGAACACAACACAAGGTTATTATGGCGGCATACTTAAGACCGAAGGTGGTCGCCATCCAGACGGTCTTGAGGCCCTACCACATAGCTAGGGTGGGTTGTTTTGTCGGCTTTTACGACAGGCCGACCCCGGCCGCAGATGTTAGTATTCTTTCTCCGCTTCTGCACGGATAAAATGACGGATGCTATGGTAATGATAATGCTACGACAAGGATTAATGTAGCCATACACTTTACACAGTATATATTTAGAGGTAGGGCCAAGCCCAAGCCTGTCTGGATGGCATCTACTCCTGGTTTTATAATTCCGCCATAACTTTGTGTTGTATTCTGTTCCACAACAAATAAATTCATAAATGATTTCACCTCTAGCTCCTTTAACTTACACCATACAATAATATCGAAAGAGGTTTCTTAGAGAGTAGAATAAAATGTCGCCTCTCCTAAAGCCACCCTCCACTCCCTCCTCTACACTAAGGTTTAATTAAACGCATTCCTCACCCCTTCTCAATGTAACAGGCGGGCGATCATTTTTCTTGTAAACCAATTTACAAGCGTTGTATATTTATTATATTTTTTTATTTAATTAACGAGATGTTACGGTAATTACATACATTACGTAACATCACATCATCATACACAAGTTATTACAATATTTAATTAATAAGATGTTACGTAGGACAAAAATGGCCAAGTTAGAGGTAATTACGCTGACTCGTTCGTTTAGCACTCATTCTGCATCCTATAAAATATTAATAGGGCTAATATTTATCATTAATTATTATTGAGGACAGATGCTGAAACACTTGATACGACACAACGATCTAATCAAAACCATCATATAATTGAAGGAAAGCGGAAGAGAGGGAGACCAAGAATGACATTTATGGAGCAAGTAAAGAAAAGATTGTACGTCGTGTCGTATCAAGAAGTCAAGGAAAAGGCACTTTGTAGAGAGGACTGGAAGATGCTCCACCGACAAGAGCAGTAGCTCTTAAATAAATGATGACAATAAACATTTACTAAAATCACAACTGGAGCAAAACCCGTAAAAATTAAACAACTATAAAATAAAACACACGACACTGTTGAAACTTACGATTAGGGTTAAATAAGAAACCAAGTATCCATAAAATAAAATACGTGAAGTAAAAAGTTAACGTTATTATGAGCATACTATACACGTGTAGCCTGTGGGCTCTGTGCTTAAGTCGTCCAACGCATTCGTGGTGAGAGGGTTGGGGCTGCTCCGTTTCTGCAGCGCTTCAGGCATGTTTGCTGAGGTACGGGTGGACTGTTTCTTTGCCATAATAAACAAGCGTAGTGGGTCCCTGGTGCGCCGGGTGCGTGAAAGCGCCAGCGACATCCTGAATTGTTTGCGTGTAGGCTGGATTCCTCCTACATTAATAGGTGCTGCAGGCTACATAATCCGGTGGCTTAATATTGTATTTGTAAGTGCGACTCCATTTGTCTACGTCTTCTTTCTTTGTTGTGATTATATTATTATTATTTTATTTTTCTCTTGTACTATTAAATTAATGTATTGTTAGGAATATCGAACTCAAAATTGTCTTGTTGGCGGCACTGACTAATGTTTGAAGCAACTAAAGAGAGTTTCCATCACTTCCGGCACAAGCGGCCGGATGTGGCAGCGGCCATTGGCGGAAGTCGTATTATTTGGCGGCTGCACCGGATGTAACGGCAGCCATATTATTTAACAGCTGCGAGAGACGGCGTCTGGGAGAGCGCTAGTACACCGAGTTCGCCCCACCTTCGCCTTTATAAGGAGCTGCGCTGATGAGCCGGCACGCATTTCAAACGAATGCGTCTTGGTGTACGGACCACTGTCTCTCGACGACAGTCAGTACTGCCCAGTTATTGGACGTGGAACGTTGTCTCAGACAATTAGTACTGTCCTTATTGCGGTGGGTGTGTGGAATCCTGTCTCTGACAGTCAGTACAGTCCTAGGTGACCGCCCTCACTGTCACATGACTAGTTATTTAATTTGTATATTGCCATATCTGAGTTGTCCCTCTGATGTCTGGGCCACACCCGACAAAAGTATAATGTATTTAATGTGAATGGACTTTCTTGACAAATAAATAATAATTATTATTATTATAGAACGATCTTAGAATGTGTTTTGTTGCTAGCAAGCACATTTTTTATTGCTGAGGAAAAGCTGACAGACTGACACCCAATTAATAGGAAGACGTTACCGTTGCCTATAAATATTTTCGAAGCTAGGGTACATGAAACTGGGTCACTAATATCGAAACATAAAATTATTATGGACGCGTATTTAGACCAAGGGTTGCCATTCAGATGGGCTTGTGGCCCTGTCACGTAGCTACGGCTGTTTTATCGCCTTTTATGACAGACCGACCCCGGTCGCAGAGGTTAGTATTCTTACTCCACCCCTGCACGGAGAGAGTGCGGTCTCAAAGTAAGCAGCAGAGCGCTTGTTCTGCGTAATTAGATAAGTGAAATACTTTTCATTTGTAAATAAGAACGGAGGTCGTCAATCAGTCAGTCGTCATCGGAATAAGAAAAGAGCTAAATCTAATATTATTAAAATTAATTATTATTCTTTCTTCCCTTATACCAGACTATGTGGGATCGGCACAACATACTCTCTCCTCTATTGTTGTCATATCAACATTCACACCTTTTTTGCCATATCATCTTTTACACAATGTATCCATTTTGTCTTTAGTCTACTGTACTCCTTTTGTATCCATCCACTCTAATTTCTAGCATTTTTCTTGTTACATGACGACATAAAATATGTAGTACATTAAAATAATGATTAAAGAGAAAGAATTTGCAAATAAATTATTTGAACAGAACCCAATAGACATTCGAGAGCGATTCACGCTTAACGCGGTAACATCGTAAATTCAAGCAGCTACAAAAGTTAATCTTTACGACTGCCGGTAACAAGATAATTATATGTATTATGTTCTTTGGTACAGTTTACGAGCCTCTTCATATTCATATCCACAATATTATAGCCAAACGAAGCTCTATATTATAGTAAACCACTACTTGTTAGGTAAAACTTTTAATTTGTGGGGCGATACAGTTAAAAAAAGTATATCAAATGGGTAATTTGTATATTTAAAAATAAATTTAGATATATACAATAAACATTTCTATTATTTGTTATTTATGTCAACTGGATTTTACGACGAGCGTTCCTTTTTATTTGAATTTGAAAATTTAATTTTAGTATCAAGTTGGCCATGATACATATTATCATGGCCAATCACAATATGAAGGAAGGAGTTTTTATGCAACGAAAACTTTTCGCCATAGATTGTTTCTATGTACTTATCCCGGTATGGATGGAAGCGAGAGGTCTGGCCATATGTTGGCGACGAGGCCTCGGCATTCTGTAGACCATGGCGTATGGCATGGCATGTATAAAGGTCCGTTTCTTCGATATTGAAAGAAAAATCTATAGCTAGACGATTTACTACTAAACCCGTATCATACGCTAATAATGTCGGCTGAAATAAGCGTATGCTAACACATGTTCACCTTTGACATAGTCGAACCCGTATCCATGGCAACGGGCGGGATGCCGGCCCACGCTGTGTCACAGTACTAAACTAGTAAATAGCACTTCAGTAGGGTTATTACATGTTCATCGGTATTGGACTTCCTTCTGATTTTATTAAGTAAATTAACAACACACGATGAATATATATGTAAAAAAGGAAAATGTAATTCCTTTTCTTTAATTCAAATATTCCCGCGCAGCGAACGTCTTCGTGACAAAGCGATATATATGGATAGATAATTATTATTTCATGGCAAACTATGAACTAAATGATGAGAAAGCATGTTTTCATAAAAAATAATAATTGTATAACATACTAATTTCCTACTAATTTAATTTAATACTGTTCACTGCTGCGTTGGAAGATGTCTTCAAGCTTCTGGACTGGAACGGACTGGGCATCAACATTAACGGTGAGTACATCACTCACCTTAGATTCGCAGATGATATCGTAATCATGGCTGAAACCATGGAAGACTTAAGCCATATGCTTGATGGCCTCAATACAGCTTCCCAAGGAGTAGGTCTCAAAATGAACATGGACAAGACGAAAATCATGTCTAATGTCCATGTCGCACCTACCCCCGTAACAGTTGGGAACTGTACTTTCGAAATTGTTGACGAATACGTCTACTTGGGTCAAACGATCCAGTTAGGCAGGTCCAATTTCGCGAAAGAGGTCACTCGTCGAATCCAACTCGGATGGGCAGCGTTCGGGAAGCTCCGTAAAATCTTTTCATCCCAAATACCGCAGTGTCTCAAGACGAAGGTTTTTAACCAATGTGTGTTGCCAGTGATGACATACGGAACGCAGACGTGGTCGCTAACTATGGGCCTTATGAGAAAGCTCATGGTCGTTCAGAGAGCAATGGAGAGGGCTATGCTCGGAGTTTCCCTGCGAGATCGAATCAGAAATGAGGAGATTCGCAGGAGAACCAAAGTAACCGACATAGCCCGGATGATTGCAAAACTGAAGTGGCAGTGGGCTGGGCACATAGCTCGAAGGACTGATGGCCGTTGGGGCAGAAAAGTCCTCGAATGGCGACCACGTACCGGAAGACGCAGTGTTGGTAGGCCCCCCACAAGATGGACCGATGATCTGGTCAAGATCGCCGGGATAGGTTGGATGAGGGCAGCGCAGGACCGATCATCGTGGAGATCTTTGGGGGAGGCCTTTGTCCAGCAGTGGGCGTCTTCCGGCTGAAATGATGATACTAATTTCCAATAACAGAATTATAAAATTGAGAATTAAACTGATTGTGCACTTCGATGGGCTTGCGGTGGCCACAGATTCGATTCCCGCCTCGGGATAAAAGTCTGATTGACTAGTGCCCCTTCCCCGGGGATTTCGGGGTATATGTGGGAGTCCGGGAAAAATGATTGACATCCGACTACCCACTAACATAACCGGCTGTTCTCCTATCGCCTGACTGATCCGGTGATCTCGTGGCCCAGACCGATACAGTGCCCATAACACAAATGCTACGACACTTATTTTAGGATTAGATGGCACTTATTATATACTAGCCAATCGCGCACGCCTCGCTGGTCGAATAACAAAAAAAAAAAGTAAATCGAATAAATATGAGAAGGTTTTGTACGCATGCGCGCTACACCGCTTATCCCACTTCTCCGCGGCAAGAAAAATCGTTGTTTCTTAAAACTTTCATAACTTCATTAAATATATTTAATGAAGATATCGCAATATATATTTTAGATAAGAGCAAATGTCTAAGAAATAAAACTTTAAAAAATTTAACTGATATCTATCCAGTAGTTTTGCCATGATGCGCGTGCGCACAACTGCAGACCTCTATTATTTTATTTTTATAGATTATTAAGCATTCAATATTTTATATCGTGTAAAAATAGCACAGAGAATAACACAACGGTTGATTTTATACAAAAATAATATAAATAATTTTGCCTACTGATCTCAAGAGACACTGTGACGGCTTTCGCATCACAAATCACGGTATTGTGTTCTATCGGGGCCACCTACGTTTAAGAAATGATTTAGCGTTACTGAAGCGAACCGTGACGATCCTCAGTTTCTTGGAAAAGCTTTATCGACGTTATTACGCGAACATAATATTTCTTGATATGTACCATATATTTGAATGATTTTAATCAAAATATTGTCTTACATAATACGTAAGACAATATCACCGACCATCTGGATATGAAAGAAAAGATTTTCTTCGTGCAGGGGCAGAGTAAGAATACTAACCTCTACGACCAGGGTCGGACTGTCGTAAAAAGCGACAAAACAACTCTAGGTTACGTAGTAGGGCCGTCAAGGCCACAAGGCCATCTGAATGGCAATCACCGTATGCCGCCATAATAAACTTGTGTTGTGTTCCGGGATAAGTGAGTTAGGTTCCCGTACACCTATGGCACAGCAGCGTGTTCAGGGTGCCGCCAGCGTTGCAAACATCCATAGGCGATGGTTACAGTTACTATTAAGTGGGCCTTCAGCCTGTCTGTTGTCCCTCAGCAATTAAAAAACTAGTCCAAAAATATATTCTTATTTTTCAGAGAATGCACAAAACGATTTACTTTTTCTCAGCACAGGGGCGGAGTAAGAACGCTGACTGTGGGTGAAGGCGGCCTGTCATAAAAGGTGGCAAAACAACCCTTGGCTAAGTTATAAGGCTCAATGCCATAATGAACTTTTATTGTGGCACTGAACCCTATAAACGAAGTTCCTACGGTGCCTCTGGTGTCGCAAACATCCATAGGCGCCAGTAACTGTTTATGTGCGCCGACAAGCATTATGTATTGATAAAAAAAATCGTGTCTATTTTATATTTCAGCAAAACTAGATGTCATGGGAAGTAAAGACGAGCTCAGTTGGAAGAGTCAACGAGATGTGCAGCATTTATTCATTTGTGTACATATGTATATATAAGTATAATAGTCGATCACGCCCGCTCCGCTGGGCGAATAACGGGCAAAAAAGTAAACCGAAAAAAAAATGAGAAAGGGTCGATGGAATCGCAAAAAAATAAATAACCTATAACTATCTACGAAAAATTCCGCGTCGAATGGTAGCAGTCCCATTCCGAATACGTTCAGCAGTTTTGAGGTGACGGTGCATCAAATGAACCATATTTTTCCTTATATCTGTATAGAAACCTGACACTTACGGTTAATGGGTTCAAAACATTGAAACTAAAGCCTCTCCCCTTAACATCCAATGACTAATTATCACAGTGTACGCATTACAAGCTCCAAGGCAGGCAGTTCAAACATTAACGGTACACTAATGGATAACAACAGTTACACAGAATAATCAGGTTCAGAAGGTCTATATTCCTACCAACTAGCACATTTATGGAACCTTTTCGGTCAGATTGCTGATGTTACAACAAGTAAACAATGTTTATCTTAGAACTAGCAGCCCGTCCCAGCTTCGCACGGGTATTTAACAAAAAATTAAAAATTAAAACCTTCTATTTTTTTTCGGTCTCGGGGAAAAACCTCTCTTGACGGGTTATCCCGGCCCGGGGGGACCGAGGGATATAAGGGACTCCGGAAAAGATGTTCGACCCACTAAAAAACCCCGCTGTTCTCCTATCGTCTACGCCCGGGCCCACGGATATATGGCCTGCCGATCTCGTGGCCCGGGCCGGCGCCGGCCCACGCTTTGTCTTAAAGCGGGCCCCTTCTAAAGTGCTGGCGCCAGTGGGTCAGGGTTTCGTCCCCCCGGCGCTCTCTTGTAACAACTCTAGGAGTTGAGGGGGGCTGTGGAACAGCACGCGGCCTTCTCCCTCGCGGCAATAGTGCGGGCGGCGGATCCTCCCCCGAGGGGCCGCCCGCGGCCGTTTTCTACGTCGGCCGGAGATCGTTGCCCGCCCTCCGGCGCCGACGACGCGGACTACGTTGGCGGGAGGGGAGTGCGGTGGCGGACTCCCGCTCCCGTTCCGCCGCCTCCTTTGCAGACACTACTGCCTCGCAAAAGGAGGCGACGGCCGTCCATCCAGGATCGCCCCCGACCATGGACAGAACCAGGGCCGGGAGTGACAGGTCCACGGCCAATTCCGGACGGGACTCGCATCCTCGTCGCGTGCTAGTCAGGCGTGGGTACGACTACCAGACGACACTCCAGAAAAAGCAGAGTCGCCTGACGTCGTAGCCGGCCCAGCAAGACCAACCGACAGCGAGGATGCAATTCCCGCCCCGGGAACACTCTGTGCAGGCGCAGTCGAAATAGGCATGGTTTCGACTACCAAATCAGGTCCCAGGGTAGAACCCGGGACCCCAATCAGTATTCGCAATCATCCCACCGGGGACCACGCCACGAACAGAGAGCTAAGTTGGAAAGGATGTAAAAGGTAGACGGAAAGAAAGGTAGGACTCTGTCGCCTCGAACGGAGAGGGGAGTGAAGCGACGGATGCTCGGGCACCTCGGGTACGCACACCCGTGCACTCCTCGGACAGAGGAGCGCCCCTGAGGGCAAACCCTTCTATTTGCGTCAGGTTACTAAAAAAATAAAATTATAAAGAAAGTTTGAATATTATTATTTCTATGAGCTTTTATTTTAATGATTTTTTTGTTATTACTTTTATTTATTTTTCGTTATTTTTTAATAAGTATTCTAATTTTTGTAAAAACCCCAGTGACGCACGCCTACATTGCATAAGGTGCTGCCTAGCTAGCCGAACAGGGTGAGCGGCTACCACGCAACATTTTTCTAATACTTACATTTTTAAACTCGTGATATCTTTCGAATGGAATATCCGAATTGAATAATTCAAAAAGTTATATAAAGGTATTGAAACAGTTTTGAATATGAAGTAATTTATTTTGATAAGGATTAATACCAAGATCCAAATAAAGAGTCTTTTCTAGGGGCGGCATTTCAATTAATTTTTTTAAATAAAAGAACACTTATGCATAACTATAATAGTTAGACATATGCTGTCGCGACACTTTTTGTAAATAATGATGTGTTCTGCAAAGTTGTAGTACATTATTTTATTCTATCATCAATAGTTTTCGCAGCGCATGCGATTTAAATAATATTTTAGGTAATTTTTTTACACTTTGGGTTACATTATTGGAGTTTTAGTAAGGATCCCTAATTTTTTTGAAAATATAATATAGCCTATGTCACTCGGGGATAGTGTAGCTTCCCAACAATGAAAGAATTTTTTAAATCGGGTCAGTAGTTTCGGAGCCTATTCAAAGCAAACAAACAAACAAACAAACAAACAAACAATCAAATCTTTCCTCTTTATAATAGTAGTATAGATATAGATATATAAATAAAAAATTACATACAGAAGATCGACAAAAGCTTGGACGCGATCAACATTAGTTACAAATAAAAAATATAATAATATTTTTACAGATTTTTCATTATTATTAAATATATAAATATTTCAAATGCGTATTCTTTTCGCCATTTACTAAGCAATTTATTTACAAGATTACAAAAACAAAATGGATAAACCTGTGTCTGAGGTTTGTAACTGAATGAAGAATGGAGCCTAAAAGACAACTTTAGTAATTGTTGAGACCCTTCGCCGCAGTATGTAGACACCTATCGCATAACATGGAATTTGATAGACACACCAAAATCTATTATAAAAGATCTCTAAAACTATACACCCGTTTGAATTGAAATTTAACATAGTTAAAGAAATCCTATGCAAAATGTATTTATTAAATTTATATAGCAGAGTAATATTTGCTGAGTCAGTTAGTCAATATTTATTGCACTCAAATCATACAAGGAAGTTTCAAATTAGGGACATACTTGTTGAAGCAATCGTCAAATTAAACGGCGTAATAAGGCTTCGAACAAATGAAGGCACCACGAAATCACGCCGAGGGAACGCTGAAGATTGTAATTATGTACTTTTTCATCGAAAAAGTTGAGTGGTGGCTGAAGTTGCGTTTTAAAAGAAAAGGGCGCTTTCGGTGATTTGACGTGGTTCCGGTAAGACTTACTTAACCTTAGTCTTTGGCCGACATGACATTTTTTTTATTGCTGAACTACATACAGTAAACAGGATGACGTCTCACTTAATAGTTACCGTCGCCTATGGATGTTTGCGACGCTAGAGGTCCCACGAACACGCTGCTGTCCGAATATAGGTGCAGGAGCCTGGGTCATTAATGCCGGAACACAACAAAGTTATTATGGCGGCATACTCATACATCCAATGTGGTTGGAGCCCTACCACCTAGCTAGGATGGATTGTTTTGTCATCTTTCACGACAGGCCGACCCTGGTCGCAAGGGTTGGTATTCTTATTCCGCCTCCGCACGGATAAACCTAACCTAAAAACCGACATGCGGAATTATAGATAAATTTTGTAACTTTATGCGAGGTAAAAATATTTCTGGTAAATGTTTAACTATCTCCAACAACTGCTTCTCTTAATTTATCTATTCTCAATAATATAAATAAAAAAAAGCATAAAATTTAAGTAAACTAACTGATATCATCATTAACATCAACCGATGTGAAACACATGAACAGCTGTTTAACTATATATATAAGATACATGGTATCTTCTATGGTTCAAATTCAGATATTTATTTGCACATCATGTGTTTATAATAATGTCTTAAATACTAATATACAGCCGTCGGGTTTTTGAACCCACCGACAATAATAGCACACAATTCCACAGCATTGCCCCTCTCTCATCTCTTTACGCCCGCCAACCAGACAACTGTGGCCTCTGTGGCATTTGCTTACCGACCCTCAGAGTAGTACTCTCGTCGAACCTGGGAGATGAACAAATGAAGTCGCTTGACAAGCCACAGACAGGGCAACAGAATCCACTGATTGCCAATAACGTCCATAATTGGTCCACCATGCCAAGATGAGCCAAAGTAGAGCTGCGGTGAAACGAGTACGCTCCCGCAGCTAGGACTACGTCACCGAAGGGTCGTTGGTCCCTGAATTTATTCTGGTGTAAACTCCTAACTCAAGGCCCCAAACCTCCTCAAGGAAATGATGTGGGTTTGTTTTTGTTTGTTTATGAATTATTTTTTCATATTACTTCCACAGTACTGTGGCAATTCCAAGGCAGTGTAGGTCGATGAATTTGTAAGCGCATCTACATCGATATTCGATTAGGCGGAGGTGATGGATGATACTATCTCTTAGTATCTTAACAGCCGCCCTAGTCTAATGCCGCGTATTAATAGCTATATAGTGTGCGTTTTATATTCATACAATACAATCTTGAGTTATGATCTTTTCGATTTTAACCCCCCAACGAAAATGACAAGTGTAGTAAGTTTTCATGTGAATTCGTCTATCAGTGGCATCGCAACACCAATCGCCACGCTCTCATGAAAATCTGATGTGATCGAAATCATTTACAATGCCTGACCAGTACTAGGTAGATCTAGATTAACCGCTATAATAATTTGGCGGAAGTATCAATCATCAACAGCCTCACGTCGCCCACTGCGGGTCATAGGCCTCCCCAAGATCACGCCATAACACCCGATCCTCCGCTTTTCTCATCTAGCCACTAGCAGCTACCTTTTTAATGTCATCGGTCCACCGAGCTGGAGGGCGGCCTACACTGCGTTTGCCAAGACGCAATCTCCCACTCTAGGAATAGCTTACTCAGACGGCTGTCGGTCGTGCGACATACATGTCCAGCCCATCGCCACTTCTACGAGCATATTTTGCGAGCCATGTGCCGTCACTTTAGTTTTCTTGTATCTCTTCATTTCGGTTTTTATCCTTAAGGGAGAATATATTTAGAGATAATTCTATGAGGGGTTGCGTAAAAGAAGATAAGGTGTAAAGTTGACGGCTAACAGAGGAGAGTGGAAGGAGAGAACCCGTCGTCTCGTCTTATGTGAATGTAAAGATGTGAAACTCGTCGTCTTATGTGAGATAAGTGCAGGAAGAAAAAGAGTTCTGTTATTAGAGTAAAAAGAGTCAAAGGGCACCAAGTAGTGACATTTATGAAAAGATCAATCGTCTTAAGGAGGAATCCTGCTTTGGAGTCCCGAGAACTCAATTTTTTCTTGCTCAAATCTATTTTTAATATATCTAGAAATATGTATAAAAAGTTATAGAGAATATTACGCACTGTATTTTAAAAAATACAACACTAAACGCAGTGATGTGTCAAGCAGATGTTCGAGGATTCGTACATTTTAGCACAAGTTTTGTCGAGTTTTCGTTTTTACCATTTTTCTAACCTTACGAGTAGGATTGATTACAAGAAAACTAAACAAGCAATCAAAACGTACGAAGGCTTTTGTTAATTTCAGTTGTGTTCTCTTTGATTTGAATTAAAAATATTGTAAACAACTTTTTTGCAACTTTTTTTACCCGTAAACGTAATTTACTTTAAATTTAAAAAACCCAAACTAAATTTTTACTTTTTATAGAGTATAGAGAATTAAAACTTATATAACTTAACTTATTTTTGACTTAAATTGAGAGGTCCATCTTTCCCACCGATTGATGACTATAATTTTTTTTATTACGTAGGACAGCAGACAGGCTGACAGCCCGCTTAGAATTTAGCAGTTACCGTCGCCTATAGGTGTTTGCAACGCCAGTAGCATCGCGAACACGCTGCTGTCCCATAAGGGTACATGAACTTGGGTCACTAATGCCAAAATACAACACAAGGTTATTATTGGCGGCATACTTATGACCAAAGGTGGTCGCCATCCAGATGGGCTTGAGGCCCTACCACGTAGCTAGGGTGGATTGTTTTGTCGCCTTTTACGACAGGTCGACCCCGGTCACAGAGGTCAGTATTCTTTCTCCGCCCCTGCACGGATAAAATTATAAGTTGTTGCATAAATATGCATGAAAATCGCCTGCGTTTACATATTTTTCTATGTAATTTTTTTTAAGGCTCAAATATGCAAAAAAGTACTCTAAAAAGCTCGCTAAACTTGGTTTTTCAAGGCCTTCTAAAACAGTATCTCTTATTACAGAGCTTTTCTGCTTAAGTGTCTTCGGCAAATCGGAAAATATATTCAACGCTCTGAAAGGAAATTAACTTGCTAAAAGGGGATAATAGACTCTCGCGTCCTTTGAAGTTTAATTTCAGCCTGAATCTATTGCTAATATGGAGCACGGGATTAGTATTAACCTTTGGGTGCTTAAATAGCGATATAGAGGGCATGGTCAGCCTGTCGTAAAAGGCGCCAAATAACCCACCCTAGCCACGTGATAGGGCCCCAAGCCCGTCTGGATGGCGACCACGTTTGGTCTTAAATATGCCACCATAATAACTTTATGTTATGTTCCGGCATTACTGACCCAAGTTCCTGTACCCTTATGGGACAACAGCGTGTTCGCGATGCCATTAGCGTTGCAAGCACTCATAGGCGACGGTAGCTGCTATATCCTAAATGGGCCGTCCGCCTGTCTACTGTTCTACAGCAATAAAAAATAGAGGGACTTGTGATGATGTGCACGGTGCTATAATATATCGATACGAAAGCTGAAATATACATGTTTATTAGGACTTTTGAGGGTCTTTTTAAGTGAACTGTATATCTTGTATGTAGGTTAGGTTAGGATATAGCGAGACTTGTTGGCAAGCGGTGGTCTCCTTCTGTGAGCAAGTCATCTGACAAAAGGATGCCACCAAGCGGGAAAGGGAGAAGGACACAGAGGCGCCAGCCATCCGCAGGAGGCGGCCTGGCAGGAGTAGACTCCCGCCCTAGAAAGTGCTGTTGACCTATGCTAGCTGGAAGGGCCGGGGGTCCTTACCAGTGATGATAGCAATGCGGGGGGCTATCCCAATTCAGACTTATTACTTGGTCGGGGAAATGTCACCCGGGGCACCCCTTTCTAGGCGCACGAGCCGGGGCGTCGCAGAGCAATGACCATGTCGATCCTGCGATGTTCCCATACATGGCTCTGGGTGGCGACTGGGGTTTAACTACTTAAACTTAACTACCTACGTATGCCGTCACGGCCACCACTGGCTATCACATGCTAGCCAGTCTGGGTGGCCGTAGTAACATTGGAACGGAGAATCCCACATAACCGCGTTGGCTTTCCCCCGGAGCTCCGACGCGGTACTGATAGATTTCAGTTTCCTCGGTATAAAAAAAAGGTTATATTTTAGGTAGAACAGGTCACTATTGGTTATGTCTGTGGATTCGGGCCTCGATCCGAATACAAATTACTCCGACTTAGAACACGAGGACACTCGCCGTCGGTTGGTCCTCGGTGTAGTCGCTCCGTTTGCTGGCCGACTCGACGCTAAGTATCTAACTTAACAAGTCCATACATAGCGAACAATAAAAACCGATTGAGCGCATACTTATGCGCCGAGCGAAAAAGGCACCGACTCTTCGCCGAAGTAAACCCACCGAACTAAATTCCCATACAATGTTGGTTGAAAAGACTGATCACACGGTTCTAACAAAGCATGCGCTTTTTATTCGTCATGTTATAGTCATATGAAATCTACTATTAGTGCGTTCACGTCCAATGCAGCGTGTGTATCTCTTGTTTGTATTTGTTGAAGCATTTGCAAATACGCGTCGCATCAAATTATATTATCATTAAAATTAAATTTAACTCCAAAACAATAAAGTTCAATGAATTAAATTTAATAAAAAGAAAACACCCCCTCAAGTTGTAAGAGAACGAGTTTATTTTATCATAATTAGTCGTGGACCAGACACAGGCCAGTATGACCGTGTGGTGGGTGATCCCTTGCATTGAAATTATTGACCCATGCTGCTAAGAATTCTACGAGCTACGATCTTTTCTGCTATTCACTTGGTATATCCTGAGAACTTTTAAGATATTTTTCTTCAATGCCACACTAACACAAAATATTCAGCTAAATTTGAGAATTTACATGCCAATATAGTGGATTTATGATAGTAAAACTCATCGAATCCAAGTAACGCAAGTAAGTAAAACGTATCACTACGATATTGACCGGGGCTGCAACACGGCCGTGCTGAACGCCGCGCCGCTCGGCGTTCCGGCGTCCGGCTACCGGATGGTCGGGCGCGTACCGGACACGGCTCTCACTTCCGGCACACGGAACGGACGCACCTATCGCACAGTGTTTAGGGAAATTGTGAACGGCGTACGATGAATGGCCATTAAGTTCTTTTGACGACCAAATTATTGTTGCAAAGTGCTATTTTTATTAGAAACTACCTGAGTCGGCAAACGTTGTTCTTAACTTAATGACGTTTAACCATATTTCAATTCCTTCAAGTTTCATTTTCGAGACAAAAACTAGCCTATGTCCCTCTCCAACCAAGGTCCAATCGATCTCTATACCAGTAAATAAATTCATCTAAATTGGTTCGTCGGCTTAGGTGTAAGGACGTAACAGACAGTGTTACTTTCACATTTATAATATTAGTATGGGTTGTATGGATTAATATTAAATATTACAAAGGGGGTTGTTGTCTAGCACGATCGTTCAAGTACAACAATATTTCACGTAAGGCGGAATTGATGCTCGGTTGGCTAGCACCATACTGAGTCTGAATCTAGTTAAGGTCCATATGGTCCAAAAGGAACGAACAGTATACCCAGACTTTAACACATATGTGGTTCTGGTACTGATCATCTAGTTATGCACATTACCTCACGATGCTATTTTCTACCGTCTTAGAAGTTATGTGGTAATACACTATTTCACTAATATTTTAAATTATTTCTAACGTCACTACAAATTTTGTATTTATATTTATTAAAGCCTCTAAGATACTCTTAAAGTTCTCGAGAAGTTTAATTTTATATACCATTTAACATGCTAATCATCATCATAATTTCAGCCTATAGCTGTCCACTGCTGAACATAGGCCTCTCCAATCAATATCCAGCGCGACCGGTCCAATGCCACCTGCATCCAACGAGACCCAGCTATCTTCACCAGATCGTCAGACTATCTGGTAGGCGGCCGTTCCACGCTGCGCTTATTATATCGCGGTCTCCACTCTAAGACCTTTCTGCACCATCGTCCAACCGATCTTCGCGCCCGGGCTTATTCTTCGGGCTATGTCGGTTACTTTGGTTCTCCTACGAATTTCCTCATTTCTGATTCAATCCATTAGGGTAACGCCGAGCATAATTATTTCCATAGCTCGCTGCACGACAATGTACTTTTTAAGAAGATCTTTTGTAAAAGACCACGTCTCGGAGCCATAAGTCATCACCGGTAACGCACATTGGTTGTAAACCTTGGTCTTGAGGCACTGAGGAATTTTGCTAATCATCATAAATATAAAACTACATCTAGATGTTATACATACAACTTACAACCACATGGATTTTAGAGTAAATGTCTGTGACAACTATACTCTAAAATTATTTTACAATGCCGCCAATTAAATATTGTTTTTAAAGTTCACTTTGCGTACTCTTAGGAGCTCCTATAACCTCCAACTGAGATTTTTCTAACATTGTACGACGTGGTGATTGTTGTGTTGTTAAAAAAGCGTTATAAATTTTCTCCAAGGTCGGCAACATGTTGGCAATGCCCCCGGTGACCAATTACTAAACAAGGTGGAACGCTTGCCTGTTTGATGAACTCCAGCTGGAAAAAATAGTTGTGTGTGATCCCTAATAAACTGATAATTTTACAATTTTTAAGTAAATAGTTTAAATGTAAGCTGATCTTTTTTTATTTTCACTACGACTTCACTCCATGGAACTGACGGAAGATCAGCGATGGCTTTATAAGCTAGCATTATGCCGAGTCAAATCCAATTTAAGAGACTATAGCTTTAAATTATTTTATAAAATTATTATAACGCTTTTTTCTTGTAAATAATTGTCGTAAATTAATAATTTCTTCTTTTTTCTATATCATTTTATGATAATAATATAGAAAACATTTCATCGTACAATATTAATAAAAGCTATTTACTAATGCATATCGTCACAAATAAAGACCCAACATAAAGGAGTTATCGTATAACTAACTCCGAGAGCTTTCGGGAGATAAGTGCCGGATGCGGATGTTCACAGGGGATAAGCTGTCTACACAACGACGCTGATGAAAGGTCTTCAGTGCTGGAGATATGGTAATGACGATGTTCAAAAGTGGCTCGAGATACGGTAATGATACACTGGTCCATATGGTTCAACATTACATATTCAAAATGTTCACACGTTGTTAGCCTAATTCGACTAGGATATACCAGTATGTACCTGAGTATAAGCATGGTAAGAACGAGGTTCTTATAATAATGAACAGAGTATCGTATTAATAGACTAATTATTCAAACACTGTTACAAATTACACGTTTCACAATTTTCACAATATATGTATGACCGATTTCTTCAACGTTTCAAATTCAAGTGAGATTGCCACTGGCCTAGAACCCACGCCCAACGCCGTACCACCACCTTTTTAAGGCCTTTCCCCGTGGTTGGTAAGCTGTCCCACGACTGGGCAACGATGCCACACCAGCGCCCTCTATTTAGAGCTAAATCAGTTGCATGTTTGTACTAATTCAAACATGAAGTTTTTTATCTATACAACTAAAATATTTTAAACTCTATTTTGTTTATGTTGCGAGGAAGGTGAACAGAAGCGTTGTAATTTGAACGTGCAATACTTAACAGCAGGATGTGAGAAGTTGCATCAATACCCACGGAACCCATGTCCAAATAGGACGTGTCACGAAAAAGTATCGACACGAGACGCGCAAAAATGTTCCCTGAGAGAGCCGACATCGCGCGCACGACTTTAATCTCCTTTTCCTCTCTCTATCCCTCAATCTTACTCTTTTGCAGCATACAATCGCGATAAAACTAGAAATTCATATTCAATACACCCAGTTTAAATTTATACTAAAATACCGGTACCATTATACATAGATAAAAAATTAAAAGGCTTTTAATTTTTAGTTTAGCTCCAACCGGAAGCAAGGAAGGAAGATTTCCAAAAAAGGCGTTATAAAATACCTTGCAGTTTGGCGGGGCGTCGTCGATGCCACCAGTGGACCGTTTGCTTGTCTGCTGAGCTCCTACTATTATAAAAAATTGTATTTATTAAAAGATATTTAATAGCTTGTGTATTAGAATTTAAAAAAAAAACGTTATTATTATCTTTGATTCTTCATCAGCTCCAATACAAGACAGGGAAATATTTTAGGTAGTATTAGTCAATTTATGCCTGCATTTTAAATAAAATTATCTTCCTATTCGTTTTCACGTCTGCCTTATGTTCTCTTACCTATAGGACCTTTCCATCGTGTGCTCTCTTTTCTCCACCTGAACTCTTTTAGACAAGATAGATAACCTTTGTCCCGCTATATGTAACCATTAATGCGTAGTACATAAATGTCGGTTAGATTAGCGTGTATGACACGCTACGATTATTCGTAGCTTTAAAACAAACAGATAGACTACGAGAAAGAATGCGAAGCGTAGTTACATAAGTAAATAAAGATGGCGACTTGCCTGATCGCGTGATAAGAGCATTGCATGTTCCGAACTATAACAACTACGAGGCTCCCTCGGTTTTTGCTTCGATTTGCAAAAGGGAAAATACGGAAATTACCTGTATTTACTACAGGTGTTATGGGAGCGGTCCCAGAGATTTCACTTTGTGTCACCCATAACAACAGAATGAAAATAAACTGTATACTTAATATCATACGGCCTAAATATTCATTTTTGAGCCCGTGATCCGCATTCAAACTTTTTCTCCCCACTTCGTACGGTCCTCGGCATTCCTCATAGTGAATCCATTGGCAAGTATAACCTTTCATGACAGCCAGCCCGCAATAGCCCTTTGAGTCTACCTGCCGGGGCCCGGTGGAAACGGCATGGCTACACTATTGTTCCTCACGTAAGTAGCCGGTTGCCGTGCAATTATTTAATAAAACAGCGCATAACGTCTCAGCCCTAGACAAAGACTTCTTTGTAGAGGTAACGGACGCGCTTGTCTGAAGCGGATCAGTGGGTAATAAACACTGCTAATGGGACCTATTTGTGACCGTCACGAGATACTTTGCCTGTAAATAATATTAGTTTGTGTATGGTTTCTTTTTCGTTTTAATTGGTTATTGTATGCATTGTCGTGTGTGACAAATATTTCTTTCTTCTTTCTTTCACACTGGCAATTTTGTTTTGCAGAATAATAAACAGTCATTTACTAATAAATATAATTACCTAAATAAACAGGCAATTTTAGTTTCATTAAGGTCCTCCGTCCACTTCAAAACAACAAACAATCCCTTATCCTTACTTACTTAAAATACGCACTTAATTATCGAAAGAAACATATTTGAAGTTCATTAACCGTTTGTACGATATCGATATTACGCTATCAAACCGGCATCAAACTAAATGATGACTATTTGTCGTCATAAACATTTTGATAGGGTTATGAACACTTAGTATACATTAAAATTGATTATTTCGATAACACAAAACCTTTATTGAGAATTAATAATAGAATCAGTGTTCCCTAAACTAGATATATATCGATTTCTTTGTATTGGAATGGCATTTTTGAATGGATTCTAGTAACAAAAATGGTATTATAATAATGGTAAGGGCCCAATCAAATTTTGAATGACAACATTGACATTGACAACATTGCGTAAATTACCCACGTAACATATTCAACGCTAAACGTGTATAAGTAATATACAAAAAAAATACGCGCACTTATAATTAGAACTAGCTTCCCAAGTTAACGATAGGATTACCGTAAAATAAATTTTATTATTTTTATTTTTTATCAATTCATTAGTTTTAGAGATCTCGAAATGAATTAATTGATCGTGTAACGTTCTCCGTCCAGAAAACAGAAACTGTGTAAATTAAGTCAAGATAGTCGTGTAATTTAGCTTGGGTCTACGTGTTTGCGTAGCGGCGGTACCGGGTTGCGGATAGCGGCGCGGGTATAGGCGGATAAATGTCCCCGAATGTCCCCGGAATAGCCCAACTTTCGAGCGCATTTGCATATTACACACCGCCATCCTCGTGTATTTAGTGCATGCTCAAGATAGTTAGGGCGTTTAATGGATATTTTAAAAAGAAGCGGACCCGACGGTTAGTTTCGCAAGTTATAACTTTGTTGCAAAAACTTGCATGATTTTACGTTAGTGTTAAAAGATGTTAAAAATGCCTTTTGGTATAACTTTAGTAAGAGCTCTTTGGTCTTAAGTATGCCGCCATAATAACCTTGTGTTGTTTTCCGGCATTAGTGACCCAAGTTCCTGTACCCCTAAGGGACAGCAGCGTGTTCGCTATGCCACTGACGTTGCAAACACCCATAGGCTATAAGTAACTGCTAAATTCTAAGCGGGCCGTTAGCCTGTCTGCTGTCCCAAAGCAATAAAAAAAGCTCACTCTGAAAAATAATTTCATACCTTACTTCTACTATCGTGACTCAACGGCTAACGCCCGTCGGACGTTTGCAGAGATCACGGGTTCGATTCCCATCCCGAGTCTGAGTATTTATATATACAGTCGATTCACGTTAATTCAAACCTGTGATAATTCGAAGTTCCTAAAAAATCTCTTTATGTTTAGAAAAATAATCCATACATTTTTAAGCACTTGGTAATTCAAACAAAATAATGATCGCTACGTAACAAAACGTAGTCAAACACTAGACAATTCAAAATTATAAGATTGCATAGAGGTACATTTTGAAATTCTGGTTAGTTAAGATTCAGGTACTCTTTCGTTGGTTGTATGTATACTAATTAAAAGTAAGTATTAGTTATGAGTCCTAAACAGTATCAATGCTTGGACAATTGCTGAAAAGAAGGGGTTAATAGAAAAAGTTAAGGAAGGTAGGTAGATGTTGCAAAAGAATTTCAAATAATATTACTCATTACTCAATATAATCAAATGTTGCTCAATAATTCGAACTTTCGTATATTTTCTCTTGAAAATTTCGAACCATTTGATATTTCAAATTCGAAATATTTTAAAAGTCCCTCGAGTTTCGAATTAACGAGAATCGACTGTATATTCGTTTACAAAAAAAAGGATATAAATAGTGAATCAGTTATCCAGTATTTTATATATTTATAAGTTATATTATGCTAAATTTAATAAATATTGAACAGAGTACAGAGTTTGCATAAAGGAAAAGTTTTGGCTTCCCGCTCTAATCAAACACACAGGGTGGGGAAATTTATATTCATACGTTTTGTTCTTTTTTTTTTATTGCTTTAGAACAGCAGACAGGCTGACGGCCCGCTTAGGATTTAGCAGTTACCGTCGCCTATAGGTGTATGCAACGCCAGTGGCATCGCGAACACGCTGCTGTCCCATAAGGGTACAGGAACTTGGGTCACTAATGCCGGAACACAACACAAGGTTATTATGGCGGCATACTTAAGACCAAAGGTGGTCGCCATCCAGACGGGCCTGAGGCCCTGCCACGTAGCTAGGGTGGGTTGTTTTGTCGCCTTTTACGACAGGCCGACCCCGGCCACAGAGGTTAGTATTCTTTCTCCGCCCCTGCACGGATGTTCGAGTGTATTTTTTCATTAAAAATAGAAGCTCGCTGAGAATCGAAAAATTATTTAAAGAACCTTAAGGCGCTTACGAAAATAATATTATCTGACAAATCGGAAAATAGATTGCTCCTTATTTAAGAAGAAATTTTTGATTATACATAATTAATAAATTGGTCCTAGTTATTTTTTAGATGCCACACCACTACGTGCAGGCGACGACCCAATTGAGAGCAAGGATAAGGTTAAATACCTGGGATCTGTATTAGACAGCGATTGAAAGGCCACATGGCACATGTGCCGTGTGACGACTGAGGACATGTTGGTTAAGTTCAAGAAACAAGTCTACATTTTTATAATTGGGCCTTTTACATAACACTTTTGCACAAGTTTCGTATCACATTCGTAGCAGATGTGCAGTTTGTGAAAAATTTCTGCAATCATGACAGTTTTCATGTCTTTAATGTTAAAAAACAAATAAATACACAGTGCCTTTTAGTCCTAAAAGTAAACGGCACAGCGCTTGTATTATAGATTATATATTTTTCTTTTGTGTGCTATTATTGCCGTTGCGCCGCGGAGATTGTTGGAAATCGTAGACAAACTCCTGTAGTATCGTCTTTGCTGATATGGCCACATTTACGTCAGCAACATACGTAGGCAATATATGGACTAAACCATTTAATGTATATGAGTCATAGATATTATTGTTTAAACAAACCGTGTCTACAAATGATAATTATAGATATGTTATAATTCATCGTCTTTCGTAACCCTTTGATGTTTACAGACGTCTACGGTGTTCTGCCAATCACTGTTTTATTAGGTCAAGAAGAACGATTTCAAAACAAATACTCGAAGCATTGTTGTTATATAGTACATTGCTATTTAAAAAATGCCCTTACTCAAGTTTATGACGTTTATTCGTTATAATCCTTTAATGTATCTATCCGTGCAGGGGCGGAGAAAGAATACTAACCTCTGCGGCCGGGGTCGGCCTGTCGTAAAAGCCGACAAAACAACCCACCCTAGCTACGTGGTAGGGCCTCAAGCCCGTCTGGATGGCGACCACCTTAGGTCTTAAGTATGCCGCCATAATAACCTTGTGTTGTGTTCCGGCATTAGTGACCCAAGTTCCTGTACCCTTATGGGACAGCAGGGTGTTCGCGATGCCACTGGCGTTTCAAACACCCATAGGCGACGGTAACTGCTAAATTCTAAGCGGGCCGTCAGCCTGTCTGCTGTCCTACAGCAATAAAAAAAATGTATCCTACTTTAATGAATGATGGAGTACTACAAATTAGAGACCCAAAGAGATGTAGTGCTTATCAAATATATGTTTCAAGTGATGAGGGGGCTAAAATCCACAATCCTGGACTGTTAAACTAGATATTCTTGAACGTACCTGACAATTATGTTACGCGAAAGTAACACATTAGTCACAAATGTTTGTGATGGTACGACGAATCTTGTTATGAAAGCGTCCCTGGTACGGGCTCTACGCAAAACTTAACAAGATATGTTTCTAAGTGGATATTTTACACTGTTCTGTATATTATATATTATCCACAGCGGCCGTATTGATTTTTGATTTACCTGTTATGTTAATTTTTTTGACGTTGAAATAAATATTTTTCTACTTGCATCCCAAATTATCAAGTCTGAGCGAGTAATTTTTCTGATAAACGATTTTACGCATGTTTAATCGTCATCCGTCACACTTTTTCTCCTTGATCTATGAGTAAAATGTACACTTATAAAAACAAAATACTTCAAAAGTAAATCTCGTTTGTCCAGTCACTATAAAGAAATTTACGTAAACTTTTCAAGGTCCCATCAACAGAAGTTCCTTCGTCAGGGGTTCTTTTCAAATTATTTTAGTATTCTCGGAAAGTGGCCCTTTTCGGGGACATTTCTTTATTATTATACTTCATTCTTTTGAACAATAAAGTTTTGGTCTATTATTCCTTTATTAGAGGGTGCGGGTATTAAGTGATAATATTTTAAAACTTAGTCAAATTTTATAAGGGTAGGGAAGGCTATGAATGACGTGAGGCTGATCACTTGATGAGTAAATTATTTATTTTATTTATTTATTTTATATATAATCTATATATAATCTAACATTAATACAATCTAACATTAATACATATATATAATCTAACATTCTTAAAAACTATTGCTGATTACAAGTCTTAACAGTTAGTTAGTTATTTACCACTACTCATAAACACAGTAAAAAGAAAAAAGAAAAAGAATAACAACTTATATTTAATCTTCAACAGTGTCGAAAAAGTATTTACTCATCATTACTTTGAATCTGTTAAATTTGATTGTGAATAAATCGATATCGAGCTGGGAATCTAATTGTATAATCCATTTGCACCTCGAATATAAAAGCTATTTTGTCTATAATTATTAGGTGCAAAGGGCACACTTAACAATTGTCGCTTTCTAAAATTTTTGTGCTGTGTACGGAATCCTATATTAGCTAAAAGTTCGGGACAGTCGGATGATCCATTTGCAATGTTAATAAGTAAACAGACATCACTTACGGATCTTCTGTATTCAAGTGGCAAAAAGTGATAACGTAAGCATGGATCGTGATAGTTTTTAGAATTCTGTTTAGTTTTAAAATCTAAATATCGTAAAAATTTCTTTTGAATACTCTCCAAGCGAGATATATAAATTTGGTAAAATGGATTCCACACTGGTGATGCATACTCTAATAGGCTGCGTACATAAGAACAATAAAGGATTTTGATGGTTTTCAAAGAACGAAAATTGATTGAGTTTCTTATCACAAAACCTAATGATTTGGATGCTTTATTGATGACATTGTTTATGTGTTTATCAAATAAAAGTTTACTATCTAGGATTACTCCAAGATCTTTAATGCTATCAACGTTTTTAATTGGTTAATTATTGAGCTTATAACAAAAGTTTACTGTTGATCACTGCCTTGGAAAAGTGACGTGAAAACATTTGGAAATATTCAACTGTAATTTATTGTCCGTACAGTATACAACAAATTTATTTAGATCGTCTTGTAAAAGCTCAGCGTCGGACCTAGTCTTAACTGATTTCATGATTTTTATGTCGTCCGCGTATAAAAGACTTTGGGAATTAAAAACAAAAATAAAAGGGATTCCAAGAGAGACCCTTGGGGCACACCCGAGGGCACATTATACCACTGTGAAGTATATCCTTTCAGTACGATAGCTTGAGTACGATTATCAATATATGAACTAAACCAACGGTATAAGTCACCGTGTATTCCTGCATCACACAATTTTTTTGAATGAATGATTTAATGAAATTATGAATGAATGAATGAATAAATGAATGAAAACTAACTTATCAAAAGTATTAACTTATTTTACACTTATTAAGGACTAATAGTATTAGCATATATACTGAAACTTGTGACTGAAAACGAGACTACTCAACTGATTTATTGACGGAACATTTGTCGACTAATTAACATTAACGAATAGCTGCAATACAGCGGCCTTAATTTTAAAATTCTTTATCTTTATTTTATACGCTGGCTAGGGATAGGTAGGACGGACCCCTATCCCAAAAGTTTTTATCCGTGCAGGGGCGGAGAAAGAATACTAACCTCTGCGGCCGGGCTCGGCCTATCGTAAAAAGCGACAAAACAACCCACCCCAGCTACGTGATAGGGCCTCAAGCCCGTCTAGATGGCGACCACCTTTGGTCTTAAGTATGCCGCCATAATGACCTTGTGTTGTGGTTGTGTTCCGGCAATAGTGACCCAAGTTCCAGTACTCTTATGGGACAGCAGTGTGTTCGTGATGCCACTGGCGCTGCAAACAGCCATAGGCGACGGTAACTGCTGAATTCTAAACGGGCCGTCAGTCTGACTACTGTCTTACAGCAACAAAAAAAAGACGTGGAATCGGGTCCCAATCAACGTACAGCAGAAGTGAAGTTATTCTGCGTACCAGCGCGCCTTTAATATTATTTGGAGACGTTTACAGGATTCCTAGTACAGTGCTATATATACATTTACCGTATTTATATTAATAGATAGGATAACAATAAAGTCAGTTAACAAATCATCAAAAAGTAAACTTTGGATCAGAACTCCAACCGTTCTTTACTAGAAAGCTAAGGTTTAAAGCTGTAAAAGCCCCAAACGTTTTGGTGAGACCCATTACACTTATTCACCATCAATATTAGTTATTCAAGAATAAATAGAACTAAAAATGTACACTGATAAAAACAAAATAAATTAATAAAGTCGTTCGAAAGCACCTAAACAACATTCACAAAAGAAATATGACGTGTTGCCAATTGTACAAGCTTCCGGATATTATATTGAAATTACTGCCCGTTGTGTTAGTATAATTCTACCCGTTGGTTCAATGGAATAATTTTCAAGTAATTTCTTTTTGAGCCAAAAGTAATATATTACGATCTAATAATGTAGCCCAAGCGAAGTAAATTTCACGAAAGGGATGCGTAAAACAGAGCGCAACAGTTTGAAGCGTTATTTTTTAATGATAATGCAATAAGGTCGTTGGCTTACTTTGATAAAGTCTTGACATTAATTGTCCACTGGACAGCATTCAAATCTAGCGATCGTCTTCTTCTGCGAGATAATCATATCCGCGACGGAGGGAGGTGAGCTAGGTCTTGACAAGACCCGCGACGCAAACTGATGTATGTACCACACAACCAAAATGTACCACGACCCAACGCTAATGGAGACATAAAAAACCTTGGAGTGGGTATACTAATATACTAGCGAAGTGGGTCCCTTAGCCGGAGACCCATACCTTAGCCAAGAGACGGGGGTGCCCCAATGCACTACTCCCACAGTACACAGAGTCCCTGCTGTGCGTTTTCCGAGCAGCGGGGTAAACGAAAACAAAAGAAAAAAGAACCATTGATTTAGGACATAAGATACATAAGAGGGAAAAAAATCTATAAATGTTAATGAATACTCTAAAAAGGACTCTAACTCAGCATTACTAACTGTAGCAGCTAGCGCTGGTCTTCCGTTAGGCGTAGACAATGATGTAACTTTGCACAAAAACAACATACCTAGATAAATATTGCTTAAAAACACTCCAAGAAAGACATTCGCATCTATGAATCTCCGTCTGCAGTTAGAGATCTGCAGTCAGCTACTAGACCAAGGTCGCTACTTAGTAACGACTTCCTGGACATCGACATATCTGATTTCAAAAACTTAAGCTAAATATCACAGGTGTTGTAAACGCCTATGACAGACGATAAGTACTTGCCGCCAAATTGGCTGTCTGCCTATCTGCTAAACTCCAGGCATCATAAATATAAAACGCGAGGGAAAGACATTTCCACCGCAGCCCGACGAGAACACCTCGAAATATCCTATTAAACTTTTCAACACTCGCGAATACCGAAGAATAGTTTTCAAACAAATCGAATATAAAATTTTCAAAGTTCACTTGCGGGGACCGCAATAAAACTTGGGCGTATTCAGTCCTCGTGGACAGGAATTGTTGGACTTTAGTACAGATTCGCCTTTTGCGAAACTAGTATTTGGCTGGCAAGTGAATAGAGAATTAACTTGCAGTCATATTTGCAGCAACAGCATTCTTTGTAATGCAGGTAGGTATTCATAATAAACTATAGGTAGATGTCATTCTTTAATTCTCATACATACATACATATAATCACACCTCTTTCCTGTAGGGGTAGGCAGAGACCACTTCTTTCCACTTGCTACATACTTGTTTCGCTTCGTCCACTTTCATTATTCCCTTCATACATGCCCTTCGGTTTCGGGTACTCTTGATCTGGCCTTTTTTCAAGACGTTCCTGATCTGGTCTCGAAACGTCCGCCTAGGTCTACTCCTTCCAACACTTCCATTCACACTCGCCTTATACACTTTTTTGGTCAATCGTTCTTCATTCATTCTCTCAACATGGCCAAACCATCTCAGCATACCTTTCTCAATTTTTGTCACTACATCTTCTTTCAGACCACAACGTTTCCTTATCTCACTATTTCTTATCCTGTCACTCAGTTTGACTCCTGACTGCATTTATTCTGCTTTCATGTTTCTTCTGCCATACCCAACTTTCACTTCCGTACATGAGTGTCGGAACCAACACTCCCTCATGCACAGCCAGACGAGCCTTGTTAGACACCTTCCGACTGTTCATAAAGCTCCATTCACCATGTTTCCTGCATTCACTCTTCTTTCAATATCACTCTTTAATTCTCACTTATTCCGTAATACACGAACGAGCTACAAAGATGATTTTATTCAAGTATTCTTCAATACTTTCTTCTTCTTCCTGCCTTTATCCCAAACTATGTAGGGTCGGCACAACATGTTTCCTCCTTACACTCTCCCCTGTTAGTCGTCATTTTAACATTCATACCTATTTTTGTCAAAATATCTGTTTATCTCAGGGTTGACACTTAAAATCAGTGCTGTGTTCATTTATTTTGATGCAGCAATACGACTACCTGAGCTGTTGACCTCGTTTAGAGCTAATTGATGTGGTTTAGTATAAATAATGTTTAAATGTTTATAGCTGTAAGATCACCAAATAAATACTTTTTCTTTCTTTCTTTTATTACATAATCCATCCATCTTTTCGTTGGTCTACCCCGTCTTTTGTACACATCCACTCTCATTTCTAGCATTTTCCTTGTTACATGACATTCTTCACCTCTTATTTTATTATTATTTTGTATTTATTAAAAAAAATTACTTCTTTAGTCACGACTTTTTGACCAAACGATTAAACAAACTAATGTATGAATAATAACTTCCTAACTAACCGGTAGGTATTCAAAATAATGGCTATTTGGAGCTGGATTACAATCGAATATGGAATTTATTTTATTATTATTATTTTGTTATTCTCCAATACAAAGTTCCATGTGTTTTAATACTTTATACCTCATAACGACCTTACACAAACGACAGTTATGACGGTATTTGGACAAGGTGTATTTATTTGCTCTATTTTTTGTAATAATTTATGAAAGCCTTGGCACCGTATATATTTTTACAAGAACAGTAACAACTATTTATTTATTGATAATAACAAACAGATTATAGTCTTAAAAATAGGTCTTAGTATAAGTACAGTGTATAGTATGGTCTAGATTGTAAGCCAATATAGTATACAAATATAATAAACAACATAATTAAAATTTTTACAATATTAAGTTAATATGAAAAGGAGGTAATTTGAAAAAAGAAAAACTAATTACAAAATTGTGTATTTACACCTATTTAGGTTGAAAAAGAAAAAGCCTAACTATTCACATACATAAGTGAGGACAGGTTTTCTAAAATAAGAGTGCGACCTGTAAATATACACATCAAAAAAGTCTAAGCAACATGCATGATATTACAAATTTACCATTTACACTAATTAATTTCTA
This sequence comes from Malacosoma neustria, assembly GCA_963693495.1. Classification (NCBI taxonomy): domain Eukaryota; kingdom Metazoa; phylum Arthropoda; class Insecta; order Lepidoptera; family Lasiocampidae; genus Malacosoma; species Malacosoma neustria. Next base: position 1,828,605 of record OY856397.1, read on the forward strand.
ATTCTTTACTCACTCAAAGTGCGTAGGTATGTAAACTTTTTTTGTTATTGATGACATACTGGCTGGTTGTAAAAAAAATCGATTATGTTTTGTTTTTTTCATAAAATTAAACGAAAGGGAATTTGTTTGAATTTAAGTGCATTTTTATTGCTACGTTTTGTCTTCATTTTATAATTTTACCAACCATTTAAATAAAGTTAGTAACAAAATTGAATTGTTAGATATTCTTTACGTCATGGAGCGACGTTATTTGACGACAAATGAAATGCAAAGAGCTGTAGGGATGTTGCAAGCCGGAAGTAATCAATCTCAGGTATCTCGGCATTTTGTCATTCATAGAAGTGTTATTTGTCGTCTTTGGCAGCGCTACAATACTACAAGGGAACCCGCTGAACAGCATCCAGGCCGAAAAAGGAGTACAACCACTCGGCAAAACCGGTACGGCAAAACCGGTACATACAACTGACTGCAAGACGCCAGCCGATGTTAACCGCTCGAGAGATGATAAGTTTGAGGCTACAAAATTCAAGTGGTGTTGATGTAAGTCCCCAAACTGTGCAAAATCGACTGCATGAGTACGGCCTACGAGCTCGACGCCCAATGAGGTGCCCACCGATACGTCACGGGAATCGCGCTCGTAGAAATGAATGGTGTAGAAAACGCAGAACATGGACCCAGGAACAATGGGATAAAATTATGTTTTCAGATGAGTCGCGATTCGGATTTAGGCCTGATACAAGAAGGGTGCGAGTGTACCGTCGGCCCGGAAATACTAAAAGGCTCAGGTGCATTCAGGAAGTTCATCCATACAGCGGCCAAAACCATCCTAAAATTTAAATTAGTACATGTTGTTTAGACATTTAACGCAAATATTTCATAGCGAAATATATTATTATCAAAAGTATAATACAATATTTATATCAATACTTAACATCGTATCTTCTCACTACTATTGATTAACTAATAAGAATAATTACTTATGGTAACTATTGTGTTCCTATGGGTGCATAACTCGCTGATGTACAAGGGAGGTCCAATAAGTATTTAGCCTCACCGCCCGATAGCACTACTATCGCAAGAACAATTTTTTATTGCGTAGTATATTTTCGTAGACAGCTACTGTATAAAATTCAGCTGAATCGAACGGGTAGTTTTGTTTAGACAGCGTATGGAAGCGAGCGTGTCCGCAGATTTGAGAAAAATGGAAAAAGAGCAATATCGATCGGTGATTCGATTCTTGTTTTTGGAAGGGAAATCGCACAGCGGAATCAAAGAGCGCTTGGATACTGTGTACGATGACTGTTCTTCGATGGCGATCGTCAACAATTAGTTTAACAATTTTTAACGTGGTCGAGGGTCGGTTTTTGATGAGCCACGCCCACGTGCCCCGAAAATGGCTACCACGGAGGATAACGTGACAACAATCCACGAACTCGTCTTGGCAGACCGTCGATTGAAGGTACACGAGATAGCTGAGACAGTAAGTAGGCATCACAAAATACCGCGTGGGTAATCATATCCTACATGAACTATTATTGGGCATGCCCATTCTCATGAGAAAGCTGTCTACACGATGGGTGTCGCGTTAGCTCACTCCGGACAACAAGCGCAACCGTGAGAGCACTTCAGAGCAGTGTTTAACGATATTTAAGCGCAATCAGAAGGAGTTTCTGCGTCGTTTCATGACCGTCGACAAAACATGGGTACACTGGTATAGACCAAGGAACAGTCGAAACAGTGGACTTCACCCGACGAACGTCCTCTGAAGAAGGCAGACTGTCTGTCCCATCGGCCGGAAAGGTGACGATGGCTATCGTTTACGGGGATTCACAAGATGTAATCTACATCAAATACTTAGAGAAGGCCAAATCGGTCACAGGGGTCTACTGTGCCGAATTATTAGGCCGATTCGACACCTATTTTCAGAAAAAACGGCATTTGGCGAAGAAAAAAGTGCTCTTCCATGACAACGCACCGGCTTACACCTCCGCCGTCGCCATGGCCAATTTAGTAGAATTAGGCTACGAATGGCTGCTCCGTTCACCGTATTCTCCGGATTTGGCCCCGTGCGACTTCTTTTTGTTTCCAAAGTATCGCTGGGTCAACTGTATAGAACTCAAAGGAGATTATGTAGAGAAATAAAATGCCACCTTTCCAAAATTTTTGTTTTAATTTGTAGGCTAAGTACTTATCGGACCTCCTTCGTATACCTTCATGTAGCCCACAGGCGATAGTGACATCTTCAACACTATACGTAGACACGTGACAGTGCTGTAAATAGCTACTATAGACTAAATCGCATACTCTACAATAACACTGGGATGTAAGGTGTCCTTACTGAGGTCATCAGTAAAGTGTTTTTTATCTTTTTTTTATTGTTGAGTAACAGCAGACAGGATAACGGTCCACTCAACAGTAAGCAGTTATCGTCGCCTGTAGATGCCAACGACGCCAGTGGCACTGCAAACACGCTGCTGTCCCATAAGGGTACAGGAACTTGAGTCACTAATGCCGGAACACAACACAAAGTTATTATAGCGGCATACTTAAGACCAAAGATTGTCGCCATCCAGACAGGCTTGAGGCCCTACCACGTAGCTAAGTGGGTTGTTTTTGTCGTCTTTTACGACAAGCCGACCCCGGCCGCAGAGGTCAGTATTCTTTTTCCGCCCCTGCACCGAGTTATAGTCACACTCACAAGATAGCGTGTCTCACTATCAACATAGTACCTTCAAGGATTTGTCTACGATGTTGTGAATCCGTCAAACGATCTATGAGAAATGTATAGTTATAAAAATATTATTAATTTATCTCAAATAAACTCATCAAACATTATGATCCAGCGAAAGTTTCCAACTCGAATCGGGCGCGTCGTCGTTAAATCGAACTTCGTACCTTATCGTAGCGAGACGAACAACTTTTATATCAGTTCGAATGTATCCATCGGTGTTTTATTTTGTTGAGTTTCGCGTTTGTTTGAACAAGTCTTCAATATTCTAACAAGGTGTACACGTGGCTTTTATGCGTTACCATAAAAATATAAATACACGGGTACAATTTACACAGCGCCATCTAGCCCCAAAGTAAGTAGCTTAGCACTTGTGTTATGGGTACTAGACAACTGATATACTACAAACATACTTTTCTTTTGTAAATAAATGCATATTATAAATAAACATTCAGACACGAGACGGGAATCGAACCCGTGACCTCCACAAGCGTGTCGAAGTGCGTTATCCATTACGCCAAACGGGAGTCGTCAAACAAATATAACGTAATTACAGTGTTTATTTGCAGTTGTATCCGAAAGTAGCATTATAAAGCCCAAGGTACTGTTTTCTGTACTGGAATAACAAAATTTACCAATAGCCAGCCATTCCTGAAGTATATTTAGTGACCCCCCTTAAATATACAAAGAAAATTTGTCACAAAGCCACGTGCAATTCTTGTCAGGGTGTACAAATTCGCATGCTCTCCATGCAGGGGCGGAATAAGAATACTAGGGTCGACCTGTCGTAAAAGGCGACAAAACTACCATACCTACGTGGTAGGGCTCCAAACCCGTCGGAATGGCAACCACCTTTGGTCTAAAGTATGCACAGTAAGTCTATGCGAGCAGCAGCGTGTTCGCGGTGCCCCTGGGGTCGCAGGAATGCATAGGCGACGGTAGCTGTTTGCTTTGGATGGGCCATCAGCCTCTCCTGCTGTTCCTCAGTAATAAAAAAGTAACATTAACAGTATCAATGTTAGTGGCAGACAGTGTGAGCCCAAGCGTCAGTGTGAGCGCAAGCCTTTTTTATTGCTGCTGCTGAACCGCTGACTGACGGCTTCCTTAATATTAAGTAGTTACCGTCGCCTATGGTTATTTCAGACGCTAGGAACACCGCGAACACGCTGCTGTTACCGCATAGGGAAACGGAAACCTGGGTGACTAGTGTCTGAACAGAACACAAGGTTATCGCAACATGCTTATGGATCAGTGGTGTTTGCCAGATCCAGATGGGCTTGGAGCCCTACCCAGCTAGTTAGCTAGGGTTGTGTTTTCGCCTACGACAGGCCACCCAAGCCGTATGAGCCAGTATTCTGCACGGTGAAAAATGCCAAAAAAGTGCCTAAAACAAATATTTCTTATACTCCTGTTCAAATATAAAGAAAACCCAATAATAACATACCAGGTGGTATTACATCACATCCACCAGCCCCGTCTAATATCGGTTCGAGTGGAACAGTGATCGATTACACATCGCCCCCATTAGGACACGTGACGGGCGGAAACTTCCAGAAGCAACTTTGTTACTACGTACGGTGGGTGACAAATTGACGAGAATACTAATATCGCGTATGACTAACTTAATGATCGGCATATTTTGACATAAAGTTGATATAATATGTGTATGTTGTGTTTGTATGTAATAAATGTTCGCGATATACCATAATTTTTTATGGCTGGTGACCACCCATCATTGCCCATAGGCAATCATATAATATATACATAATTACATATACATTTGCAGCACTGAAAAGCATCATCAACGCGATGCCGGCCACGAAGAAATTTTACAATACCTTTTTTTTAAAACCCTATATCATAGGCCAAGCACATAATAAACATAACATAAATAAAAATATAGTATAGAAAATTTATATTGTAATAAATTTTAACCCTTAGAGGCCCAGAACTCCGAATTTGATACCAGACTTTTAATTCAAATATTACACTCGCATTTATAACACTTGACTGAATGTGTGCTAATATTATGTAATTAGAAAAAATAACCTCAGCTGTCAAAATTGTCCAATTAATATGACAGACATTGGCTTCCCATCATTTTCAAATTTAACTTGAAATCATTTTTAAATTTATGAAATTTAAATTTATATTCGACCAACCGTATAATAAAACAAAACACACATTTAATCAAATATTCTCCAAATTAAATTTAATATTCGTCCGTTGAAGAGTTCTCAATCCACTTGTTATACAGGACCCACAACACAACTTTCGCCTTCATCGCGCAGAATTATGATGTAAAACCGCAATAACGCGACATATGTACCAATTCTCGCGTCAACAAGAAAACTAGTTAACAAGTCCAATGTAGTGAGAAACGTAGTTGCTAAACTTTTTGACGTCCCCTAAAAGTTAGTGGACGTCAAAAAAAGGTACTTTTATGTGTTTAATTTAACAGAGCGGAATGGAGGTTTAGCATATGAACGTTAAAGTTACCCTGAATTGTAAATTCCGTCGACATTGAAATATCTATAACAGTAACTATATACCCCTGCTGGCCGGGGTCGGCCTGTCTTAAAAGGTGACAAAACAACCCACCCTAGCTACGTGGTAGGGCCTCAAGCCCGTCTAGATGGCGACCACCTTTGCTCTTAAGTATGCCGCCATAATAACCTTGTGTTGTGTTCCGGCATTAATGACTCAAGTTCCTGTACCCTTATGGGACAGTAGCGTGTTCGCGATGCCACTGGCGTTGCATACACCTATAGGCGACGGTAACTGCTACATCCTAAGCGAGCCGTCAGCCTGTCTGCTGTTCTAGAGCAATAAAAAAAATACAAGTATAGCGAAGTGTGTTTCATTGGGCGTAATCTACTTCGGCGGAGTCGACTGCTATTGACAACGTTGCCAGCGGTCCGCCGAGACTCCGCGTCCAACTGCACTATCTCAACTAATAATTAGGGGATCGACTCCAACATCCACTCTCATTTCTACCATCCTCCTTGTTACATGACGCCCCCCTCGCATTATATGATCATACCATTCTAGTCTGTTACTATTCAGCTATTCAGTCACTGGCATAGCCAACCTTATCCCCTAAATGGGTATCACATCATTTGAGCTGGCACAGTAGGCTAAAAAGAATAACGTCCCAAAGCAGCTCTACTACCTTAAAAATGGACTAACATGAGAAACACAACACTATCTATTGCATCTTCACAAATAGTTTCCGTTAAAGCGCACAATACAAACTTTGATATCGCCAACTGAAATCCAGCGTAACGGAGCGTGAAAACGTTCCAAATACTCCCTCCCTTTTAAAGTTTTAGTTATCCTAAGTTTAACAAAAGTGAGTTCACTCAATATGTACATACGAATCCTCCTAGTTCGTTTTCATCTAAAAAGTTTTCTAGTTTATACATTTAATGTGAAACCTTTTCTATTAAGGTGGAAATTTTTGATGCCTACCGCTTGGGGCTCGCGGTGTGGTAGTGAAAGATTCAAGTCAACAAAGAGGGGGCGCACGTCGACGGTAAACGCACTAAAACTACCTCAGTGTTCTTACTGCCCGACACCCGGGATATGCTTTCGCGTGCGCCTCCCGCCCGGGTGGAATGTGAAAACTTAGTCGATAGAATTATTATTAGAACTCAATATTTTAATTAAGGTAACATACCCACTTACTCCGTTAGCCATTAAGAGCGGGAGGTCTTCAAATAGTTCGTGCAACTTAGTCACATGGAGAACAATACTTAAAAACAAAATAATAATATGAGTCAAATATTAATTTTTACATTTTGTTTTCAAAAAAATTATTTAAAACCGTATTTGTGACTATTTAGTAATCCAAGCGAAAACTGAGGGGGGGGGGGGGTATTCTTATATACTACGGATGGTCACTAAATGGGGGAGGGTGGTAAAAATATACTTTATAAAACTAAAAAAAATTTTAAATAATTTTTAGTATTGGAATAAAATAATGATTGAAAAATATTAACAGTTCCTGGGCAATGATGTCAATTTAGTTTCAAGTCACAAGACTTGCACAAATGTTTATATTTACTTAAAAATTAACAATTTACTTACCACAGTGATTGGATATGCCGGATTTATGATCGTGTAGAGAAGTATGTGATTGGGTCGAGCAGGCGGCTCGCGTTTACGCCGCGGCTCGCCCGCCATATAGTTATTTCCATTACTCTGTAACAAAAACAAAAATTATCAAATCAAATATACTTTATTGCACACATTACATTACATCAAGTGATACAAAACATTAAAAAATCACAATGGGCGGTCTTATCGCTGAAAGCGATTTCTACCAGACAACCTTTGGATGGATAGAAACATACAGTTAAGAAGGAAGAAGGTAATTTTGCATGCTATTACATAATACAAATATTCAATAAGAACAATAATAAGAAATATATATATACACATACATACACATATACACACTCATATATACATACATATTCATAAACAGAAAAATAAAATAAAATACATTAGATATACAATTATTCAAAGAATTATAGTCTAAATTATATACACACAGCTATAGCATAAAATATGCAAAATAATAAACAAAAAAATTAATTCAGTTCACAGCTTCAAATAGTGCCCCTTGACAAATTATTGAACGAATTTACGGTCTTAGCGTCTTGGATGTTATGTGTTAGATCATTCCACAAATTTACTGCTTGCGCCGTGAAAGATTTACTATAAAATTTAGTCGTGTGGGCAGGCATTCTCAGTCGTAGATGCAGTGATGGCCTCAAGGTTTTCAAATAACCGTCGGTGAAGAATTGGAAACGGGATTTAAAATAATAGGGTAATTTAGGGTTGTACAAAACATTGTATAGAAGAGAAAGAATATGTGTATTCCGACGAAGACGTATTGGAAGCGACTTGAGTCTGTTGCGAAATTATGTACGTTAAAAAAGTTTATTTATTTCAGTTAGTACTTAATTTAAAAGGCGCATATTCCGTCTGGATGGCAATCATCCCTAGTTTTAAATTATGCCGCCATAATAACTTTTTCTTATGTTCCGAGATAAGTAACCTGGTTTTAGTAGCACTACGCGGAGGGAACCGTGTTGGCGCTGCCTCTGGCATTGCAATATTCATAGATGACGGTATGTACCTGCTACACGCTGCCTAGAACTCCGTGGAATTGTGAAATAATGAATAATTCAGAAGCCCTTTGTAAATTCTTACCTAAGAAAGAGGAGCGATATTAATGACAGCATCATATATCATACGACTTTTCAATAACTAAATATAACTTAAATAACTTATAAACAGTTAACCCTTTGGAACTCACAACATCACTGATTGCATAACAGCTACGATAATACAAGCAGTACAAACGAATCTATCGAATAAACAAATTAGAATCACAAATGCATTAAATGATTTAAACTCCAGTATCAATAAACTAAATACGGATAATGCACACATTCATAAATTGCTGTGCGACACAAATAACCGTGTCTGTAAGATGGAGAAATCGTTGAACTTTTTTTTTTATATCGTCAAGATGAGTTCGACGTTCACTTGAAGAAAGTAAAAGAAAATATCTTCCACGCAGCTACTTTAGATAAGAGTGTTCATAACGTAGAACACAAAAGAAATTCAATGGAACAGCAAGCACGTCAGTGCAACATTGAAATTGCGAATGTGCCGGAGAGACGAGGAGAAAATTGTTATGGATATAGACGATATTATTAAGCAACCGGTCCGGGAAAATGTTATCATATCGGTGCACCGGGTACCACATGCTGACCCTAAAAACCAGTCCCAAAAACATAATAGTAAAGCTTACAACTAGAATTTTACGTGATAACATCATTTCGGCTCATCGTTTAAACAAAAAACTAGATTCTACCAAGTTATCAATTTGTGGCACTCTGACTCTTATCTATATCAATGAGCATCTCACATCCAGGAATTAATTTTTATTCGTAAGATGTCTGAGGTCTCCTCATTTTACTAGGTATAAGCATCGCATTTACCCGATACTGCTACGGACACCGTCGCCGATTAGAATTACCGTTTTGATGTGGAACATCCACAGCGACGGGTCAGATCAACTGTTGGCGTGGCGACGCGTCGAATTTCGTTTGCAAAGAAAGCATAATTACACTGACACACTATCAAGTGATTCAAATCAACAGTAGGTAAGTTAATTATTTTTATATAATTTTCTCCGTGCAGTGGCGGAGTAAAAATACTAGCAGCCGGGGTCGGCCTGCAGTAAAAGGCGACAAAACAACCCAAGCTGCGTGGTAGGGCCTTAAGCCCATCTGGATGGCAAACACTCAAGTCAATTAAGCTGCCATAATAACCTTGTGTTATGTTCTAGTATTAGTGACCAATGTTCTTGTACCGCTATGGGACAGCAGCGCGTTAGCGGCGCCCCTAGCGTCGCAATAAAAAAAAACATCTAAAAACACAGTGTATATGTACAAGCACGTATAAACGTCATCCGAAGACATGTTACGAGTCGCACGACTTGTCGACGGCGCAAGCATAATTTATGCGGGCACCACTCGGCATGATTTAATTACGGCTCGACGAATGATTTGTACGTATTCACTATTAATGTACGCTAATTTCAGACCGACACGGTTACCCGACTCGCGAATTACGTAGCCTGGTAGCTGACAGCTCAGTAGTATTACAATCGGAAACCAATCTAAAAGGTTCGAATCCCACAATGGCATGCACCGCTTGCCGAAGGTTCAGGTAGCATGTACTCAGGCGACGAATTGGTATGGCGAAGACGGCAATGACCCAACTAAGCAAAGTGTGGAGAGACCGAAACATACTCAAGAAGACCAAAATTGGCTGACAGACGACGTATCGACGCTTTTGAGATGTAGTGCTGGCGGCGAATGTTATGCATTCCATGGACGGCTCGCAGGACAAACATCTCAATCCTGCAAGAACTTAAAATAGCACAGAGATTGTCGAGCATTTGCCTCCAGAGAGTGCTGCTATATTTCGGCCATATTGCCCGAAAGCTCTCCGATAACTTGGAGAAACTAATAGTTACGGGAAAAGTGGAGGGGAAAAGACCCCGAGGTCGCAGCCCCATAAGATGGTCCAACCAAGTGGCCAAACTGGACAAGCTGGGCACGTGTATGATAGACGCCCTAAACCACGCCAAAGACAGAGAGCAGTGGAAGCGGTACTGTCGTGATATCGGTCGGGAGCATCACGACGCTCAGCAGTGAGCAAACGATTGGAGGAGGAGGAGCATGTACCGACGCGACGGTGGAGGAAAACATCGCGAGGAATCCTACATACCGATATACCTAGGACAATCGTGGCCGTACCCGAGATCAACAGTGGAACGTTATTGGTTTTTTTATTGCTGTGGAACAGCAGACAGGCTGACGGCCCACTCAATAACAGGCAGTTACCGTCGCCTATGGATGTCTGCGACGTCAGGGGCACCGCCAACACGCTACCGTCCGCGGCATAATTTTGTTTTTGGCTGTTTATTATATATTGTGTATCATATAATCTATACATTTTAAATAAATATAATAATTTTTTTATTATAAATATTTTCAAGTCAAGTTGGCCATGGTGATTATGTTTATAACATAAAAGAAGGAAGGAGTTCTCGTGCAAATTCTGCCTGAATTTTTGTAATAAAAGTTATTCCACTCTTCCGTAGTATCTGTATTCACATATCAGAATAATAAATTTAGAACAAGAAATAACAATACTACCATATAATCAAGAAACGTTGTATAAATTAGAATAATTAAGAAACACGTTGGTACATAAAGCCATCAGCCTCGCGATTAAAGATTAGGAGATAATAAAAACACCGACGAAGCTTACTCGAACACAATTACAACGACCTAACATCGCTACTCCCCACCTTTTAAAACGGGGTGGATTATCTCGCACAGATTACGAATAGAAACAACTCCATTCCGTGAAACCACTTCGGATCGTGTCGTTCCTACTTAAATTAAGGCTTTAGCTAAATTAGATCGGAGGCTTAGCAACGGGCATTTACTTACCGATTGTATCGGCGACGTGACACTATGGATCTATGGTTCAAGTTATAAGCGGTAGCGGTTATATACGATATACTTATTAAATCGTTCCACTAATCTATACATAAATTAAAAACAAATTAAAATAACTTTGAAACGTAAAAATGAGAACAGTATGATCACTGCATTCAAATCCTTTAAAAATATTTTAACTTAGTCAAGGTCTGATTTTATATGTTTTTCATTTTTCTCCAAGTATAGGCGGAATAAAAATACCGACTCTTGCAGCCGAAGGCGGCCTGTCGTAAAAGGTGACAAAACAGCTAGGTGATATAACTTTAAGTTTATCTGAATGCCAATCACATCTGGTCTCTAAGTATGCCGCCATAATAACCTTGTGTTGTGTTCCGGCATAAGTGACCCGGGTTTCAGTTCGCATACACGGACGACAGCATGTTATCGGTGCCTCTGATGTTACAAGTGTCTATTGGCAACGGCTTAATACTAGTGGGCCGTCAGCCTATCTGCATGTTCTACAGCAGTAAAAAAATTATATAAAAGTAAATTTTAAGACGCTTTAACCAGTTGCCAGGTGAACAAATTACACTCGATCGCGATCTCAGTCGAACTCTCGTACCGCGGCCATAGCGTTCAAAGCGAAAACCGGGGTGGCTTTACTGGGTACACTTAACCTTGACAAAGTTAACACGCAATCAATAATCTCGTGGCTTGCACCACAAAGATTTTGGGAGTCATGTCGATGAATATTCATATACTTGGTTCGTCGCGATATTACGTTTGTTCAACGTTACACTAACATTGTTTGTCGCGATTAATATCACGTCTTTTCGTATAAGCCAAGGAAGGGTGCGGTTTATTGGACGTTTAATCTATATAAATAAAATGATAGAGGTCTGCAGTTGTGCGCGCATCACGGCAAAACTACTGGATAGATTTCAATTAAAATTTCTAAATTTTACTTGGTAGACACTTGGCCCCAATCTAAAAAAACGGCTAGTAATAATATATTCGCGTATCTATTATCCTCCGGGCAGGGGCGGAGTAAGAATAATAACCCCTGCGGCCACAGTCGGCCTGTCATATAAGGCGACAAAACAACCCTAGCTACGTGGTAGCGTGACTGGCAACCAACCATGCCCTATAAGTATGCCGCCATAATAATATCGTGTTACGGAATTAGTGACCCAGGCTCCGGTACCCCTATGGGACAGCAGTGTGTTCGCGGGGCCCCTAGACGTCGCAAACATCTATTGGGGACAGTATCTGCTTACTATAAATTGGGCCGTCAGCCTGTCTGATGTTCCTCAGTAATAAAAAAAATCAAAACTATATTTGAGAGTTGAACAAGAGCGCCGCAACCGCCCCAACTGTCGAACGTTTCTCCATCCACCCATAGTGGTATTTTTACCACTACCACACCAGTGGTATTTTCACATTAGTGAAGGATTCGTAATTGATGTTTGGATTCTCATTATCAGTATTAAATAATAATAAATATAGTGAAACAATGCACACATCACCAACTAAACTACCGGCACGCTATGATGGCCGTTCTGACGTTTGTCCATTCATGAAGTTTCGTATTAATTAGTAATTACATTTGAAGGAGCAAATTGCTGTTCTTTATTGTCAATAGTGACGTGCAGTTAGTCACAATAAAGAACAGCAATTTGCTCCTTCAAATGTACCTAATTACTAATAAATACGAAACTTCATGAGTGGGGACAAACGTCAAAACGGCCATCATAGCGTGCCGGTACAGTAGTCATAAAGTAAATAGCATAGTTATTGTGTTATGGGTACTAGATAACTGACATAACAATAGTATATCAGTTGTCTAGTAAATATTTGTAAATAAATCCATATTATGAATAAACACTCAGGTGCTAGATGAGAATTGAACAGGTGACCTCTGCAGGCGTCCCAACGTGCGTTAGCTGTAACGCCATGGAGGTCGTGTATTGTTTCTAAAGTGTGTAGTTTTAACCCAAAAACACGTACAGCCACTGAACTAACAACGACGTCATTATAAATCAACGCAACAGAAACCAATTCAAGTTGGATTGAATAAATTTAATCAGAGTAATGTAAGCAATGAATGACTAATATAAAAATAAACTAACGACCAAAATACTTTTAAAATGGAAAATACATTTTTTATTGCTTGCACTGAATACTTCATTACTGAAATTATATCATAGCCATTTTATGTAAAAGATGGGTACAGCTTAAACATATTAAACAGTTTTATAAAACTAATCTAACTTTTATCTTACTACTTAAAAATAGAGTTCATTTTACAGTAACAGCAAATTTAACAACGAATATATACTTTATTTTATTACAGCGATGTTATTTGGACAAGTTTATATGAAAATATTTCACAAAGTAAAATAGACTTTAACACAACCTATATAAAAAATAATTTACTACGTTGTTGGAGAAATTGAAATTCACTTTAGTTTCGGATATGGCTAATTTTGTTCTTTGTCGAGATGATATGTTTTATGGTACAAATGTTTGTAGTTCCTAATTAAAAAAAAAAAGATGAACATATAAACTAATTAACTTGTGAATTGTATCGTCGAGCTATTAGATTATTATTTTCGGTTTATAAAGAAGTGTTTATGACCAATTTATTGGTCATTAACACTTCTTTACAATCCAAGTCACCCAAAAAGAGCTCAACGCGCCTAAAAAAGATTTCACTTCAAAAACTCAACTGTATTTCATTGTAATAAAGTTGCAATTCGAATAGATATGTAGTATAAGTAATGCAATGTAATCATTTAAAAGTTACATTATAAAATAAACCTTGTCATTATTAATAAGGTTGGTATTACTGGAGTAAAACTCCCTCCGTCTTACGAATTTTCGATTATGTCACGTGTCCTGACGCGAGTTTAACATTTTTTACCCATCACAAAAAAGTGCACAACGCCGCTAAAGAAGTTTTCACTTCAAAAAAATCAATTGAACCAAAGATTTGTTTGAATTGTGGTTGACAATAAATAATAATAATAATAGATATCCCAATATTACCTACCTAGAGCGTCGTAAAGAGCGTCAAATGGATAAATTCTTTTGCTAAATTACATACAACAAATGCAATACACCGTTAGATTTCCCTTTACGTTAGGTTGCTGAGGTAAACAGCAGCAGCTCCCTTACCAGCAAAGAGAAGAAGAAGACCTTTAATAACGTTGGCACCATTGTAGAGTTTACATATACTATACATTCATTAATTTAGGTGAGCTATGCCCACCACTGTTCTTAACAGTGGATATATATCTAGTTATAGAACACACAGGACAAATAAAGTAACAGAAAACTAATTTTTATATTAATCCCGAATATTGAACCGGGAATCTCTTGGTCATAGTGGATAACGCTCTAAATTTGACTAGAGCTAACGACATTTAATACAAGCCAGTCACCAAAAACTTTCTCCCTTAGGCCCAAAACAATTTGAATTGAACCGTTCGTGCAATTCAAGTTTCTTGTTTGCCACAAACAGTTTAAGTTAGTTTGCACAGATGCCGCATCTATACTGCGTAGTACAATATTAGAGGCTATAATAGTTTTGATATAATTAAATATTATCGACCTTAAAGGTACTTAATATAGTAAGGTAAGGTACTTTAATAACCTATTTTTTAAAGCTTTATATTATATGAGTGGACAGTAACTCATATACAAAGCATTGCGGTATGAGTAAGAAACTGTTTTATTTCCAAAAAAAAATAAATGAAAAGACCTTGCAATGTATGAAAACTTATTTTGCTGTAATTATCGACGGAACCATACAAATATTTCGCACGCTTAGTCATAAACTGACCAATTACGATTTAGGTTTAAAGCGAGAATAACGGGCAGCATTGTATTGGCGCCCTCCATCGGCCAAACTAAGATTTATTTCGATATCTCTTTCCCACACTGAGTTAGCACTATTTAGTTATAAGTCAATATATGGCGTAAGTCGTAAATGACAAAACATTTGAGTTAGGTCAGTTTCTTTTTTATTGCTATAGAACATCAGACAGGCTGACGGCCCGCTTAGGATTTAGCAGTTACCGTCGCCTATAGGTGTATGCAACGCCAGTGGCATCGCGAACAGTCTGCTGTCCCAAAGGGTACAGGAACTTGGGTCACTAATGCCGGAACACAACACAAGGTTATTATGGCGGTATACTTAAGACCAAAGGTGGTCGCCATCCAGATGGGCTTGAGGCCCTACCACGTAGCTAGGGTGAGTTGTTTTGTCGCCTTTTACGACAGGCCGACCCCGGCCACAGAGGTTAATATTCTTTCTCCGCCGGATTTGAATTTTTTTGTTCATTGATGTGATACAGCAGACAGGCTGACAGTCTACTTAGTAGTAAGCACGTTTTTGATACGTCGTAGGGCCTCAAGCCCGTCTGGATGGTGACCACCTTCGGTCTTAAGTATGCCGCCATAGTAAATTTTGCACACTTGTCAAAACCTGATGACAATACACACATTTAACAATTTTTTCCCATAGTCCTTATCAGGATCATTAGGATTAATGCTTTTTTCCTTCTATCGAAACGCCATCTGGCACTTAATTAATAAAAACTTCCGGAAGATGGTGTTGTACATTTGAAAATAACTAGCCGGAAAATGGCATTAATAAAAACATTCACCGATTGTGAATTGACAACAAATAAATTACATTTTATAGTTAATCAAACTAAAATGTAAAAAATAATTCTCAACATAATAATAAAATTACTGAGAAGAAAATGAATGTCACTGTTCGAAAAGCGTGGGGTGCTTTGGATGTTTTTAAACTGCATTTCGGAATTAAACTAGTAAAAAAATTATAACGATTAATATCGAGCAAACCCCACGCTTTTTAGATAAGTGATAATAATTTTCTCGTCATTAATTTTTATTATTATGTTAAGAATATTTTATTAAAAATATGTTATGGATGGTATTCACATCAGATAAAATACTGTAACTATGGCCTTTAATTTAACATTATATTTCATATAGATGACTGATTCATTACAGATTTGGGGCGAATTTGATTTTAAGGAGGTGGGAACACTAGACGACACAGTTGCAACGCGGGAAAGCCGTCAGGTGGGTTTCACGTAACATCATTTCAAGTGCCAATAGCGTGTCTGACGCTACTAGGGTAGCTGGTAGTTCAGTGGTATACTCGGAGATGGTTCAAAGCCCACGATAGCATGGATCGCTTAGGCAGTTTTTTTTTAAGGAAAAATGACAAAGAAACCTGCATACTGATATATAACCGTGGTGGGTTACTGTCTGCTCCGTCTATGAGGAAGCCCGAGCCATGCAGTGGGGACGTTTACGAGCTGCTGTTATAGTATGTCTAACGCAGGTAAGGGAGCGTTTAAGTATTACGTAACGAATTTGGGGGTTCTTGTAAAACGTTACGATGTATTACAGGGGCGGGAGGGCTTTTGAACTACGCTTTACGTAACATTGTTTTTTTTAACCCTTCAGAACGGTCACGTAGAGAGATTCTGTCCCGCATTTTTTATAAGTATTTTTTCTCAATATTTCAAATGGAATGGCCGCATGAATTTTTCACCTTCACAAAATTGTTTACTTGCTTTGTAGAATAGTGAATTATTTTTTAAACTCCAAATGTAAAGCAAAAAATATTTACCAGCAGCTGTGATAGTTTTTCTCATCACTTCAGTAAAGTGGTTGACAAAAAATACCGCAATTCAGATGGCTTTTAGGTGGAAATGGTCACTTGGTGATTACGTAACGTTTTACTAGGGGGAAGGGACAATCTCCAACAGTTGCGTTACGTAATACTTGAACGCTCCCTAAGACACACTTCAATAAATTAAAATATATCATCATGCTCCACTTGGTAAAATTGACTCCCAGATTAAACTCCTGTCCATATTGTAAGTCATTAGTTATTTTTCAGGAGGAACAAAATTCGTTTTAATATACTAAATTTATTCTGTAACTGGGAAACCTTTGCACCTTTACAAAGTATCGAGCTCGTTTATTCAAAAAGAATACAAGCCACGGTGAATAATTTTCATCCCTTTATTAATGTCAAAACCCCTTTGCGATTTAACATTTTGGCGGATTACGCGGGAGAATTTTTACTGTATTTTCTTTTTTGTTAATTTGGCACAATGTTTTGTGTTCTAATCGTATTATACAATTTATAAATTTACCATTTTTCGTGTGGTCGAGCGCACGGACCAAGTGAAATACTTGGGATCTGTATTTCATGCGTCTGGTGACATCGATTGCGACGTCAAGGCACGCATTGCTGCCGCGTGGGCCAAATGGCGTGAGGTAACTGGTATCATTTGTGACCCCAAGATGCTAGTAAAGTTAAAGGGACAGGTCTATAAGACCATCATTAGGCCTGTCTTTTTATACGGTTGTGAAGCGTGGCCGGTGTTAGAGCGACACAAGCAAGAACTGCGTGTCACGGAGATGAATATGCTGCGGTGGATGTGTGGAGCGACGCGGAAGGACCGCATTAGGTAACTTTCGCATTCGCGGCAGTCTTCATGTCCGTGACATTGCAGATAAATTGCAGGAGGAGGCTCTGTTGGCACGGCCACGTTTTACGGCATACGATGCCGCCTCCGCCGGGCCCCGGCAGGAGGAGTAGACCCAAAAAGTGCAGGCTTGACGTCGTAAAGGGTGATATGCGTGCCAATGGGCTCACTACTACGGATGCTGAAGACCGTGCGAAGTGGAGAAGAAAAAGTCGGAAAGCGGACCCCGGGCGCCGAAGCGAGAGTTTGGGCTGCAACCGGGATTCAACGCAAAGATGATGATGATGACGCTTATCGACTAAAGTTTTTTAAAAGTACAATATTTTTAATTCCAACGAGTGCCGACTTATTGGTACTCCGGCGATGCTGGACGCATCGCAAACATTCATAGGCGACGGTAACTGCTTACTATAAAGTGGGCTTAAGCCTGCCTGCTGATCTTCATTAATAAAAAAAAGATGGCGCTGTGTTAATTGTCACTGTTTATATTATGAGCTCTATTCATTACTAGACAGTCACACAACGATACCACAACACCAATCAAATTTAGGTACATAAATTTACAGAGGGCTCAGCTAACTTAACACAATAAATCGCCTACTTAGCCATTAAATTACCAATCAGACCAACTACGGTAATTTTGCACCTAACCGCGATTAGTTCGGCGAACACCAGACAATGCAATCAAATCATTTATCAACACTGAATGGAGATAAACCAAATCTAATATTAAAGCAACGGTCGTTTCAATTCGATTGTATGCAATGTGAAAATTAAATTTAGTTTCAATCCAGATTTGGTATTTTCACCTGTCAACCGGGTATAACGAAATATTTCGTCATACGAATTACTAATGCAATGGGCTTGACGACATTTTCCGTCATAGACATTTGGAATAATATGCTATATACTAACTACGAAATAATTATTGAAATTCGTTCAGTTAATGTACTCTGCATTGAATTTTTTTTGCTTGATATATGGAATATTTTGTCGAAATAGATAAAATCAATAAGTTAAAGACCATTTCCTTTTATTACTTGTAATTATGAGGAAAAAAACTTCCCATTGTGAAAGGAGTTGAACAAAAGTTTATTCCCGGTTAACAGGTTAAGCTCTGAAGAGTGTTGAAAGAATCGATAAAATCGTGTTAGGAACTTGCAAGGACGGAGTAAGAATACTAATCTCTGGAGCCCCGGCCAGGGCCTTTCGTAAAAGGCGACAAAACAAACCCAACAGCATGGTACGGCCCTAAGCCAGTCTGGACGACAACCAGCCTTGGCCTATAAGTATGCTGTCATAATAACTTTAGCGTTATGTTCCAGCATTACAAACTCGTGTTTCAGTACCCCTTTGCGGAGAGCCGCGTGTTCGCGGTCCCCTGGTGCCACAAACATTCAAAGGCTAGGTGGTAGGGCTCCAACCCCGTCTGGATGCAACCACACCTGGTTTTTAAATATGCCGCCATAGTAACCTTCTGTTGTGTACCAGTATAAGTGACCAGATTCCAGTACCTACCATTACGAGGATGGCAGCATGTTAGCAGTGCCCCAGAAATTGCAAACATCCATAGGCAACGGTAACTGCTAACTACTAAGTGGACTGCCAGCCTGTCTGGTGGCCTACGGCAATAAAAAAAGGCGACGGTAACAGCTTACTATTTGGTATGCCGTCAGCCTATCTGTTGTTTCTCAGCTAGAAGGGAACTCCTGTTTTTACAGATTTCTTATCTGTGATAATTCGTAACTACTTTCTCTAACGGAAAAGCTGCAGATTGGATTTAATAGTGTTTTTTTTTATTATTATCTTATTAATTTAGGATCTTTTCATAAAAATATTATATGTCAGCCAAATTTTATCCTAATTACAGACCATGTCTGTGTGTGTTTGTATGTTCACATTTTACGGCAAGCAATCACTCAACAAATATCGTGCGAATCGTAGAAGAAAAATTCAGAGAGCGCCTCGTGCATCGATACCGCAGTCTGGGTTGCAATAGGAGTTTAACACTAAGATGATGATGAAATTCATCAATATTTTAAGGTCGAAACCTGGTGTCAAGCTGGGTGAGCTCAAGTCTTACTTTACTCCCCATAGACTCAGGTTTACTTCTAGTCCTTACGATTAACTATCCATTCCACTACCAGACCATTACACTATCCATCCATATTAATATTATAAATGTAAAAGTAACTCTGCCTGTCTGTTACGTTATCAGGCCTAAACCGCTGATACAATTTTGATAAATTTCGGTATAGAGATAGATAGATTGGACCTTGGAGAAAGACATAGGCTACTTTGTGTCGCAACAATGTTTTTTTTTGTATTCTAATACAGTTGTATTCTATCTCTATTCTAATACAGTTTAAAATGAAGTTGATTTTTAGGTATAATTTATTTATGTCCTACGTGTCGACAAGCGTACGAGGGGTGTTCAATAGTGATAATGCGATACATAAGAAAAAAACATAAATACTGGCAGATATAGCCAAGAGCCAAGACACTAGATATAATTATAATAAAACAAGCAATCAATTCTCTATTGTTTTTTTAAAATAGAATTCATTTATTTGCGTCGTGTCGGAACATGTTCTTAAAAATGGATAAAATTGAAGTTTGCGCGGTATTAAAATATCTCAGCTGCAGGGGCCATAAATTTGAAGATGATGACGCAGTAGTCGCCGTGGTACACAATTTTTAAGGGTTCAGGAAGATTTTTCAAAAAGGGAATTTTAGCTTTATAAAAATGATCTACAGTGTATAATGAACCTGATAGGTGAGTATGTTGAAAAATAAAATAACATTTAATAAAAGATAATTGCATCATAGATACTCATTATCACTTTTTATTGAACACATAGTACATATGTGCAATTAAATTTTCACCACGCGATTACATATGGCCATTTTTTCTGTACAAATGATTTCTTTTTCTATTACTGAAATTTAAAAAAAATATTATAAAGAATCGGAATAGTAAACTTAGAAAAGATACTGAGATCTTATGAAGGAGAAGAACATTGTAGCAAAAATTAGGCTTAGGAATAAACTGAATAAACAGAATACTCCATTTAAATAATTATATAAGTGTGAAAGAAAAAGCCCTTAACAATTATTCAGTCTGAGTTCGATATCGTCAGACACCGAACATAGAATTAATTTTATCCAGACTCCAGTCTGACCTTAAGTGTTTTCTTTCACTTATCAACGCTTTGAAAAGCTAAGATCGCATTACGCTACGCTGCGTCTCGAGTTAATCTATTTAGGGGGAGTCCATAATCACATCAAAACGTTAGGACAAAAGACAAGTTACGAGTCACTGAAGTATCTAATATGGTTGGCACGAATTTAAAGCTTTTAATTTGATTAGAAATAAAGAATAAAAGAAAATATGCTGTTTCAAATTAAAACTAAAACTGTATTTCTATATTCGAACTTAGATTCTTCTACTTCAGCACATACGGTTGGTTTGATTGAAGCACTTGTGAGTCGCACGGCACGTCACGTGTTCAATTTCGCCATTCGTTTCCCCACTACTATCTTATTTTGTTTCTCTCCCATCGGTTTTCTCAATCAACACTTTGCAAAAAATTTTGGCATTGGGTCTCCCACTAGAGGGAAAGAAGAGTACTCGTATACCCGCCGCCACAATCGTTCATAGCGAATTGGTAGATTATACATATTGGTGATCCGGGTATGCAGGTGGAAACGATGCTTTCCATCACCGTCGCGGTACGTGGCAATTATTTTATACAATATTGTTTTTTGTATTTCGTCATCAGCCAATCGTAGTCCACAGCTGGACGTAGGCCCAAATTTATGTCATAAATCCCGGTCCTTTGTGTAAGATATAGGTTTTGCTACTTGAGGACACTATTTAACTAAAACAAGTCTGGTTACGTACTCGTGTAATGGCGGAATGGATTACACCTACCCACAATTATTCCAATAGGGATTCATTATTTATCCTGTGGGTACCTATATAGATTACACCTTGCTTTTCCCATCCCGCCTCGACCGGCAACCCTGCGCAGATCATTTTTTTGTATAATAAAATGATATTAAATTGATATAAATGATATTTAATGTTAAGAAAAAATGTTATTTATATATTATCTATTATATCTAGTAATATACCTTATATTACTAGATATGAAATTTCAAAAACTAAAAACTATTTTAAAGAAACAGTGACAACCCTAATCTTTCCAACAGTAACAAGAACACGTGTAGTGCGTCCACCTGTCATGTCAAAGGGACGGACAATACGACCAAAAACCCCCCAAGGGTGCCCGGACGTGCACACACAGCGGACTGTAATGGCGGGACATCGGTTTCCGAACTGTGAATTAGGCAATTTTGTCGACACGCCGCGCGAGCTATGCGAACCTCTTGTTCAGTGGACTGGACACATTAGTCTAACAACGTTAAATCACATTGTCCCTAGTTTCCGATGGTTTATTATTGTACTTGACTCTAGCAGTCTTTAGTTTGTATGGCACGACTATAGTTCTGATTATATTCGGTCCATCAGATCCATGTTAACACGGTCCTATCGATTTCAAGCCCAAATATTTATGTTACAAATTGACATATATACGTTGGTGGACAGATGTTTACGCATGTCTATCATGTACCTACTACATATTTTCACCTATCGTATAAGAACTCTTTTAATTTCTTCTTTTTTCGTAATATTTTAAACATCACTGAGAGCAGCATTTATTAGTAATCGTTTACATTTTTACTTCGAATAATGGCTACAGTGCATTTGGCATTGATTTTGTAAATGTCCACGTTATTCAAAAATACTGAAAGGTTTAAAGTAGCTATAATAAGATTAAGAAAAATATGATCGGTTAAATAAGTACTGAGATCTTGACGATAGCACAAAAAAGCAAACTAGTATTATAAAATATATAAATATTTAGCCTCATGAGTGAATACTTTTAGTAATTCAAAAGTCACAGTGTATTTATAATACTGATTATTGTAATTAATTATTATAAGTTTTAGTAAATAATTACTTAATGTCAAATTCTGGAAAAAATCTAAATAAATTTAGTAATAACTTTTAGTATTGAATGAATGAAGTAACTTATAAATTATAGTTTAAAAAAGCTAAAATACACACTTTAAAAAATAATTCTTAACATGAGAATATAATCATTGACGAGAAAATTACATTATCCGTGCAGGGGCGCAGAAAGTATACTGGCCTCTGCGGTCAGGGTTGGCCTGTCGTAAAAGGCGACGAAACAACCACCCCAGCTACGTGGTAGTGCCCCAAGCCCGTCTGGATGGCGACCACCTTTGGTCTTAAGTATGCCGCCAGCTTTGGGTTTAAGTAAGTGTTTGTGTTGTGTTCCGGCATTAGTGACTCAAGTTCCTGTGCCCTTATGAGACAGCAGCGTGTTCGCGATGCCATTGGCGTTGCAAACATACATACGCGACGGCAACTGCTAAATTCTAAGTGGGTCGTCAGCCTGTCTGCTGTCATACAGCAATTAAAAAAGTGCATGTACCGATATGTACGCTGTGTGCTATGTAATCCATGCTAATAAATCTTATTTAATATATATTAAACGCCTTCTTAATAATCCCGAATAAACAATAAAGCTACATTGAATCAGAAACTGCCAAATCATAGTAACACAACAACAGCATCCAAAGACTGAGCGACTGAAAATGCTTGTCCAATATTTACGATCGCCTCAGTGTCCCTAACATTAACTTAATTCCCGACTGCAGACCCCTGCTTAAAAGCATCGATCCTTTTAGCAGTCACATCTCCACTTATTTAATTCCCTCGATTTCACCGAGTTGCTTTTATTGATTTTTCAAAGTTATCTGAAAGGTTTCCAAATGAATTTTATTGATAAAATATTATTTTAAATTCAATTCGGTCACTCTAGTAGGATGATAATCTAGAAAAGCTGATTATAGTTGGAAACATGGTGGGTAAACGAGTCCGCGGGTGGTTTCCAACCAGATAGTGCGATCAAGTAAAGGCTCTAACCTCATTCAAGTTTTGTTCGGTTGTCAGAGACGCAATGGTTAGGCACCGATAGAGACAGTTAATTAAATCAAAGTGTACCACAACACTGATATCCATAACAAATGATAACCGCAGAGAGAGAGAGATTAATTCAGCAATACAGAAGTTCAAAGACTGCATAGAGTTTATTCAAACCAAATGGATAAAATATATAAGTGCATTCGTGTTAGAGGGAAGAGACGAATTGAGTCATCAAATCTCGTTTCAATAGTATCGTTGTTGGCAAAAAAAATGAAACACCGCTGCTAGGTAATAAGCAGCAAAGGAAATTCGGTTCTACTTCCAGAGGCGGAGTGGTTCAGACGAGACCTACAAGTGAGGTGGCATCGGTAGGATGTCTCACTTGGTGAACGATCTAGAGAAGTAACGGTTTGAATCCCACAATAGTGTGCAACGCTTAGGCAATATTTCTCACATCATGTGTAATAATATGATAAGAGGTCTGCAGTGTTGATAGATTTCAATTAAATTTTCTAAGTTTTATTTCTTAGTCACTTGGCCCATATCTAATATAAAATTGCGATATGTTTATAAAGTTATTAAAGTTTAAAGAAACAGTGAGTTTTCTTGCCATGGAAAAGTGGGGGCAAGCGGTGTAGCGCGCATGCGTACGAAAACTTCTCACATTTTTTGGATTTACTTTTTTCTGTTATTCGACCAGCGATTCGATGACAGCTAACAGAGGAGAGTGGAAGGAGAGAACATGTTGTGCCGATCCCACATAGCTGGGATAAGGGCAGGAAGAAGATGACCAACGAAGCGGACGGGAACTGCTAGTTATAATTGCCACGTACTGTGAACTGTGATCAAACCCTTGGGGGAAATCCTGCATGCCGAAATCACTCGTATGCGATAACACCTTGATGTGTAACAAACACCCCGACGATTTTTGGACGATTATTCATATACTTGAGGAGCCCTGAGAAAGTAATACGTCGGACAAATGGTTTCCGTCAGGGAGTTAACGTAATAAAGGTGATAATCATTGTATCGATCTTACCAAGAATTGAGTAAGAAGTCTCAATAATCTGCAGAATAATAACAAATTAAACAATGTAAAATAACATAAATAGCGGCATAATTATATTTTAAATTGTGGTTAACAAATTAAAATCATCTGCATAATAAAACAAAATTTCCACAAGTGTTGAACGATATTATAAACAGAAAGCGATGAGAAATATTCATCGCTTAACATCACTTATTGTTCCGAATAAAAACCAGTTTATATTCGCGTCGAGATGAAATTAGATGTGAAAAGATGATGAAACGAATCGCTCTGATGGGGAACAACAAAAGGTAAACTTTTTAATGATTTTATCCCGGTGGAAAATAATACGCTGAGCAAAATCTCTTGTATTTAAATTTCATTCAGATACAGATAACTTGTAGTTAAAAATGACGCAATAGTTAACAATTCTTGTCATTGGGGATTGTGTGACGAATGATGATAGGACTCAACGTAATTTTTATAATGCTGCTGAACCAAGCTGCATCTAGCGACTCCCTTCTCGAGTTGTCGTTATTAAGGAGTATTAGTAGTGTCGAAAATGATAGTGTCGAACGTAGCGCGTACCGTGACTGATGCATAGGTTAGGAAGACCTGGATAGTGTCACTAAATAGCAAGTACATAGTGTATTCTTATTTTACAGTTTCAAACTTCTTACCGAGACTAGGCCATCAAATGGCAGTGAATATTTAAAATACAACAAAACAAATTTAACGCCCAGTGAATCCTCACGGAGATAATATATGACAAATTTAAATGAAGACTCGTGATAAACCTGACCTAGAAGATTTGAACCTTTATTTCTCTAAGGCTACTTCAATCAGATTCATCATAATATAAGATGAGCATTTGAACTGTACAGAAATCTCACATCGCTTAGTTTCTACGTGTCTTTATAGCAACAAATTATTTTCGAGAAAGTTTCTCTTCATGGCCAGAGGGACAAAAAAAAACCGAACAATTCGCATCATTTGCTACCGTTAACCAGCGAAATGACTGATCCGTTTGTCATTTTTTATGACTAGAACTTATTCTTCTTCTTCCTGCCCTTTTCCCACAATATTGATAACATATGTTATCTCCTTCCAATCTTCTCTGTTAGTCGTCATTTCAACATTCACACACTTTTTCACCATATCACCTTTTAAGTAATCCATCCATCTTTTGTTTGGTGTACCTCTGCTTTTGTGTCTATCCACTCACATTTCTAAATGTTTTTTACGAGTAAAACCTAAGTAAAAATTTGTGAAAAAGATGTATATACATTAATGTAATTTGTGAAATAAATAAAGTAACGTAGAAGAAATAATCTTGATCTAGACAAGGAAGCAAGAAATCATAGAATTAAAAATTCGTATTTATTTCGAATGTATTCGATTTAAATACCATTCGATATGCAATATAATCGAATTAACGACGCAAATTGACACCTGAACACTGGAATACAATTAACACGTATACTACCAATTATTTAACTATAAAACGAATTGTTACGAAAAACGAAGCCATCTAGAATATCTCTCGCTACAGAAGGTTGATATTTTTGTACCTTCAAACGGTCTGCCGCTTATTTCTATTTTTTTTATCTAAACGTCTTCTCCTATTGAACACAGTTAAACGGAGTGGAGCTGGAGCTGGACGGAAAAGGGAACTTTTGTCTATCATCAAGAGACGAAAAACTGCATATCTCGGTCACGTGCTCAGGCACGATAGATATAGCCTCTTGCAACTTATAATGATGGGCAAGGTTGCCGGTAAACGTCGAGTTGGTCGAAGAAAGAAGTCGTGGCTCCGTAACATCCGAGAGTGGACTGGAATAGCGAGCGTATCCAAATTATTTCGACTCGCTAAGGACAGACAGCAATTCCAGAAGTTGGTAGCCGACCTTCACTAGTTGGAGATGCACTTGAAGAAGAAGAAAAAACGAAGTGGCGAAATTTAAATAAATAATATACTGTGAGCATATGTAGGTAACATTAAAATTTGAATTATTTATTTAACATTGTACAATAAGCACGTATTACTAATTCATAAGCAGCTATCAGATAATTGACCATTAAGTTTCATGTGTGTACGTAATATGAACAAAAGTGCTCTACTTCTTACTTCGGGATTAAATGACGGAATGAGTATATGTCGGAGGAAGCTAAATGGTTAACTCAAACTCAACAGAGTTGGTTATTATGAGCGGTAGTCGAATTAATAATTTATTTGTATGCGTAACTCGTAATATTATTTGTTTATTTAAATTATAATTACTTTTAAAATCTTAATTTAATTTGTTACATTTTTCTATAATATAAAAATTATGACTTGTAATTCAGTTAATGGCCAATTAGGGCAGAGGACGTGTTCGAGTGGGGGTCGAGGCGCCATCTTTACTTTAGTGAGTCGGTGGTTTTTGGTGGATATATTCAAGTGGTGATAGCTGATCGAGTTGGATCGTTGAATTTTGTTAAAGTGAGATCGGTGCCCTTAACTCGCTGCTCAGTCTTATTTTTGTCACAAAATTGTTATGAAGTGTAGTTTGTGCGTATATCATAATTAGTGCCTACGATAATTGTGTTTTGTGCTCGCATTTTACTCTGATGACGCCCACTAAGCTCGCAATCACTAATGACGATGTCAGCGCATTTTTTTGTTGTTGTGCATTGATTGTCACGGTAATATCTAGTTGGCTGGCAAGGACTTCAGGGGTCCACTGGAGACTCGACGGGGGTCTACGCTGGCGTGACAAAAAAAAAATGGGAATTCACAATTCGTAAGCATTTAAGTCCACGAAAATTTATTTGTTTTCGATAGTGAAGAACTAAAATTTTGGCTTGACTTCACCTATCAATGTAAGCAGATAATATTTTAAGAAGCTCAGCGACTGTTACTTGCAACAACTTGCAAATTCCATATTCAGTACAACGTGTCGAGACTTGCAAAGCGCCGCCGCTGCCGCTGCTTCCGTCCGCAACGCTTGTTCAGACGTGCAAAGGGGCGAAATACAACTTGTGGTGTGTGTGCTTGCAATTTTGTATGAAATTGTTTGCTTCTTCACCAATATAAATACGAATGCGAAGGATAATCGTTACTCAATTAAGTAATACTCAAAGTTAATTCGTGGTGAGAACTCAGCCGCAACGCAAATTTCCATAGTAAGATCTAATCTTAAAATTTTTTTGGAAATATGGTAGACCATATTCTTAAAACTCGACAAAAAAAAATGTACCTGCAGGGGATCCACCGGAAACAGCTAAGTTTTAAAATTAATCTATGAGAAAAAAGTCTGGGAATCTCAGGACTAAATTAAGAAATCGTAATGTTAAAAATATTTCTCCATTAGTTTAGCTTAAAAACAAAACATCCCCAGTTACATTTAAAATTAATATAATTTCCTTTAATTAACTCTGTACGCTTGCTTAAATACTGTGACCGCAAATGAAACCACCGCGAATAATGGGACAATTTAGCGTATGGCCCACGGAACGTTACGTTGCCACTATATTAAACGAACTCAAATACAATTTCAGTTTACCTCTACCAATGACTGGCTAAACTATGGTTAGATCATATCGCTTATTAACTTATGTTGACTACGTAGGGGACGATAAACGATAAATTTGCTTCATTTGAAATAATCAAAATAACGTTGACCTGTAAACAAATGGTGACGTGGAATTGCGTCTCTTTGTGTTTTTTTATTGCTGACCAACAGCAGGCGGACTGACAGGTATTATAAATTAATGCATTTAAATACCCTAGCTGGCCCCAAGTCGGTCTGGATGGCAAACCCTGGTGTAAAAGTATACCACCATTATTACCATGCGTTGTGTTCCGGTATTAGTGGCGCACAGTAGTGTGTTTGCGGAGCCCCTAGCGTCACGTTCATTGACGACGGGAACTGCTTACTATTAAATGGGCCGCGTCAGTTTTTTTACTTTACTTTTTAATTTGTTTATCACTGGCGTTACTTTTAAACGAAAGAAGTCTAAATGATAATTATTCAAATACCTATAAATGATCATTATTTCTACCCTAGAATTAAATCGTTCGCAAAAGAATAAAATTACGAATCGATTTAAGGTATCGGATCATCCGGAAAACCCGATTCGGCACAACCTAAATTTCCACTTAAATCGACCCTAAGCATGCCGGATTAAACAAAAGTAAATTCAACCCGATTAAACCTCCGGACACCAAAGGAATTTGGAGGTATAATTTAACTGTTTACCTTACATCATGATCCGGCTTAAAACTTTCAGCTATGAATAGATGAACATCTGTATTCCCTTTTGTATTACGCAATCAGGTGTAAGGAATTGATCCTTTGCTTAATCTAAGGGTCTTAAGGTTGCAACCTTCGGTAAAAACAACTATTACGTGGATCAATACGTCCCGGGACTGACACATAGATGACCTTGCCAACAAAAGTTCCGTATGATTTTTCATGAGTTACCAACTTTCAAAATATACCTGTCAAAATTTCATGACATTCTGATGTTTGGTCCACGAGTTACAGTGATTTAAGTGACGCTAGTCGTGATATTCTCAAAACAATGGATTCGAAACAATTTTGTGTATTGATTTATCATTGCTTTTTGATGAAAATAACACAGTGCAAGCTCAGGGGACTTTGCTCTATCAAAACAACCATTTGTCGGTACTATGCTGAGTTCAAACGTCTGACACGTTCAGACACTGAAGATGCTGAACACTCCGGCCGTCCAAATGAGGTAGTTGCTTCGAAAACCATAAAAAGTCCACCAAATCGTTTTTGAAAACCGTAAATTAAAATTGCGTGAGATAGCTGACATCTCTTTATCAGATATCATTTACGCTATTTTGCATGAACATTAGTCTATGAGGAAGCTGTTGTCAAAGTGGGTGCTGCGTTTGCTCACAGTGGATCAAAAACGACAACGTGTCGTTGATTCTGAGCGCTGTTTGGAGCTGTTTCACCGAAATAAACCGGATTTTTTGTGTCGGTATGTGACAATGGACGAAACCTGGATCCATGACTACACTCCGGAGTCAAAGCGATCGTCAGCCGAGTGGACTGCAGTCGGTGAGAAGCGTCCAAAGCGGCCAAAAACGCAAATATGGGCCGGTAAGGTTATATGACCTCAGTATTTTGGGATACTCATGGAGTTTTGTTCATCAACTACCTTGAAAAAGGTAAGACGATCAATAGCGAACGTTACATTGGCAAATTGATACATTTGAAAAATGAAATCCGTGAGAAACAGCTCCAAATGAAGAAAAAAGTGTTCTCTCATCAAGACAATGCGCCATGTCACAGGTCGCTCGTTACCATGGCGAAATTCCATGAATCGGGCTTCAAACTGCTTTCGCACCCACCATATTTGCAGACCTCAAAAAATGCTCCAGGGAAAGAGATTCTACCCCAACGAGGAAGTCATCGCCGAAACGAACGCTTATTTTGAGGCCAAAGATAAATCGTCCTACAACCAAGGTATGTTAGAGAAGCGCTGGACTGATTGTGTTTCTTTCTTTCTTTTCTTTTTCTATTATAACTTCAAAATTGATCTATACAGAATTCGGCAGCAAATATTACTTATTTCTACATAATTATCCGTGCAGAGGCGGAGAAAGAATACTAACCTCTCTTACGACAGGCCGGGATCGGCCTGTCGTAAAAGGCGACAAAACAACCTACCATAGCTACGTGATATGGCCTCAAGCCCGTCTGGATGGCGACCACCTTTGATTTTAAGTATGCCGCCATAATAACCTTGTGTTGTGTTCCGGCATTAGTGACCCAGGTTCCTGTACTCCTAAGCGGACAGCAGCCTGTTCGCGGTACCTTTAGCATCGCAAACAGCCATAGACGACGGTAACTGCTTACTATAAAGTGGGCTGTTAGCATTTCTGCTGTTCATCAGAAATATTTAAAAACAAATCATAGTCAGGGTAGGTAGCTCCTAAATTCCAGTGATTAATTAATATCTTCTATATAAAGGTACATCACCCGCAATAAAGTTTAGAATCTTTAATATCTTCCTTCTTTTCACTGCCGGCCATTATCTTAGCGATCATCACGAGCCAAACCGAATAAGACGCCATCACCTTTTCCGAAACAGTTGTGTCCGCGAAGAAGGTGACCTCGCGCCCTGTGCTCATCACAGTAGCTATAGCAAAACCTAGCAGTACCGTAACATTGATATGACGCCTTTCACAACTTTCTTCAACAGACCAAGTAGTACGATTTTTATCTCTGGCCGCAACATTACATCCTTAATTATATAAACAATGAAAATTATTATTCCAGCACGATTAGGTGTATAAAATTATCTATACTCAACTTCTACTAAGATCTCCCCGGCAACATTTGTGTCAGATGCTTACCTGAAAAAATAAGAAAACTTTATTTATTATCTCAGAACATAAAATAATATTTTAATTCTACGACCTCCCAAAGCCTTTTCAGAACAAAAAGAAAATATTCTGTCGAAAGATCTGAGCGCTATCAACATCTGTGAGTCAAGATGTTGAGCCTTATATGGACTACAAACACATTAAAACACTAAAAATATTTCTATAATCTTATTAGACTTTCCTAGAAAATATTGAATAATTTTCCTTTTGAACAAATGTTTTTTTTATCTGACAAATTAATTTTTAAAGAAAATATTCAAATTTAGATTTCAACGGATACGCGTCATTAAGTTACGTATGTGTTTGTTAATAATATAGCAATGTTTTTTGTACGAGTATATAACTAGATTAATTTTTTTACACGCCTTATATTAATTTGACCTGTATCTATGTAACGGAATTTTCGGACTAGTTTTTGCCCACTTTGAACGATAAAAAAAATTCAAAATTTTGCACACTTCTCAAGACCATGATGATAATACATAAATTTTATAATTTTGTCCCATAGTCCTTATCAGGAACATTAGGATTAACGCTTTTTTTCCTTCTGTCGAGACGCCATCTGGCGTGTAAGTTACTTATTTACAAAATGCTGCTTAAACCGATTTGGACATATGGGATTTCATTATGGGGCTCAACATGTGACTCAAGTATTAATATAATCAATCTAAAGTGCACAAAAGTATATTCTGAAGCAAATATCCAATTGCCCTTGGTTCTTAAAAACTTCTGAACTACACAAGTACTTAAACATCAAAACAATCAAAGAAGAAATAAATATTTGGAGTTCTAAATATAAAACAAGGCTGGAAAAACACCCGAATTAACTAGCAGTTCAGTTTACGATTCCACAATCAATCAACCGACTGAAGCGACGACAGATACTGGACATAGATTGTCACTGATGACATTATGAGGAGGGCTCATTGGAGACCTTGCTCTGCCTCTGAAATAGCTGCACAAATCATCTTCTCATAGTCGGACTGATCGCAAGATAAATAAAAAAAACCTTTCAGCCTTGCTAGTAGCATTTGTCACCATGATATTCAGAACATAATAGTAAATTGTCTTGGCTATCCACAGGCAGATTGTAATTTTTGCTGCTATGAAAACACATTTTACTCCACTTCTGTGAGAATATTAGCAACATCCAATCCAAAATCTACGGTTGAAAGGGTTAAAAAAATAAAGGGCTATTATCATTTCGTGGCTTATGTATAAATGCACACATATCATTTTGAAAACACGATATTACGTAATCTCACCGTGAACAATACAAAATTATTTTCTCCAACCTCTAAGCGGTTTCTAAAACCATCATAGACCTTCGATTGTAGCGCACGTGTCGTTTCACCCTTGCTATCCGATAAAAAGCTTGTGCGAGAATACAAACGCCGAGTCAGTTACCCTACGTATCGGCGAGTAGAAAAATTCGTGTTATTTTTCAAAGACAATTTTATGCTACAACTTTTTTGCACTTAGAACTAAAGTTATAAGTTATTTGCATAGTTATAAATAAATAAATATTTTCGTGACAATTCACACAGCGCCATTTAGTCCCAAACTAAGTAGCATAGCACTTGTGTTATGGATACTAGACAACTTATATATTACA
The DNA here is from genome assembly GCA_963693495.1 of Malacosoma neustria. Taxonomy (NCBI): domain Eukaryota; kingdom Metazoa; phylum Arthropoda; class Insecta; order Lepidoptera; family Lasiocampidae; genus Malacosoma; species Malacosoma neustria. The sequence goes on from OY856397.1 coordinate 1,860,975, forward strand.
TACTAACATATATATGTTTTTGTAAATAAATACATATTATACATAAACACACAGATGCGAGACATAGAAATAGGTTTCCCATAAACAAGAATCCTTACACTTGCTTGCCTTACACCAGATTCCCAAAGTGGTCGATATACGAGTAGAAATCGGTTTCCCATAAACAAAAACAAATTTTGAGGGTCGACGAGATCAAAAAATCGGCCCTTATTAATTAACAAGTATTTAATTGAAACTTTCAAGAAACGGTATAAGTTGTGTTACGTGTACCAACTTTCTATTAAAATGAGTAAATAGTAACTTTACTAGGAAATATCATTATTGTACTTTTAAAAAACTTAAGTCGACAAGCGTACTAATTGTTTAAATTGGTATTTTGTATCAATAGGAAAAAAAAACTAGCGATAGGAATTTTAAGATCATTTGACTATGGGGGTCTTTGCTTAAATAATTTGGAAATGCCTGCCTTACATTAGAGACCAGTAACTGTACGAGTAATTATTAGTATTTACTATTTTTGGACGAAACGTTTCTCTAGAACGTTCATGCTGCGTACACTCAGGATCTGGAATGAGCTTCTGCCTGTTATAAAAAAAAAATATTAGACAGATTAGGAACAAAAATTATTTATTAAGTGTAATAAAGTATATTCGATTACCTAGTACTATGGATCATTATCATAAAATATATAAAGAGAATATAAAATATCTAAAGCTCATGCCGGAAATGAAGGCTTTATTTAATTTGTGACAAAGCTCGGCTCTGTGCCATCGGACACCATTACACAAAGTTAAAACTTTTTCCTACAAGACAAACATAAAGTTTACTTTGTCCCTTTATCCAGTTTGAACTTTTTCACTTTAATTTCGTATTTATACTTAGAGGTTTTTTTTTTTGAACTAAAGTAAATGTGTTCGCGTGCACAAAGGGAAGGTCGTCGGTTGTTTATTATTAAATGTTACTTTATTACACAGGTGAACTGTTGTAGGTACCGCATCATACTAAATTTATAATTTATTTGTTTGTTTTATGCCATTTATAATTTGTTATTTATTGTGATTATCATTATTTAATTTATTGTAAATTATAATATAATACAATATTATATAATTTAGATTTTGTACGGGTGCAACCGGCGGACAAAGATAGCTCGAGAAATCAAAACAGGAAAGTCTCAACGGGTGTACATTCCAATAACAATACATATATCCCCCGATTTACACGAAAAAGAGGTTTCCGACAAGACCATGTTAAATGAATTCTCCGACGCTATCAATGCTGCTATGTAAAACTGTATAAAACGAATTAAACTCCCAACATTTACTCAATTCAGTCCCTTATCTAAGCAAAACACTTTAAAAACCTACCTATGTATTCATAGATTGGGAACAAAAAGAACAAAGAAATCATCAATATTCATGGAAAAAATAAGCAATATCCGTTACTCTTTCTCTATTACGTAAACGTTCCATTATTTTAATTATTTTTAATCTTTTAATTTTTTTATCCATGCTTTTTGAAATGTTTGAAAAATTTACACAAATTCTTGTGTGCTCCGTGCTCTTGCTCCAAAAAGGATGAAAAATGTATGAGTTACCAGTTCTAATACATAAACTTAAGTCTTCAAAAATATTAGTATAAGGGTACATTTTTCCCTAAATGTATATTATATCTAACGTGACCATACGTCCCGTTTTGGGCGGGATTATCCCACTTTCAGGGTTCCGTCCCGCTGTCCCCAACGAGAACATCAATGTCCCGCTTTTACGAATAAACATTTATACCTACTTAATTACTTGCCTACATTAATATCGCGAAAGACGGCAGCGCAGCGTACACGCGGGTGGACAGTCAGGAACAAGCGAGAGCGAGCGACTGACATGCGAGAACGAGATAGACGATAAATGAAGCGAACAAGTACATCACACCGTCGCGCGATCCTGGTAAGGATAATGATACAAACTATACAGATTATTGCATTGTCATCGGCCCTCGATATATCTACAAAGTTTGAACGAAATCTGACCGTTTAAAGTGGGTCAGTATCGCCCCCAAAGGAGTCGGTTACAAACAAATAATTACAAACATACAAACAAACATACTACAAGTGAAGCTAATATAAAGCGTGTAAAAAGTCAAGATTGTCTTTATATTTGAATAAATACCTATTTAAAACAGCATTCTGCTTTTGACACGCTTTATATTAGCTTCACTTGTATGTATGTTTGTTTGTATGTTTGTAATTATTTGTTACATTTGTAACGGACTCCTTTGGGGACGATTTTGACCCACTTCAAACGGCCAGATTTCGTTCAGTTTCTTTTAGATATATCGAGAGCTGATGACAATACAATAATCTGTATAGTTTGTATCATTATCCTTACCAGGATCCTCAGGATTAATGAATTTTCGATTCTCGTCCAATCACCGAAGTGAAGGAGCGTCGGGCGCGGTCAGTACTTGGATGGGTGACCGTCTAGGAAAATCGCGTGACGGTGGATTTTTGTTCTTTTTTATATGTTTTATATTAACTTGACCTGTATGTAATGGAATTTTTCGAAATTCGACTCGATTTTTACTTTTTTTTTTTATTGCGTAGGACAGCAGACAGGCTGACAGCCCGCTTAGAATTTAGCAGTTACCGTCGCCTATAGGTGTTTGCAACGCCAGTGGCATCGCAAACACGCTGCTGTCCCATAAGGGTATAGGAACTTGGGTCACTAATGCCGGAACACAACACAAGGTTATTATGGCGGCATACTAAGACCAAAGGTGGTCGCCATCCAGACGGGCTTGAGGCCCTACCACGAGTATGGATATTTATGTATAATGTGTATTTATTTAGTAAAGAAAAGCATAATATTATGAGTAGTATAATTTGTCTAGTACCCATGACAACCATTCTATTTCTTATTTTGGGACTAGATGGCGTTATGTTAATAGTGCCAGTATACACATTTATTTATTCTATTGAAATAAACATTTTATACACCCTCCAACTGATGTAAATTTATAAACCACAATAAATTAAAACATTTGCGGTAAACACTTCGCGCTAAACGCCGCTGATTCGTACAAATCCTGTCATACGAAATTATGCTAAAATAAATCGCAACGATCTAAAGGGCGTTTCGAGCTGTTATCTCCTAGTATTGCCATGTCGGAAAATTAGAATTTTTATATAATTCTTTGAGAAGCTGGTTCTTAAATCTCCAGCAGTCGTGTGAATGTGGCCTCTCCACATAGTTTCTTGGGGGTCAATACTTCTTCTCCTAACTCACGAATAGCGTAAGCACTGATCCTTCCCTTTGAGTTGAAAGCTCGAGTGAAAGTTGTCTCTGAAAAATGTAAAAGTCACGAAAAAGCACGGTTCCAAAAAGCACGTAGAAGTTTAAGGAAAGTGATCAATAGCGGAACTCGAACCGGAACACAACGGAATAACTTAAAAACAAACTAGCTCTGCAGTCTATCTTATGCTACATTGTAGGATGAATAGACATGCAGTCAAGCCTCATAAGAAATGTGCTGTGAAAAGTGGACATAAAATGGTCACATTGTAAACCGTATCACATATAACATCTTGAGACATTCAATATTTCATACATCTAACATCCACTTCATTTTTAGAAGTTTATCTGTACACCAATTAAATTAACAGTTTTTTTTTTCAATACCAATCATATCTTTCACACTAATGAAGTGAGGTTCTTTTTTACGATCATTAAAAGCGTCTCAGCTAACACGTAATGATAATTAAACATCACAAAACCTGGCAACACCAACACCCAGTACCCACTTTTTTCATAGTAAACAATGTGCGAGCACGGAGCTCCAATCAAATGGGAGCTGAAAGGCTTCACTAATTACAGATGTGTTCAACCATACCTTGTTAAGAGTGCGGCTATGTTACAGGAGTGAGCGGGGGCGGAATGACGCAAAAGGGAACAAAACAAGCCACGCTAGCTACTTGGTAAGGTCCTAAGCCCGCCTCGAAGGCCACCTTTGGTCTTTACACTTTATCGACCGGTCGTTTTTGAGTCTGTAAGTACCAACTTAACGCACGCATTTATTTACTCCCAGTATTTTAATTTTTGCTGTTCATTATGTTGTCCTTTTTTCTTTTGTTTCAGAGGAATGTAATTTTATTGATATTTATACTTTATTTTGCATTTATTTTATATAATAAAGGGCCTTATAAAAAACAACCAACTGTGCGAAAACCGTGGTTAGCTAAAAGCCGATTAATAGGCTAGCGATCGATAAGCGTTGGCAATCGAAAAGCCGAAGTTTTAAGGATGCCACCATAATAATTTTGTGTTGTGTTCCGACATTGACCCAAATTCCTGTACCCTTATGGGTCAGCAGCATATTTGCGACGCCACTGGCGATGCACTCTATCGAAGGCCATACCCATAGGCGACGGTAACTGCTAAATTCTAAGCGGGCCGTCAACAGCAATAGAAAATCCAAATCCAATTTCTTGCTCGGGCTCTTGAGCGAAAGGACAGTATGTCCGCCGCAGCCATCTAAGGCAAAACGACGGGTACACAAAAGAGAATTATCGGTGTGCCTACTTTTCACATTGTACCTAGTCAGGTCATAAATTCTGTCACATGTTTAATGTAAAATAATTGTAACAAGTTTATTAATTATGTAACCATTTATATACCAAAATGAACTTAACAAAACATAGATTCTTATGACATTAAAGTTTATTCAAAATGACCTCCGTGATTTTGAATACAAGCCTTCAATCTGCGCGGCCAGTTGTCTATCGCAGCACGAACGAGGTCCATGTCAATATCGGCGGCTGCCTTAATCAAGGATGTCTTGAGTGACTCCAAATTGGGATGAGGCTTTGAGCACGCCTTTTCCTCCAAGTATTGCCATATCTTGTAATCTAACGGATTCAAATCTGGACTGGAGGAGGGCCAGTCTTCATGCCGGATGAAGTCGATTTCACGCGCCGCCAGCCAGTCTTGTGTGCTCTTCGCTCTATGAGCTGGCGCCGAATCGTGTTGGAATACCCAGTGCCTGTTATTGAACATGGTATGAGAAACAGGTTCCACAAGGTTCGTCAGGACTGTATTTTGATACACAACAGCATTCGTTTTTACACCTTTCTCACAAAAATGTACCTCTGTTAAGCCCCAATAGGAAACTCCCAACCATACCATGAGCGAGGATGGAAAATGACCTCGTTGGACACGCGGAATACGGTTGCTCGCTTCTTCACTACTGTGTGCGTACACCTTATCATTTTATTTGTTGTAGCTAACTTCTACGGTAAACATTTTTTCATCCGAAAAAAGAATTTCCCGATATTTTTTTCCCGCGTACCGCTTCAACAAAGCGCGGCATCTCTTCAGCCTCAGGTCCATTAGACGAGCATTCAAACGATGTCCTGTTTTTCTTCGATATGCCCGAAGCCCTAAGTCTTCATTTAACACCCTTTTCACCGTGGTTCTGCTTAACCCCATCTGAAGGGCCAACAGTTTCTGCTTACGTTTGGGATTTCTTTGAATTCGTGCCTTCACAGCTTTTATCACTGCTGGAGTCCTAACAGACCGAAGGCGACCACTTCTTGACCTGTCATCTACACTAGAGTCTTCATTGTATCGTTTGATGGTACGATAAACGAATCTTTTGGTTATATTCAAATTTTTCAGTATGTTAAAAATTTGAATTGGCGCGTAACTGTAACGATGCAACGCAATAACTGCAACACGGTCTTCTTTAAGCGTCCACTCCATATTTAAAAATGAGTAAAATTCTAAAAGTTATACATTTTTATTTTCATGAACAATTCGAAATTCGAATTCAATAAACTTTTTTGTGGCCAGCATTCTAAAAGAAAAGTTTTTACTGTGTGACAATACTTATGACCTGACTAGGTATATACGTATTTCTATTAATCGTCTTACGTTTCAAGAATGATTTGTTCTTAACATTTCAAAACAGTTGTTTTTACCTATAGTTATGACGCTAGGTTGAAGTCTCACCTAGGACTAAAACATTATATTATTCCTTTTGCTTACTACTAGCAGCATTAGTAACATTCGGCTTTAGATTAGAGGGTAACCAAACTAATTTTGTGCAAAGTAGAAATACTTTTCCCATACCGTGCCGTGTGAGAGCGTTTGCGGACACGCGCCACTTGTTTCCCACAAATATCACCTCGGTGTATCTTTCACGGCCATCTTTCAGTCTTTGGCCTTTCTTGGTCCTTCAAAGTGACAAATTCTTATGCTTCTTTACTTGTGTAAGGTGGCTTACTTGTGGAAGGGAAGGGTCACGCTGTCCATAGTAGCTGAAGAGAGAGCTAAGAATGCAACCAACTTCTCCCGTAACATATTCAATCAACTGCACGAAATTACCTACCGCTTAATGTTATGAGCGGTATTTTGTATTGTGTTTAATAGATCTCTTATAGCTCATCAGATTAAGTTATATATTTTTATATTAATTAAGTATTACAGCCACATTAGTCTCTACGAATCAATTTGTGTTTAAATTCAAACTGGTTAATGAACTTTATTTGAGTTTTAATATGTTATTCAATTTATTTTGAACATTATGCTCTATTAACCGTACCCGCCCGCTTCGCTAATCGAATAACAAAAAAAAAGTAAATCGAAAAAATATGAGAAGTTTTCGTATACTTGCGCGCTACACCGCTAGCCCCACTTCTCCGCGGCAAGAACTGATTTCAAAGAAACTAAAAATAAAAACTGTGCGTCTCGGGACGCCCGACAGAAGTGATAAACTAATCTAAGTTGATCTATTTAATATTGAAATTGTTTAACTTGAGAAAAGCTTAGGTTATTACTTAAATTTTATGTATATATTACTATGATAATGTAAGGAAAGGTTATTTATTAATAAAACCAAAAATAATTCAAAAATAACTAACGAATTTCCAATTTTTCCAAAAACTTTCAAAATGTTTATTTAAATGTTGTTTTATTTATTTATTATTTTTGACTTGTTAGCATTGAAGGTTATGTTTTGTTTTTTTATTAGCAGTTCAATGTTATTAGTGAAGACTTATTAATGGTTTTTGTGTCTTTTTCAATTAATTTTTATAATACTTAGTAACCGATAGTTTACTGTCCTAATATCATAAATGCGAAAGTGAGTTTGTTTGTTTGTTTGTTACGCTTTCACGCCTAAACCGCTGAACCAATTTTGATGAATTTCGATATAGTCATAGATTGTACCTTGGAGAAGGACATTTTTTTATATTTTTATAAATTTGAATGGCAAAACAACGTTTGCCGGGTCAACTAGTAATTTATAAAAATGAAACAGCTCTTAGTTACAATATTTCCGCATTAGTAAAAACGGCAAATATTTTAATAGACAAAAATAAAGAGATCGGAGAGCATAGCAATCGCAATAACCGCGCTGAGAATCCGCTTCCGCCTATCACCATTCACAGCACTTAACTGGGGTGTTATAAAGTGGTTGTACTCGAAACCTCTACGTATACATATCTATGAGGCCTTCATAGTTCATTAGAGTGGGAGGCTGGAACCTAATTAATGCTAATTGTGACCATTCATTTTGCATTTTCATTTAACACGTTTCGCCGCGAATTGTTTTTATGGTGATGCATTAGTTAAGAGAACACGGCCGTGCCGCTCGGGATAGGTTGTATTCGGTCAACAATTAGGAGCAATGAAATTATATTAATTTATATGATTTAGCAGTCACGTTTTTTATCAGCGAAAATATTTTATTATTATTATTACGAATGTGAGTAGCTTATTTTAATTATCGTAACTAGTCAAACAGTGAATGAACGATGTGGTTGCCATTTAGATGGGATTGCAACCTACCACCTGGCAAAAATAAAGAAAAATTTAAACTGCAAAAAAAAATAATCACATAAGCTTTACTTCGTTCATTGCCCGACGTAGGCAGTCTTCGCTTTGCTAATTAAGATATTATATTTTTAATGTCAACTGGCTAGAGTTTACATGGCATCCTACACTCCTGTCGCCAAAACAGGGTCTGTACTAGCTTTTACTATACAAAATAATATATAAGCTGTAATATACTTCTTTGTTAATAAAAAAAATTTAAATTAACAATCATATGTTACATTTATTATAAAGTTTTTCTTTTATTATAAATTTTTATACGTGTAGGGGCGGAGAAAGAATACTGACCTCTGCGGCCGGGGTCGGCCTGTCGTTAAAGGCGACAAAACAACCCTAGCTACGTTGTAGGGCCTCAAGTCCGTCTGGATGGCGACCAACTTTGGTCTTAAGTATGCCGCCATAAGAACGCCATTTGCATGCAATAATGGTGCAATTCTTTACAAGTCACAATTTTAAATTACACTTTATACACAGAAAATCCCCGAAGATAAGAAAGTTGGCAATAACATCGACTTACGAGAAGTCGTCGGCCCCTAGGGTCTCTTTGCGTGCACTTATTATTAGAACAACACAAATTACCTACGATTATAGCAAAATATTAATGAGCGTGCCAAATCACACGATTTAATGTATACAGAAAAAAATAAAACAAAGTGACCTTCACGATTTACGTTTAAATCGAAATTTAAAAAAAATTGTAAACATCAATTGAATGCAGAGCCAAGAACGTGTTGATATTGAAAAGGTCACTAGGTTTATTGCACTCTGCTGTAGTAAGACATATTGAATAAATACTGAAACTCTTTACCAGTTAGATATATTTAGTTTTTGACGGTTCTCCTTTTAGCAGTAGCCCAAAACATTGGTTTCCGTAACCGGACAGTGCCTGGGTGACCCTATTACTAAGACTTTCACATGAACTTAAGGGTTAATTTGTTCAGGCTGTATAGTATAACAATTGATATAGCGCCATCTAGTCCCCAAAATAAGCAGGAGAGCGCTTGTGTTTTGGGTGCTAGACAACTAATAAATAAATTACCGCCGTAGCGCATCGGCTTACACGTTACAAGTTCGATTTACATTCGGAGTATGAGTTGATGTATAATATTATTATAGTTATGTATGTGGGAATGATATTCCTTGAAGCCATAGAGTGAAAGGGATAAGATATGAGTGAAGTTGGCAGATGAGACGACGACGAATGAACGACGACGATGAACGATACGACGCAGCTCTCCTAAGTTTTATTTTATTTAAAAGTGTAATAGTGTTTAATTAATTTCTCGAGTACAGAAATAAACGTACAAGTTCGTCGCAACTCTTTCATTAAAGCAGTCAACTTGCCCAGAATCCAAAACCCTACATGTATTTATTTACAAAGGAAAGGTACAGCAACTCGTCGTATGTTCTTCGCTTTGGAATACGAATTTTGATGTATTTAATAAAAGTAAGTTCTTGAGCTTAATTTTATAATAGTTGATTTTCCCATTCCATCTTTTAGTCTCGTTTAATCTCCTGGGGATTAAATTTGAGGAATTCAGTTTCGTCAGTTTCTGCACATAAAATTCCAAATTCAGATCAACCAAAAGAAATATTTATATATATACGCTTAGAGACGAAACTATCGAAAGTAATTGTAATTATGTTTTCTTAGAAAACAACGATGATAAATGTTTTATTTTACAAATTAAGATACTGGAAGTCAAATTTAATCAGTTATTAGACATATATCTAAGCTATTTTCATATTTTATACTTGTACTTCTTTGTTGTAACCGCGTGTACATAAGTATGATGTTGATGTCATAGCTAAATGACATCCACTCTTATTTCTATCATTTTCCTGATTACATGCCATGGTACCCTTCGTATTACATGGCCATACCACGTTAGTATGTTACTTTTTAGTTTTTAATAACTGCCGCTATTTTCACACCTTTAATTTTCATCAGTCTAATGAAGTAAACAGCAAGGCGCTTTTGTAATAGGCAATGAAGTTTTATTTTTATAAATAAATACATATTATACATGAAAACCCAAACTCGAATCGTAAATGGAACCGATGAGCCCCGCAGACATGGCGATGCACCTTGGGAGTTAGCAATAGAACAATAGATGAAATCACCATTTCTAATTCAGTAAAATCATTTCTAATTTTATCCATTTTCGCAACTCCACACATCTATCTCAGCATGCGCATCTCCGCAGCATCTCCATAACATCTTTTCATCCTTCCCCTTTGTGGCCGAACATTCCGATCCATACAATACGTTAAGTTTAAGTGATACTCGTTAACTCATCATCTTAGTGTTAAATCTCGACCGCATCCGTAATTCACACTCCGTTACCCGCCAAAGCTTTCAAAGCACTATTAACGCGAGTAAAGAGCAATCAATACCAATAATCACGTCATAGAAATTACATTTAAAGCTACCCATATGGTACACGTGTAAAACATTATGTCCCGAACACGGTCCATGTATACAATATTTAGTGAAACATATAAGTGTTTTGCAAATAATGTTCACAAAACGCGCCGAGTCAAAGGTTTGTTTTCGGAAATGTCACGAGTGTTTAACACGTTTATTTGCTCTGTTTGAAATACTTGGAAAGTGACGATTTATGATATTTTCATTTGTTTGTTGAAACGCTTAATAATATCTCACTAACATTTCAGAATTCCTAAAATCGAAACTGATGTGAAAATCACGAGAACATAACGTGTAATGCAAATTTTTCTAGCAATTATAATATTTTATAAGATTTACTTGAAAAATTCCGGTTGCAACCCAAACTTTCGTGTCGGTGCCCAGGGTCCGCTTTCCGACTTTTTCGACTCCACTTCGCACGGTCTTTAGCATCACTGGTAGTGAACCCATTGGCATGCATATTACCCCTTACGACGTCAAGCTAGCATTATTTAGGTCTAACACTCTTGCCGGGGGCCGGCGGAGGCGGCATAGCCAGACATTTGTTTCCCACGTAAGCATCCGGTTGCCGTAAAACATGGCCGTACCAGCGGATCTTACACTCCTGCAACTTATCGACAATGTAACGGACATGAAGACTGCCGCGAATGCGGGAATCCCTAACGCGGACCTTCTACGTTACCACCACACATCCAAGCAGCATATTCATCTCCGTAACACGCAGTTCTTGCTTGTGTCGCTCTAACAATGGGCATGCTTCACAGCCGTATAAAAGGACAGGCCTAATGATAGTCTTATAGACCTATCCCTTCACCTTTACCGGCATCTTGGGGTAAAAAATGACACCAGTCACTTCACGCCATTTTGGCCCAAGCGGCAGCAATGCGTGCCTTGACATCGCAATCGATGTCACCAGACGCGTGAAATACAAATCCCAGGTATTTCACTTGGTCCGTGTCGCCGCTATGTGTACGGGTGTGGGACCGATGGAGTTACAGGCCAAGTACTCCGTCTTCACCACATGAGCTTCAGACCACCGTTCTCAAGCGACTCCTTCCACGCCACGAGTCGCACCAGCCTACCCCTGTACGAATCTGCCGTCGCGATATCATCAGCATCCATGAGCAATCACGGGGGGGCTGCTCATGTGAGTTTCTGATGCTGTCTAACAATACGTCTAATACCACGCTGAACAGAAACGGACTAGGGACAGATCCCTAGGGTACTCCGACAGTGATAGGGGAGGATTTGGTGTCAATTCACACAGCACCATCAAACTCCAAGTAAGCAGCAAAGCGCTTTTGTAATATAGCCACTGAACGACAGATATACTACCCATGTAACTTGTCTATTTGTAAATAAATACGTATTATTTTTTATGTTATTATTTATTTGTCAATCTTAATTTAAATAGCACTCAGTTCATAAGTTTTTTTTTATTATCATCATCATCATTAAATACCCTTATGGGACAGCAGCGTGTTCGCGATGCCACTGGCGTTGCAAACACCCATAGGCGACGGTAACTGCTAAATTCTAAGCGGGCCGTCAGCCTGTCTGCTGTTCTACAGCAATAAAAAAAAAAAAAAATATATATATATATATATATATATATATATATATATATATATATATATATATATATATATATATATATACCTAGTCAGGTCATAAATTCTGTCACATGTTTAATGTAAAATAATTGTAACAAGTTTATTAATTATGTAACCATTCATATACCAAAATGAACTTAACAAAACATAGATTCTTATGACATTAAAGTTTATTCAAAATGACCTCCGTGATTTTGAATACAAGCCTTCAATCTGCGCGGCCAGTTGTCTATCGCAGCACGAACGAGGTCCATGTCAATATCGGCGGCTGCCTTAATCAAGGATGTCTTGAGTGACTCCAAATTGGGATGAGGCTTTGAGCAGGCCTTTTCCTCCAAGTGTTGCCATATCTTGTAATCTAACGGATTCAAATCTGGACTGGATGAGGGCCAGTCTTCGTGCCGGATGAAGTCGATTTCACGCGCCGCCAGCCAGTCGTGTGTGCTCTTCGCTCTATGAGCTGGCGCCGAATCTTGTTGGAATACCCAGTGCCTGTTATTGAACATGGTATGAGAAACAGGTTCCACAAGGTTCGTCAGGACTGTATTTTGATACACAACAGCATTCGTTTTTACACCTTTCTCACAAAAATGTACCTCTGTTAAGCCCCAATAAGAAACTCCCAACCATACCATGAGCGAGGATGGAAAATGACCTCGTTGGACACGCGGAATACGGTTGCTCGCTTCTTCACTACTGTGTGCGTACACCTTATCATTTTGTTTGTTGTAGCTCTCTTCTACGGTAAACATTTTTTCATCCGAAAAAAGAATTTCCCGATATTTTTTTCCCGCGTACCGCTTCAACAAAGAGCGGCATCTCTTCAGTCTCAGGTCCATTAGACGAGCATTCAAACGATGTCCTGTTTTTCTTCGATATGCCCGAAGCCCTAAGTCTTCATTTAACATCCTTTTCACCGTGGTTCTGCTTAACCCCATCTGAAGGGCCAACAGTTTCTGCTTACGTTTGGGATTTCTTTGAATTCGTGCCTTCACAGCTTTTATCACTGCTGGAGTCCTAACAGACCGAGGGCGACCACTTCTTGACCTGTCATCTACACTAGAGTCTTCATTGTATCGTTTGATGGTACGATAAACGAATCTTTTGGTTATATCCAAATTTTTCAGTATGTTAAAAATTTGAATTGGCGCGTAACTGTAACGATGCAACGCAATAACTGCAACACGGTCTTCTTTAAGCGTCCACTTCATATTTAAAAATGAGTAAAATTCTAAAAGTTATACATTTTTATTTTCATGAACAATTCGAAATTCGAATTCAATAAACTTTTTTGTGGCCAGCATTCTAAAAGAAAAGTTTTTACTGTGTGACAATACTTATGACCTGACTAGGTATATATATATATATATATATATATATATATATATATATATATATATATATATATATATATATATATATATATATATATATATATATATATTTTTTTTTTTTTTTTTTTTTTTTTTTTCAATCACGCCTCTTTCCCGTAGGAGTAGGCAGAGACCACTTCTTTCCACTTGCTACGATTCTTACATACTTGTTTCGCTTCGTCCACTTATTACTTTCTACTTATTATTATTATAAATAGAATTAAAGATGTGCATTTTTCAATATCTCTCACAATTATAATAGAACAAATAAAAATAGAAATAAGCGCCCTTGCGAAAACCTGGAGTTACCACTGGTTGGCTTCAGCGGAAGATCAGAGCTGGATTTTTTTCCTAAATAAAATATTTTTTCGTCTTTCTTTTTCTTCTTTTCATATTATACATGAAAACCCAAACTCGAGACGGAAATGGAACCGGTGATCCCCGCAGATATGACGATGCATCTCGGGAGTTAGTAATCGAACAATAGATAAAATAAATGCGATTTTGATAATCAAAATAACGTTTGGTATTCCACCAGCTAACCCACAGAAAGGATAACAAATCGATGTCCTTCTTTATTTATTTTGATTGAAACAAGAAAACAAATAGATGCTTTTTACGGGTCCTTAGTCAAATAATGGGATGAATATCCGAACAAAGGATTGTCCGATTATCCAAACAAAGGAGTAACTGCGATTGGTCAATATTGAAAACAGGCGTACCTTCCATGACAAAGCGTTGACATAGAAATAAGAAATTAACCTTCGCATCAAACCAACAAAAAACAACTCTATGACCATCAAAAAGCGATATTGTATTCCATGTTTACATTATTAGCAATAAAACCCCTGAACCCCATTAGAGTTCTATTTACAACTCTATTTCGACTCTGGCGTTATTGTCGGGTTATTCACGATATAGCAAAGAGTTCGACAGAAACAAAATGTTTGCATACTAACTGTTCAGAAATGAATGTGTTATGAATCATCATAAAATAGACTGATTACAGAAATGTAGATTTCGCGTCGACCATTCCACAGTGCTGTAAAATATTCCTATGGGGCCGAGCCGCGGACTATATTAGGTGTCACTCGCTCTTAAAGACAAAGTCTGAAACGTGGAGAACGAAAGTGATGGACGGACAATGCTCGCAAAATTTGCAAGCTGAAATGACAGTGGGCCGGTCAAGTCTGTCGCAGGACCGATGGCCGATGCAAACGAGTCCTGGATTGGAGACCGCGTCTCGGAAAACACAAGATTGCTAGTCGCGGAATCGGAAACGCACAGGACCGGGATAAGACTACATGAGCTTTATGTCTCAGGACCAACGAACGACGAAGAAGATGAAGAAATTAAATTAAGATCGTGTTTTAGCAGGAGACGACATGGTGAGAACTTCAATTACTGAAGTCGATGTGTGATTACCTCATTATTGTTTCCGGTTAATTCAAAAGAAACAAATCCCTCACCGAATGTTTCAGTTAATGAAGACAGACAGGGGGTGTTCCTTTGCAGTTAACGAATTTATCAATTCGATTTATTTATTCAAATTGTATTTCTCAAAGTAACATACATGTTAAAATTTTTATACAACCAGAACAACTAGGAAAATTGTGGCCATACTTAAGTTTCGCTGAAAGTTTTTTTTTCCTTTTAATATTCCATAATAAATGCCAGCTTTGATATGTGAAATGTTCTTTGTGATAATGGATAAAAGAGTAACTTAAGATGCGAAATCACAGATAAAGTAAAAAAACCTCGAATCAAATTATAATATTTGATGGAGTGTTTTGAAATTGGAGATAAAAAAAGCTGTTAATAGATTTCATTTATTTTAGAATTTTTAATTATATTGAGTTTACCAATGGTACGGTGGCATGACTTATACGATCTGGTATGAAGTTCGACGTACAAAAAAAGGATCATATATCATTATGTATTATTTCATTATGACAATAGTTTAAATTTATATTCTTCGAGGGGTTATAAAATTTGAGGGCCTTTCATGCTATTTTACATACAACATTATAAGGACGTCCATGCCTTATTCATTTTACGAGTGTAATATGTTGAGGGATATTGAGCCACCCGTGCGACGTACCTTATTTCAATTTTAAGCGGTAGCAATATATTTATGTATTTAAGGGGTGCAAGCCAAAGGATACGTGCCACTTGGTATCCTGCAAAGGAACGAGATTTTGTCGCTAGGTTTCCTTATCGGGATTAGGCTTAGGGAAGCTTAGAAGGCGTGCAAAAGGATGTGATATTCGAGCTGAGAGTAAACGAGTCTGCTTCGTGTCGGGGACTCGGTTGAACTGAATGGAAGAAAGCCATCTACAAATGATAAACTGAGAGGAATGAGACTGGCATGGTACGGAAAGTAGGTGGATACAAGGGTAGAAGTAGGCCTAAAAAGCAATTGAAAGAATGTATGATATGAGGATTTGTGAAGTGACAGATTAAGAATGCCAGGATATAATAAAATGGAAGAAAAAGATATATTGTGTAGACCCCAAATGATTGGGATAAAACCAAACTAATGATGATGATGACGCTAGTAAATGTTAATAATCAATCTGCTGCAAGGTGTCTATTGCTTCATTGGTAGCAAATACCAATAAAGTTTCATTAGTGCAGCAATTAAGCTTGTGCGTGCGTTATCAAAGACAATTAGATCAATTTTGGACTACCAATAAGTACTCTATAACAAATATACCAACAGGTACGTGAAAGGCAAGTGGTATAATACACGAATACCGATCTAGAGAACACGGGTTTCAACACCACGATGATATGCAGTGCTTACTTAAATTTTTTTCTCGCCTGCTACGTACCGACTATGAATTAAAACATTGTGAGAAAATCTGCACATCGAGATCACTGGTATGATATAAACCGTCAATACGTCTTGGACAAAGAATGGCGGATATATTATATGTTCTCTTTAGGAGATCTTGAGCCCACCAGTGGGACCTTACATATTGTTGCTATTTATTTTAACATCACATACTGTTATAAGCGCTATATGCATATAGCACCGTAAGCAGTTGAGTTGATGACATTTCATGGCATAACACTTTTCCTTCATAAAGAAACCAGGAAAACGAACTCTTCCAATCTGTGTGTCATTATTTTTCTAATCCCAAAATAAGTGACAGTAGTCATAACCTTATCGCGAATACAACCACACGGCAACCATAAACAACACAGATATTATAAGCATCTGTGCAACACTAACAGAGAAACGTCCATTGTGTCTGAAACCGTGCAATGTACGTGGTGCAGCCGCAAGGGAATAATATGCCACACCAAGAATTTAATACATGTGCGCCGTTCCAATGTTGCATCTGACCATAAAATATCGCAGAGTACAGAAGTTAAACACGTTGAAGTATTTTATTACTACACTCTAGTACGTATATATGTGGGTATGAAAAATGTATGAATTGGCTAGGACTTGTTGTTGGGGTTTTTGTTACAATTTCTTTCTTCCTCTACAGATGTTGTATGGTATCTTTACACAGGTTTCAATGCACCAAAAAAATTTTCCTCTGCTGTACAGCATTGATCGATCAAGGAGTACGTAACCTATGTCCCCCGCCAAAGTCCAATCTATCTCTATACCGAAATTCATCAAAATTAGTTCAGCGGTTTAGGCGTGAAAATGAAACAGACAATTACTTTCACAATTAAAATATTAGTATAGATACTTCAGCATATACAATGACATGATGAAGAATTCGATCAGTGTAACGCGTTCACACAAACCAATGTAGTTATCTTAACCTTGGTAATAATTGTTAACGTATGATAAGTTGTGTTTGCAAATATTCATAGGTGGCCGTAATCGCTAATCTCAAGTTAGCCGGATGGAAATTAGCGCAAAAACCTGCGTATGATAGCAATTTCACACTCGCTCATAAGCCTTTCTACCATGTTAGGGAGTATTTGCATGCGCTATTCAGTGCGCATCTATGTTATTTAATTTGTATACCCTAAAACGTAATGTAAGCTTTTACGATTCTGTGGTCTGTCGTACCTACATATCTAGGGGAAATCCTTTTGCGATTTGTGAGCGCGTTAATTAAGGTGTCCCAAGTTCATTGAAATTAATCAACTAGACCAACATTTTATAGTTGAAATACTAGAGAAAGTGGATTAAATTACTACCGAAGGTTTTGATAACGGATCATAACATGTGGACTATGACATGAAGAGATAATGCAAGTTTCATGCGGCCAGGTACTTATAAATGAATCGGACAAATGCACTAATTAAATATACAGTGGGAAAAGTAAAAAGCTTTACTGTATAATAGACAATAGCTTCGACGCAAACTGAATGACGAATGAAAGCATTAACAACCATTTCCCTCGTCTATCATTGAATCATACGATTATCTATACAAATAAATAAAATTGGAGGGTCTGTTTGTAACATTAAAATAACCGCTTTTTACTAAGTGCATGCGGACGTATACACGGTACATATACCAAAACAACATTTTATACAATTTTTGTCCGTCTGTCTATGAAATATGGCTAATCTCTGAAATGGCTGCACCGATTTTGACGGGACTTTCACTGGCAGATAGCTGATGTAACAAGGAGTAACTTAGGCTATTATTATTTTAGAAAAAAAAAGACTTTTTGTTAAAAATGATCAGTTTCGGAAATTTATTAATCCAATTTAAGTTGACCTCAGATTTATATCATCAATCATATGAAATAGGGCTTAGCTTGTAAGTTTGTTTTCCAATTTAAGTTGACCTCAGATTTATATTATCAATCACATGAAATAAGATTAGGAATCATATGAATTATTAGGCTGGACTGTAGGTTCGAACGCACGTATTCCGGAGGCGCATGGCGTAACAGTTGCATTCGATAATACTGACTGTTTGCATATTTCATTTATTTTTATTTTTGGGTTTATAGGGTTTGTAATCCAAAATAAACCATAAGATTTATCCAAAAAATGCTGCCCAAAGTCACTATTCCACGCGGACGGAGTCGCGGGCACAGCATATCAAAAATATATTTTCTCTTTGCAAATTTTTAAAAACACCTAATTTTTTCAATTCTTGGTGTTCCAATTGGTGTGTATATGGTTTTCTCAGCGCGGTACAATATGAGGTTCTTCAAAAAAGACGTTATAACATTTCTTCGAGGCCGGCAGCGCGTTAATAATGCCTCTGGTGTTTTAAACGTCCATAGGCGACGTAGACCGGCTATCGGGTACGCGCCGTTTGCCTGTCTGATGAACTCTAGTTATAAAAAATCACGTGGGTAACTACCCACATGATACATTTGTAACTACAAATACGATTATTTTATTATTTTTAAAGTTACGACTATTTGCATTATCATTTAATTGAGACAGACTTGCAAGCAAAATACGAAAATGTTAGTAAATACATAATGTACACCAATTCTCGGTTACCCTTAGTTTATTAAGCTGTAAGTTCTCGTGTACATATATTCAAAATACTATCTCCATGAATGATGCATATAAAAGATGTGTAGCGGGTCCACATATTAAATTCTACGTCGGGTTTATCCCCCATTGTAGGTTTAATACCTCCCTCATAAGACGGTCAAGACACAAGGACCGGGGTCTTAGGATACTTGCATAGTTACGCTTTCCCTTGAAGCAGATGCGCGGGACTACTATTGCCGCGTTTCGCGCTTAAGAGGTCGACTGAGTCTCTAGGATCAGACTAACACAGCCTTGTGCTGACACCGAAACGAATATGACACACTTCTGTTTGGACATAGCTCAGTAAACACAAATTTGGGAATTGGTTCATGTTGGTCGATCTATGATTCAAACTGACAGAGAGAATCAGTATAACAATAGTAAATAATAATATTGAACGACCATTTATCAACATGTTGACAATTTTACCACTAGTTTTTCTAAATCTATTCCTGAATTACTTATCTGTTGTTAAGTTAAAAATTTGCCTGGCGATTTTTATAATAATTTTATCCGTGGAGGGGCGGAGAAAGAATACTAACATCTGCGCCCGGGGTTGGTCTGTCGTAAAAGGCGACAAAACAACCCATCCTAGCTACGTGGTAGGGCCTCAAGCCCGTCTGGATGGCGACCACCTTTGGTCTTAAGTATGCCGCCATAATAACCTTGTGTTGTGTTCCGGCATTAGTGACCCAAGTTCCTGTACCCTTATGGGACAGCAGCGTGTTCGCGATGCCACTGGCTGTGCAAACACCTATAGGCGACGGTAACTGCTAAATTCTTAGCGGGCCGTCAGCCTGTCTGCTGTTCTAAGGCATTAAAAAAAAATGTAAAGCGATTTTTACTAATATTCTGATTTTAATACTTTAGTTATACTATACTTGTACTATAGTTAAATTTCTAATAATAAAGAATTAATTAAAGTATCCGAATGTCTAGGTAAAAATATCCGCACGACAAGACGTCATCGACATGTGAATGAAAACCATGCCCTCTGCCCGCTCTGACAATGCCGCATCACTGTAAAACCGTCTTAAATTAACCAGCTTGTATTTGGACTTCTGTATATTTGTTTGACTTATTTATGCATTGTACTTTAGGTATAAGAAAATACAAACAAAATAGTCTAATTTTTTACTTAACTTTTAACTTTACATCTTATTATAGCAACAGGAATGAACAAAAACACATGATTAAAATCAGTAACAAAGTAGTTTTAATTATTAATATAAACTCAGAGAGTCGAAAAATATGAATAAATTAAATAGATTCAGCCTGAAAGGAACCCATTTCAACCTCTTTTCTTTACTCTCCTTACTATTCTTCTATCAGATCCGACGAGCACAGGGATTGATATCCTTGTGCTGTTCCACGTTGCTCGTCTCATCAGGTAAAAGGAATAAATACATGACCGACGACAGGCTTAGACACTAGACGATAGAAAAATAAAGGGGTTTATTAATGGGAAAACCCGGAGAGTTCCACATACCTCCCGACTCCTCAGTGGTCAATGGGACAAAGGCTGGCTGTTACCAAAGATACAAATGAATGGTAGTAGCAAACAAAAATTCTTCGTGTACAGCGCCACGACGCAATAACAATTTCACTAAATTTCAATCCCGAAACACAAGTCAATACCGCTCATTCAAACAAATATAAAAGCAATAAACATAATAACGTAAATGTAAACCGTTGTTTGCAATCAACTAAGACGTCGGGCATCAAATATTTTACAAGGCATTAATGGATTGAATTTCGACAAACGATATCTCAATGCTCCGGAATATTTTGTAAAGTCGACGACAGATTTATTTTATTTGATCGACATGAATGAAAGAATGAATGCAAACATATTTGCTTATGCGATTGTCGTATAAGAACATTGATTTTGTGTTCATAATTATGTATATCTGCCCTTATCCCACGTATATGGAGTCGGCACAATAGATCATCTACTCTCCCCTGTTAACCACCATAACTTAGACCATATCACTTTTTACACATTCACCTTTTCTGTATCCATGAACTCCTTATACTTCTTCACTTTACTTATTATAGGAAGATGAACAACACCGACAAGCGTGGGTATAATGTCCGTTCAACAGTAGGCCATTGTGAGCTGTTATTATTTAATTTTTATTATACTTATCACAATGTTTTCTTCTCACATTACGTGGCCATACCACTCTAGTCTGTTACTCTTTAGTTTATCAAAAGTAAATCGAAAAAAATGAGAAAGGGTCGATGGAATCCAAAAAATAATAAAAAATTAGCCTAGATTATCCATCTTTGAAGAATGTAACAGCTTTTCCGAAAATATACGGCAGGCCTTTAAAAGGCTATTCATAATTTTATAAGAAAATATTAATCTACATGTACTACTTCGATATGACTATACTCTTAAGTAATGATGAAGTATGTTATAAAAAAGGGTCTACCTGTTAACGAACCCGTACGTACCCTGCTTAGCTATGGACGAAGCGAGTACTTTCAAAGTTAAAGGTTCACGGGGCAGTCAATTTACAGATACTAAAAACAAAACTCTTCTACTTCCTGTCATCAGTATCCAAAAGTGTGTGGGGTCGACACAACATGTTATTTCCTTCCACTCGCCTCTATTAGCCGTTATTTGAACATTCACATTTTTTTAACCATATCATCTTTTACACAATCCATCCATCTTTTCTTTGATCTACCTCTCCTTTTGTATCCATCCACTCTCATTTCTAGCATATATATACTGAAAACCAAACTATTCTCCAATAAATGGATGTAGCTTTTGTAAAAACCAAATTTTGATAAATATTCTTAAAGAAAAAGTCACGGATAGGCACTGAATCGAATCTCGCCCACAAATGCCCTGTGACAGTAAAGAATACTGAACCTCTGGCTCCATAGTGAAAGCTTTTTTTATTGCTTTAGAACAGCGGACAGGCTGACGGGCCACTTAGAATTTAGCAGTTACCATCGCCTATTGGTGTTTGCAACGTCAGTGGCATAGCGAACACGCTGCTGTCCCATAAGGGTACAGGAACTTGGGTCACTAATGCCGGAACACAACACAAGGTTATTATGGCGGCATACTTAAGACCAAAGATGGTCACCGTCCAGACGGGCTTGAGGCCCTACCACGTATTAGATAGGGTGGATTGTTTTGATGCCTTTTGCGTCAGGCCAACCCCGGCCGCAGAGGTTAGAATTCTTTCTCCGCCCGTGCACGTAGAAAAACCTGATTAATACAATCATATCTAAAATTAGGTACGGTCAAACTTTTGTATTCGTAAAATCTCATCTAAAAGGAAAATAATATTTTTCTTAGAAAAAGTCATATGCTAGTGAAATACGTCAAAAGACAATATTCCGTGAAAAATATTGAGTTTTTACGTAATTCCAGTAATATTAGTGAACAGCTAAAGTGATTTTCTGAGAGGAAAATCTAATTTCCTTGTAGGGATGAAAGTTTCAAGATTGTCGTGTTTTCGGGTGACATTTTGTTTCTTGTGGGTTAATGTCCAAAAACATTTCTATACTCTTTCTATGAGTGCCTTACTGGCTAACCAATATCAACATATACCACTCTCTAACGTAGAGACATTATGAGCGGTATGTCGCTCTCACTCGCCCTTGGCTCTCGTGTCTTGACATGGACATCTTCACAACTGTACTTAGACACACCAGACAGAGTTTCATATCGACTGGACTTGAGGCATTCATTTACAGCGATATCTGCTGAGTATAGTAAAAGAACAAACATCGCACATATTTTATACTGTGAATGTCTTATTTTGTGCTAAATAACCATTATGCAATGTTTGAAAAATATGGCAATACATAGGTACTTTTTACCACTTTTCATAATACACACATATTGTACAGAAAGAAATAGCCTTTTTACTAATATAAATAATGAAAAATTACAACCAGGCACGAAAAAACTAATTCTAGATCACTAAAACTATAATACCAACAATCATTACACACACGACCTTTCACGGACATCCGAGGGACTTCGATCTTTCAAAATTTTGGCATTATTTAAGACCATGTAGCATGTTCACCATCCATCTGATATCTCACTATAATATCCTCCTTTAGGCAGCTTCTCCAAACGTGCATATGATTCCGTGCTTGTCAGGATATTTTTAGAATAGAATATACTTTATTGAACTCATTTAACAATTCAATTCACAAGAATGGTACAAATAGCGGTATTATCGCTGTGAGCGATTTCTTCCAGACAACCATATGGACAAAAGCTATTTAAAATGAATGGGCCGGTTGATATTACTGCAAGCGTTGCTAGTTAACAGTCTCTTTAGGGGAAGTCTGAGCGCAACGACGGGTTGAAATAGGTTATAATTGTCTGGGACATCGCAGAATAACGAGCAAAAGTCGATCCTGCGACCCAAGAGCTCAACTGACGACCGAGCTTTTTAGTGGGCCACCGTTGGCTATCATCTGCTAGCCAGCTGAGTGGTCGCAATAAGGCGGTGAACCCCACATAAGTGCGTCGACTTTCTCCCCGAAGCTTCAAAATATTACAATTGTTTTTCATTGTAACATTTACACTCTTGCGTCACATTACAATTTAATTCAAGCAATTATCTTAAAACATTCCGCTATAGGCGATAGACAATATCGTCACACTCGTCCAAATGTTTTCCAATAGATGTCTTTTGATTTCATAAAACAATCTAATTCTTAGTAAAAACTAGAAATTCAACGCGTACTTATAGCAATTACAGAACTCTGACGTAATAAACGGGATTACATATTATATAAAATCATAACAAGAGACCAAAAAAGTGTCTTAATAATATGTAAATAAATTTAACATCGTATACACCCGCTGAAGAATATAAGACGAGTCAATAAAGCTACCTTTGTTTACGAAACTCGACTCGGCGAAGATTTAAGGGGCCTTTTTTAAGACAACGAGTGTTGAGGATAAATAGGTAATGCGGCGATTCTCATGAAGAAAAACGAAAAAGCGGGATGTGCTCGTTTCTGTATGTAGGTTCTGTACTTTAATTTTAATAGATACATCTTTAATGATGCTGAAGCGAAGATTAAAACGAAATGAACATGAAATACAATTTAATAGAGCTTCATTCTTAAACAGCTAAATATAATAGACATTCCTTACCTGGTGACTATACGTTACCTTGAAATTATATTCTAAAATATTAAGCGTGGTAATATGTTTTAATGATTGTGACAGAAAATGCCGAGGCTGTTGTAAGCAATATATTTATAATATTTTGGATATAAAACATATTGTAATTTATAACAATTTATTATTGCTTTGGGACCTGGCTAGGCTGCTGGGCCACTTAATAGTAAGAAGTTACCGTCTCCTATGGCTATTTGCGACGCTAGAGGCGCCGTTAACACACTTCCGTCCACGCACGGGGATCGTAACGGAAGCGGATGGACAAGGCTATTTATTATAGTGTCATATTTAGATATTAGGGGTTGCCATCAACGCCGGCCCGGGCCACGAGATCGGCAGGCCATATATCCGTGGGCCCGGGCGTAGGCGATAGGAGAACAGCGGGGTTTTTTAGTGGGTAGTCGGATGGCCAATCATCTTTCCCGGAGTCCCACATATCCCTCGGTCCCCCCGGGCCGGGAGAACCCGTCAAGAGAGGTTTTTCCCCGAGACAAAAAAAAAAGGGGTTGCCATCAAGACAAGATTGAAACCCTACCATCTAGCAATACTGAAGTCTTGAAGATAGCGCTGGGTTTCTTTTAGGGCCATTCGAGGATGACATTGTAGAATTATTAATAATATAAATAATAAATACGAGAAAAACAATAATAGCAACAAAAAAATGGTTTAGTTAAACATGTCGAGCGCCAGTAACTCAAATATAGAAACAACTCACCCCGCTCATTTCATTTCAAGGAACCCTAAAAGTCAGGTGAATAAGCGCGGCAGTAATGGAGGTTGTGAGACTTGAAATATTTCCTTTTGAAGTTTGTTAAAGGGACGAAAACAAAGCGCCTGTCGTGATGGGCTGAGATGGACCGATAGCTGAATACACTTGTAATTTGCTGCTTCTTGTATATGAGCTGTGGACTCTGACTGCGTGACTGTGACTGTGGGAAAAAGTGACTAACACTACTACAATACTTAAGGTTTAAATCAATTGAGACTAACTTACCAACACTCTGCATTTATATCTAAAATTAACTATTATTATTAAAAAAAATAACAGCTCTCAGGCCTCCCTCAAGAGGGGACAGACAGTGGACCCGCCACGCTTGTCCAAGGCGGATTGGATGGTTACAAACACCGGAGATCTATGCAGGTTATCGGTATGCGGGTATCCTCGCAATGTTTTCCTTCATCGACGGTGCATGGCAATTATGGTATAATACCCACATCAGGCGATAAAAACTGCTTAAGCGATGAATGGCCACCGTGGGATTCGAACCCGAAACCTTTCGATTACTTTCCGAGTTTAATATTATTGAGCTAGCAGGTACCTTATTATTATACGGGGATGAAAAAATACAAAAATTAGTCAATTACGAACTGACAGACTCAAATGTGAAAGAAATGCTTTATCGTAAGGTAACGCTATAGTTACATACGAGTAACTACGCGGATGGGAGCGTGTTTTCACCAACATTCATAGGCAACGGTAATAACTTAATATTAACTGGGCTTTCAGCCTGTCTCCTGCTCCTCCACAATAAAAAATAATCTTCTCAAATATAACTTTTCAGCTCTTTATATTTTACGCTTCTTTCTATCAGTCGAAGAAGCTGTTTCAGTCCTCCTAGACATATACGCATAGACTGGTAATAAATCACTCTGTTTTTTCGAATATTCTTGATATGTCTATCTTCTACCATATTTATTTGTTTATCACAAGTAACAACAATGCATTACCGATTTTAAATAAGGCAAATTTTGACCCAAGTTCCCTTATGGGACAGCAGCGTGTACGCGATGCCACCGGCGTTGCAAACACCCATAGGCGACGGTAATTGCTAAATTCTAAGCGGGCCGTCAGTCTGTCTGTTGTCCTACAGCAATAAAAAAGAGAAGAAGTCTCAGAAGTCACATCAACCTCTTTCTAGCTTTAAATCCTGATTGTAACTTAAACTTCCGCTTCAGTGACCGTGATCCGCTGTATTGTTTGTCATGATTTGGCTTTTATCCGACCTCTTAAGCTGTAAAGGATAAAAGAACGTTGCCGTTCTTTTTCCGCATGATGGCTAGTAGAAGTAGTCCGTCAGTCGCCATTTTAAAGATCGTAGTGACATATAAATGAAGTATTTTCAACTCTACACAAGGCTCACACATTCCAGTTAAAATAATAACCACCGCTAAATACATGACACTATATTTACACGCGCTTTTTTTGACAATGTTTTAACTTAGCACGGACAGTCTGTTTGCTTAGGACAAGGACGTGACCCGAAAAGTCACCTTTACTCCCTTCGGCTCTTCAGTGCGGGACGTTTCACTTTCGAGAGGAGAAAATGATAAAAACATCTACACTAGCGCTTGGTAGGCTACATTTCTTCAGTGGACAAACTATGACAGATTCGAGAATATTGTTTTCCTACTTGTCTAAGAAATAATGATGTCACTGTATAGGTTTCTATTTACAGAATTAATATATATCTATGACTAAAGAATACCTATTTTGCAACATGATGTATATGCCAACGTGATAATATGTTGAATTTTTTTTTTGTTATCCGTCTCCAATGCTTTAGATGCCCAACTGACTGGTTTGCCAATGTCAATGTATTTTACAATATATTACGACTAGAAAAGACAGGTGGCGAAAGAGCTTAATAAAGCAAAGATCAAGGAACAATTTTGAAGGTACAATTTTACTAGCTAACAATTTGTTGAAATATGAACACTATTCTTAAACGTACTGATAATGTTACTTTACTGTCACTTTAGTTGATAACTTATGTCGATTCGTTGTCGTTTTTGTTTTGTTCATCTAATTAACAACTGCTGGATTAATGTGCAAGTTATTCCTCGAGACCAGCAATAGTACATGCTATCAAAACGCACCAATGCGATTTGGGCAAGCGTGTTATGTATACTGTCCATTCCGTCTGAGGGGAAACCAAAGTCTAGTAGTGGGACACCATGGTACATTTTTCTTCTTCTTCCTGCCTTATATGCGGTCGCCACAACATTGACAATTTTTTTTATTTTTATTTTATTATGATTTAACATTGAAAAATACATACTTCTTTCAAATTTTCACCCTTCTACGATCAATCCCTGTGTTTTAATCGTGATTTTTATATTATTCTGTTCCATCCACAGATCCGCAATAGGGTTGCAAGATGACAATCGAATATAATAATTGTAGTATGATAAATTATCATGTATAGTTTATAATTACAATTTAATTACTTCTCGTCGCGAAAATAAAACTTGAATGGAGTGAAATAGGGGTAAACGTAATTAAATTATATTTTTTAAATTATTTATATGTCAGAACAACGTTTGCCGGGTCAGCTAGTTATCATATACGAGTAACTGTGAATGCATAGAAATTTCATTGTTGCAAATTTATACAAATGCGAGTTTGTAAATAATTAAATAACCTCACAATTTCAATTCTAGAAAAAAAAAACGATAATGATCGCTAGTGAACAAGAAAGTAAAAATATTCTACTTCAAAAAAAAAGATACCTTACATAAGTTATCGAAATTGTCTCTTGTTCTCTGAGAAATAAACGATAATACCTAAATCTAACATTGATTTATATTATATTATCCAAGGACACAATTCCATGGGAATTCCTATAAACGATAAGTTCGTCTATTGTCAAACTATATTAAATGTGTATACATAATTATATATAACATTAGCTCTGTGTATATTTTTAACCAATAAAATTATTTTTTCTTAATTATCCGTACTAATATTATAAATGTGAAAATAACGCGTTAAGTCTGTTACGTTTTCACGCCTAACCGTAGAACCAATTTTGATGAATAGCGGTATAAAGATAGATTGGATATTGGAGGACTTTTTGTCGCAAAAATGAAAATTGAAGGGAGTGAAATAGGGTTGATTAACTTCACTTTTTTTTACTTATATAAGATAATGGCAGAACAACGTTTGTTAGGTCAGCTAGTCTATTCCGTTTTCTTGCGCTTGTTGTTTATACAAACATCAAAAAAGTCTAAGCAACATGTACTAATTTAAATTTTAGGATGGTGGATGAGCCGCTGTATGGATGAACTTCTTGAATGCACCTGAGCCTTTCAGTATTTCCGGGCCGACGGTACACTCGAACCCTTCTTGTATCAGGCCTAAACCCGAATCGCGACTCATCGGAAAACATAATTTTATCCCATTGTTCGTGGGTCCATATTCTGCGTTCTCTACACCATTCATTTCGACGAGCGCGATTCGATTTCTATATATGTATGTATATACTAAGAAAAAAGGCTTACAATAATTTATACTTTGGTCTATCCCTAAAACGGAATATTTTTTTTTATTTCTGAGGAACAGCAGTCCAGCTGACGGCCCACTTAACAATAAGCAGTAACTGTCGCCTATGGATGTTTGCGATGCTATGTGCACCGCGAACACACTGCTGTCCCATAAGGATACAGAAACCTAGGTCACTAATGCCGGAACACAACACAAGGTTATTATGGCGGCATATTTAAGACCAAGGGTGGTTGCCAATCAGACGGGCTTGGGGGCCGGCCACGTAACTGGGGTTGTTTTGTCGCCTTTTTCAACCGGCCGACTCCAGCCGCAGGTGTTAGTATTCTTACTCCGCCCCTGCACGGAGAAAAAAGTAGTATGTGACCGACATATTATGTCCACCTAAAATAGATATTTTGGACAATTCACACAGCGCCATCTAGTCTCAAACTAAGTAGCATATCACTTGTGTTATGGGTACTAGACAACTGATATACTATTTATATACTTTTTTGTAAATAAATATATATATTATACATAAAAACCCCGACGCGAAACGGGAATCGAACCCGTGACCTCTGAAAGCGTACCGAAGTGCGTTAACCATTACGCCACAGATGTCGTGAAACAAATAGTAAAAAGAAATAGTAATAGCTGGTTGCCGGCTACATCATGTAGGATTCATTTACACTCAATACATATAAATAAATCCATTATAAATTGACAGTGACAAAGGATCAGATGAATATACAATTGACCTTTCTTCATACTTTGACGAAGCGCAAACAAATCATCCTCACCGGATCACAAACATTCGCCTTGAATGGTATTGAATCTTTCAAATAGACTCACTATCGCGGCGCTCAGGCATCGAATATTCAATAACACAGCTGTAAATAAAACTAGCTGACACGCGGCCTGACTAGGAAAGCAGGCGAATGGTGTTGCCAGCTATACAAAGAAAAATACCTTAATTTAGAGCTACAAAAAAAAAACGAAACAAACGAAATATAAACAAAATACCTAAATTTAAGATTAGCCCTAGAAAAGATCTATCTCAGCATGACTGATTGAAAAACCAGCCCTGGTAAATTTATTTTATAGTAGCGAAAAAACCTGATCTATCTAATACTAAATTTACAAAATAATAGGTCTTTACCTATGAAATTGCCGTTCTGCAGTACTGGCCATTTCAAATCAAAATAATTTTTGTTTGGCTAAGAATTCTAATTTCAAATTAATTTTATTTTAAAAACATGGAATTCTTTTTCCAAAAGTAGTCATTTGTTTATTGATTAGTGTTACATTTTCATCGTATTTCAATCTTTTTCGTCATCATGGATACGTTAAAAATTCGAGTAATTATGGAATATGAGTACCGTCGTGGCAGCAACGCGGCACAAACGGCACGCAACACCAACGACGTTTACGGAGATAACACTACAAACCAACACACCACCTGTTATTGGTTTACTAGCTTCCGTTTTGGGAATTTCGATCTGAAAAATGAACCTCGCGGTCGTCCGAAGACTTTGGTCGGCAATGACGAATTAAAGGCGATTGTGGAAGCTGATGATACACAATATACGGCTGATTTAGCAGCAGCTTTCGACGTTAACGTCACAACAATGTTGGTCCATTTGCGTCAAATTGGCAAGGTAAAAAAGCTAGACCAATTGGTGCCCCACGAACTCAATGATCGCCAGCGCGAAGTACGCGTCGAGACGTGCCTTGCACTGCTCAACAGACACACAAATGAAGGAATTTTGAACCGTATTGTTACCTGCGATGAAAAATGGATTCTATTTGATAACCGCTAGCGCTCAGCAAGTTGGTTGGATCCTGGTTCAGCACCTAAACAATGCCCTAAACGAAAACTTACCCCTAGAAAAGTGATGGTCACTGTTTGGTGGTCTAGCGCCGGTGTAATACATCACAGCTTCTTACCAAACGGGGTGAGCATTACTGCAGATGTGTACTGTGAAGAACTAAACACAATGATGGAGAAGCTGGCACATCTCCAACCAGCATTGGTCAACCGCTCGTCTCTGCTGCTCCTGCACGATAACGCGCAACCTCATACTGCACAGCAGACGGTCCCCAAGTTGCAAGAACTGGGGTTGGAAGTTCTCCGTCATCGCCCTACTCACCAGACCTTGCGCCTACAGACTACTACTTTTTCCAGAATTTGGATAACTTCTTGGCGGGAAAAAAATTCAATACCCGAGAGGCAGTACAAAATGCCTTTGAAGAATTTGTTGCCTCCCGTCCACCTGATTTCTTTAAGAAGAGCATCAATAAACTGCCACTGCGTTAGCAAAGATGCATTGATTGCATGGGTGATTACTTCGATTAATACAAATAAAAAATACATGAAAAAAAAATCGTTTAAATTGTTTCATACAAAACGGCAATTTCATAGGTAAAGACCTAATATAAGCATTAGTAAAATAACAACGAAGTACAATTTGATTTGAGCAAATATGCAACATTATTTCATAAATCTATAACTAGTGGTCACCCAGGCGTCGAAATTCGACCATAATTAATGTAATTTTTAAGTTTGATCTTTATTAAGGTTATTTTGTCAAATATCCGGTTTGTTCATTCTATAATAGCTACTTAGTTAATTTGCAAATTTTCTATATCGATTTACAGATTTTCAATATCAGTTTGAACAGCATCACTGTAAAACTGCCAAAATCTTTTGCATTGCAAAACCAGCATTGTAAATCTATTTCGTAACCATATAATCGCATTTTGTAAACATTATTCTCACAAATAGGCAAGACTAAATCAATTCAGATTACTTGAACATAATTTTTTTATGCTTGAGCAAGATGTATTTCACAAATTATAAATAACTATACAAATAAAAACATTTATAAACATTATTTATATATGAATCACTTACACAAGTCTATACACAATTAATGTTAATTTATTAAACATATATTATTAATAATTGTATAATATTATTTATATATTATTATTATTCATTAATTAATTACTTAAGTATTTACTAATGTATACTATGAATTTAAATATTGTATATATATTATATTATTATAAAAATAAGCTTAATGGTATCTACCAGGCCATAAACTCTTATAAAAAAAAACAAAACAGTAAGTATATATGTGTGCGAATGTACGTTGTGTATCATTCTGTAGTAGTGTGTGTGATGTAATGGATTTTAGGCAAAACTAGTTTTCTGCACTTCTCCTCCATATAAAATTTAACTGTTCCAAATTTCATACTCCTCCGTCCGCGCAATATTCGTAAAAAAGGGTACAAAATTTTCACTTCACGTATTAATATACAGATAAAATTATAGACATCTGCAGTTGTGCGCGCATCACGGCAAAAGATGACACAAAGATGGATAGATTTCAATTAAATTTTCTAAGCTTTATTTATTAGACACTTGGCTCTTATCTAAAAAAAATATTGCGACATTTTCATTTAATATAAAGTTATTACTTTTAAGAACCAACGGTGTAGCGCGCATGCGTACGAAAACTCCTCATATTTTTTCTGTTATTCGACCAGCGAAGCGGGCGGGAACGACTAGTAAATCTTATATCTTTAAACGAGCAATTATATATATATATATATATATATATATATATATATATATATATATATATATATATATATATATATATATATATATATACTATATAATTGGAATCTCGGAATCGGCTCCAACAATTTTCATGAAATTTAGTATACGGGGGGTTTCGGGGGCAATAAATCGATCTAGCTAGGAATAATTTCTAGAAAATGTCATTTTAATCGCTTTTTTTTATTGGAAGAAAAATAACAAAAATGTGACTCTTCCTGACATCTATCGGCGAATAATAATACTATTTTTTTTAAATTGCTTTAACGACCCAACACTAAAGCTATTCCAGCAGATGGCGTTGTTAAGTAACAAGAAGTCAATGAGTGTTTGCTTTAAGGTTAGACTAAGAAAATCAATGGTTAATTTCCAAAAAACACAATTTATAAAAAAAAATACCGAGCAAAGCTCGGTCATCCGGATATTAAATATAATAGGACAAGTTACTTCGCAACATCATCCTGAATTAGGTAGCCGAATAGTTTGTTTTATGAGTTCTAGACAACAGATATATTATTACTTTTACTTTTTTTTAAATAAAACATTAGACATGAACACCCAGACCCGAGACGAGACGGGAAACGGAGGTTGTCAGTACTTTACAACCCTGTCAACGGATGAGCCTTATAAAGGTTCCTTTTGGATTTTTATAAACTAAATCTCATGGCAGTGGGTCTAGCCAGCATATACATTTGTGTATCATTAAGAAAATTTAATTATTAATAGTGTGGGCACTATCTCATCAAATTCATAGGTTTCGTCTCGAGTTCAGAGATTTCCCTGGCTAGGCATGCAAATAAATATTGAAATTATGTCTTTATTTACAATTTCACCTGGTAACACTATTGCACACAGGTGTGCTTATATTAATATTTCATTCAGTTCACTCAGATAACAATATTTTCGTGTCCTTCGGTCGTATTTGAGAAATTTTTACCGTCATTCAATGTGTTGTGCCCCCCAATGGACGGTTATAAGGGTGTGATTTACATTGGTTACGTGTAAGGAATGAAAATAGGATACTGCAATTATATGTTATCTCATAACTATTAAACGGATTCCGCCATAGGTTACGCCTATATAAGAATAGTTTTTTTTATTGCTGTAGGACAGTAGACAGGCTGACGGCCCACTAGAATTTATCAGTTATCGTCGCTTAGGGGTGTTTGCAAAGCTCGGGGTGTCGCTAACACGCTGCTATCCGCGTAGTGGTACTGGAACCAGGTAACTTAAGCTGGAACACAACACAAGGTTTTTATGGCAGCATTCAACAACTGGGCTTGGGGCCCTACCAAGTAGCTGGATGGGTTTTTTTGTCGCCCTTTACCACAGGCCGATCCCGACCGCAGAGATCAGTATTCTTTCTCCGCCCCTGCACGGTTTAAGTTAAACGTCATGTAGTTGCTAACTGATTAAGAATTACATTATTAAGAAGGTGGGCGCAGACACCGCGTCGCTCATTTGCGTACATATGTATGTACGTAACATATTCAAAAATTAGATAGTTTTTTTTTTAATTACACTGTGGAGGGACAGATGCTTATTTAGTCTATCAAATAATCAAGAAGTAATCAATTCATTCGTTCACACAGAACTAAAGGACAAACAATAATTTTAGATAAAAAAAGTATCATATATTATAAATAGTTTATTCAGTACCGGTTTTGTCGTATCAAACGCAGGAATAAACCACATCATTTTCAAGGAGTCAAAAAAGGCGACAAATATTTTTTAATTTATTCACAAGTAACCAAAAGAAGATACAGTTTTGTAAACTACAGGCATTTATTTCATATATATACAGAAAAACCAAATAAATGATTTTGTCGTATGGTTTCTTTTAAAAATAAGAATAAAACTAGTGTATCAATTCCATAGAAAGCAAAAAAAGATGGCAAATAGTCTAGACAGTTTCCAGATTCTGTGACCTGTATAACCAAAGGAAAATTTTCGTAAAGTCAAATATAGCTATTTATATCATCTATCTTCTCGACCTCTAACCAGAAAACGAAAAGCCATGATAAGACGCTATGAGGCACGCTACATGGCAGCCTATTTTAGAGTTTCAAGAGAAAACTTTGATTGATACAGTATTACAATAGCTTTTAATAAAAACATATAGTAAGATTAGACAAAAAATAGGTTACGATAATAAAAATAGTCTTTCTTCAATAGCCTTACGTTTACATAATAAGGGTTTCACCGTTTCACTAGCTAGTAATCACTTATTCGTACCTGAAACAAAATACATAAATTATTAGAACAAATGTTCAAGCTGAGTCATAGGACATCAGGAGTATTTCAAGTACTTTCTGAAGATCATTTGTCAGAAGTTATTATTATTTTTCAAGCAATTTATCTTCATCGGTGTACATGAAGCGATGACCTGTGCATGGTTGACGGTCGGGTCTGGATGGGAAAGCACGGGACCGGGGTCTGTGGCGCAAACTATGCAGGGGCGGAGTAAGAATACTAATACTACCACTAAATGGCGCCTGGGGCAATATTAGCTCACGCTAACATTTCCCAATGACGTATTATAAATCCAATATCCGGATGAACGAGCTTTGCTCGGTATTCTTTTTTTTTTTATAAATTGTGGTTTTTGGAAATTAACAATTGATTTTCTTAGTCTAACTTCAAAGCAAACACTCATTGACTTCGTGTCACTTAACAACGCCATCTGCTGGATTAGCTTTAGTGTTGTGTCGTTAAAGCAATTTAAAAAAATAGTATTATTATTATTATCCGATAGATGTCAGGAAGAGTCATTTTTCAGTTTAAATTATTCGCCGATAGATGTCAGGAAGAGTCACATTTTTGTTATTTTTCTTCCAATAAAAAAAAGCGAATAAAATGACATTTTCTAGAAATGATTCCTAGCTAGATCGATTTATCGCCCCCGAAACCCCCGTATACTAAATTTCATGAAAATTGTTGGAGCCGATTCCGAGATTCCAATTATATATAAGTATATATATACAAGAATTGCTCGTTTAAAGATATAGGATATGGGAATTGAACGCATGGTGACTGACGTGTGTCGAAGTCTTTTGTCTTTTGCTCGTATTTAGTAATAGTCTCAGAGGTCGTTGTAATCATTGTTATCGTTGTAATTTTGTAATTATCTGATGATCGTTTTGATAATATTTAACACTTGGTTGTAGTGGTTGCAAATCTATTGTTGTATCCATGTGACATTTTAAATTTAATTATTAACATCATTCTGATTACTTTAATAAAATAGTACAAATAATAATTAGTAGTTTATTTTACTGTTAATACTCTACCAATTTTACACCAAAACGTTTTACCTAAAAAACCCGATTCACCGATTTCTAAAATGAGGTTTTAAAACTGTTAACAATCTACACACGAGATGAGAATCGAAGAACGCGTGACCCTGTATGCTGCAGACTCGTGACCCTGTTACTTGGGACTAAATGGTAACGGTATAAATGAATAAAAACTCTTTATTGTTCCACCAAAAACATAAAATAATAGAGATAAAAAAAACTAAAACAAACTATAGAACAACGGGCGTCCTTATCGTTTAAAGCAACCTCTTCCAGGCGATATGTGAATCGTCACGATATAGTTTCTGACTCGATGTATAAAAAGGCGGGAACTATAATTTTACATTGTAATCCATCAGGCACTTATATCGGCAGTAACAATAATTATGCACAAATGCAGTCTCCAGTTTTACGACTTCTGCAGACACCTCCCCACGCCTTAGGGCACGACTCGATCCTTAATTAAGCTACTTTTGTTATCAAGACCATCAACCGGTTTATTGCTCAACTTGCTGTTTCATTAAGATTTTTTACAAACTCTGTTCTTGTGTTCTGAACTTTGTGTATTTTTCTTTTGTAACTTTAAATACTTAGTCGTTTGTTATTTCACTCAACTCTATGTTTCGTTTCTTCGTTGCCAATATACTTGAATAATTCACAAAGCGTCATCTAATATCAAAGTACTTGTATTATGGTTACTGCGTAACAACCATAATTCAAGCGGTATAGTAGTAGTATATTAATTATTATCTAACTAATATATTATTATGCTTTTCATTTGTAATAAATAAATATAATAAATTTCTTAATACCGCAATCGTAGGCGGTGGCATGGTAGAAAAGGCAGGTAAGTGGCAGACAGGTTTAATTTGAGCCGGTGATTCTTTCATTCATATTTCCTTATAATAAGTATTTGACTCGATCAGATTGACACCATATCCCGCGGGCTTGATACTTAGAGGGTATGTCACATGTGTCTCCTAACCATGAGATACGGGTGCAATGCGCGGAGAGTTTCACAATATCCTGCTGTACGTTCCCAAAGTGTACGGAATACATTTTCACTCGATAAAAAAGGTCAAAACTTCAGCACGCGATTATAATTCAATACCATTATGTGACACTTCATTTTATTTCCATATGGATTGTACAAATGAGACTGTCATTGGTCTCTCGCAACGTCAACGGCACGCTTGCGGAAGTCACCGGTTCTATCCCGTCTCGCGTCTAGGTGTTTATGTATATATTTACAAATTAAAAGTATATACGTAGTATATTAGTTGTCTAGTACCCATAACACAAGTGTTATGCTACTTATTTTGAGACTAGATGGCGATGTGTGAATTGTCCGAGTGTACAATGCGATTCAAATAAGAATAGGAACGTCAATGACCTCTATCTGTCAAATGTCACAAGTACTGTTTGGAAAGAAACCTTATTTGCGTATCAATAATGGCGACTGGTGGAATTGAAGTCCTAAATACAGGTAACATACCTAATTTTATTTTAAACAACAGTTAGTGGAATAAATATTAAAAACCATTGCTATGACGTCACAACATGGTGCAAAGTCGATCCTATTGTTATTTGAAACGCATTATATAAATTTATTTATTTCCTTGAATATGACCTAAAAAAAGTATATTTATATTTGCAGTTTTTTGGTACGTCTTGAGAACGAAATTGGGTGGAACAATTCTTGTTGGCAACCACACGGGCATAACCGCTCTTGATATATTTCGCAAGACATATTTACCTACATAAAGGATTCCCTTTATCCACAACATACTCCACATATCTTACGCGCAACGTGAGCGTGTGCAATGAATCAACAGACAGAAATACACAAAGCAACCCACATTCGTATTAATAAAACGATAATTGAACGCATCATTTGTTTTTATATACCTATCAATCATTAATCTCTAATTCGTATTAGCTTTGATATCTATGAATACCATTAATATAAATAATAATAATAAATATACTGACACTTCACACAGCGTATCAGCGTATATCCGTGTAGGGGCGGAGAAAGAATACCAACCTCTTCGGCCGGGGTTTACGACAGTAAAAGGCGACTAAACAACCCAAACTAGGTGGTAAGGCTTGAAACCCGTCTGGATGGTAACCACCCTTTGGTTTTTAAATATGCCGCCACCTTGTGTTGTATTCCGACATAAGTGACCAGGTTTCAATACCATTATGCGAATGGCAGCGTGTTAGCGATACCCCTGACGTTGCGAACACCCATAGGCGACGTTAATTGTTAAATTCTAAGTGGGCCGTTAGCCTGTCAGCTGTCCCACAATTAAAAAATCTAGTCCCAAAGTAGCATATACCTTGTGTTATGGGTACTAGATAATTACTAATATACTACATATATATACTATTTCTTTTGTAAATAAATACATATTATAGATGAGATAACATGATTTTCGTCATAGTCATTATCAAAATGGCGGTTTGATTCCAAGCTTACGTAGTTCATCATCGTACTGTGACAATTTACATCGCCATCTAGCCCCAAAGCAAACAGCAGAGCTCTTGTATGGATTCTAGATAACCGATATACTAGTACTACTTATACATGAACACCCAGACTCGAGATGGTAAATCGAAACCATGAACTCCGCATACGTTTCGACGTGAGAAAGCCGTGTCCCACCATATCGTCAACAACTAGCATAATTTTTTGCACCAATATCCTCCCGATGTTTTACTTGATTAGGCAAAGATTTTCTCCTTTTATAAAAAAAGTTCTTTGATTCTTTAGACGGGATATATTTTATTTATAATTCATTCTAAGAGCCAGATAGGATATCTCCGTTCTACGGCTAGGAGCAATCTACATTCACCGACACGGCATATAATAAACAAAAAATACATTTAAATAATTCACAGTAGTATTAAAAAACTAAAAATAAAATCCACTATTGAAAGCAACGGTTTTATGTTATTCAGATCTAAATAAAAATATAATAGACATATTATACACGTTTATTAGTCACAACCATTGATAAAATCATAAAATGGATTCATCAAAATTATTGTAACAAATTTTAATACCAAATAAACTTTTAAGGGATGTTAAAAAAAACATACAGGGCCATTACGTCCCACGCTTGGGCTCAGTATACTCGCCACGCTTGTCAAAGGCGGGTTGGCGGGTTACACATACCAGTAGTATGCAGGTTTCCTCACAATGTTCCTTTACCGTCGGTACGTGGCAATTATGCTAAAATATGCATATTAGGCGAAAAAAACTGCCTAAAGAGTGCATGCTCCAGCTCTAGATTTGAATCCTGGACCTAGATTGGTCTCCAAGTTTAACACCACTGAGGGACTGACCACCTTCGGGGATGATCAAGTTCATTAAAATTAGTTTAACATATTTTAGACGCGCGTTATTTTTATTATCGTTTAATTCGAATTAATATCTAATAGATTTTAGTCTCCAGTAAATCAAATCTAAAAATAGGTATTAGTCGTTTTAAAGTTTCGTATTTCCAATGTTTTTGACGGCAATTATTTTGTAAACATAAACTTGGTAAGTTTGACTAGCATAAACAATTTTTTTATGATTTATATTATACATTCATAAGCAGTTAATACAGAGAGAATATTATGTTCCTTGGCATCCTGACTTTTCAGTCTAGACTAGTCTAGACTTTTCTAGTCAATCCCATTGAGTTCGTCTCTGTAAAAAAACAATTTACTACATCGTTTCGATTAGTTTCAAAAGTGTAAAGAGGCATCTTTGCCTAAGAAAAAGAAGAGACACAGAGGACAGTCAAGGACACAGAGGAGTGCAGAAATTTAGCTCTGAGAAATCCCTCAGCACCTCTGTGTATCAACTTTTCTTTGCAACCGAAATGAAATAGTCAGGAGTATATTAATACAAAAAATATAGTCATACAACTACTTTCAGGGATGATATCATGTAAATGTTTACATGTCCAATTTGAACCTTTAAATTTACAAACTAACAAAGTTGACTATTTTACATGTATTAATGTACCTATTAGTCTTGGCTAGACGCGCTCCGATGAAATATTAATCCGTGACAACTGTACACTATTAATTTTAAAATGTGTATCAAAAAATATGATACATTCGGAGTATTACAGATAATTCTTTACATGAAATGTTGATAAATGTCTCTACCACGAATTATATATTATTATAAAACAATGGCTGCCACTCATTCAACCGAACTTGATGAAATGATTCCGCTTTTTCCTGTCCTTATCCCAAACTATGTGTGATTCTCTCCTTCCACTTTTTTTTGGTCTACCCCTCCTTTTGTCCTCCATCCATCCACTCTCAATTCAAGCATTTTTCTTATTACATAATAAATTACATATAAAATGATTATACATTTATTATAAGAGAAAGACATCGCTTAGAAGATTTTTCAAGAGTGAAAAGATCCCAACCGTTATGACGGTTAGACTCGTCGTTTCGTGAAGTAAGAATAAACACCGGTGTGGTTTTTGTTAATCAATCAGAGAAAAAATGCTATCAATTCAAATATCTTCAGCGAATAAGCAAGGAAAACTTATGTATTCTTGGAAAATATACAAGGTTTTGACAATGCTAATTAAATGAACTTTATAATTTGAATGCAAAGTGAATATGCAGGTACAAAATAGAAATGATTCACACTGTGTAGTGCCTCTCAAGAGTGCTATCAGGGTCGTAACGTGTTTAAACATTGGCTGGCTCGTGTGGTGGCTTCATCCACCACACGAGCTCGACTCCCGTAGGGGTAATTGCACATCGACGTTTTTATGAATCTACATTACCGAAGTAAATAGATTGGATCGCAGCCAAATTGCGGGCCCTGGGTGTTCAAAAATTCTGGATACGACATGGGTCATAACTTTCTTGACTGAGATGAATTGTTAGGCTTAGTAAAATAAAAGATTAAAGAAACTTCACAAAATTATACACATAGTAACTCAACTGTAAAAAAAATAATCTTTTATATTATATTAATAAAAAGGGATAATACTACATAATAAAAAGGGTTGCCAACGCATCTAGCATACGCACAACATTTTTTTTATTGCTGAGATGAACAGGGAATAACAGACAGGCTGACGGCCCACATAATAAATAGTAAGCAGTTACCGTCGTCTATAGATAATTGCGACGCTAGAGGCATCTCGAACACGCTGCTGTCCCATAGGGTCAACAAGTGAGAAAGAAAGAGAGATGGAGAGAGAAACAGGATGGAGAGAGAAAGGAAGAGTTGCACTGAAAATCAGCGCTGTGTCGGATATAATTACGGCACAGCAATAAGCTGAGTGCAATCCTTGTTTGTTGAAAATGCGGCGCACAAATTCTCTAAACATATTATTTTTATTTTATTTACTTGGAAGTAATGTAAGTACGTCGCTATTTCTGCAAATAAATATTTTCTTTCTTTCTAATAATAAACACAAATAGTCCTTTATAATCATTTATTAAATCAAATATTTAATTTTAATTTTGGAGTACACTACCGCGCGCCATGGAGGTTAAGGGCATACTCCTCTATTGCCCATGGTTATATAATAGGCATGTGACATAAAATATACAATCGACAATGAGTGATGCTTGATCGATAAATTTCTGCTTAACAGTACGGCCATCCTGCATTCCTTCGGTCCCCGAAGGAGAAATTCGCCAAACGCCTCGGCAGCTGAGGTCACAAAAGGTTGAATTCCTCTTGCTTGATAACCGTCGGCGGTAGATTTCCAACGCTGATGTTGTACACGTACTAAAAGGCTCTTTAAGCGAGCGCCGATACAACGCTGTGTAGGCCCCGTAGGCAAGCGTGTAATGATGTGATAATTCTTGTGCTATAAGGCTCCTTAGGCAAGCACCAAGACAACGCTGTGTAGTCCCCGTAGGCAAGCGTGTAATGATATGATAATTCTTGTGCTATAAGGCTCCGTAAGCAAGCACCAATACAACGCTGTGCAGGCCCCGTAGGCAAGCGTGTAATGATATGAAAATTCTTGTGCTCTAAGGCTCCGTAAGCAAGCACCAATACAACGCTGTGCAGGCCCCGTAGGCAAGCGTGTAATGATATGATAATTCTTGTGCTATAAGGCTCCGTAAGCAAGCACTAATACAACGCTGTGTAGGCCCCGTAGGCAAGCGTGTAATGATATGATAATTCTTGTGCTATAAGGCTCCGTAAGCAAGCACCAATACAACGCTGTGCAGGCCCCGTAGGCAAGCGTGTAATGATATGAAAATTCTTGTGCTCTAAGGCTCCGTAAGCAAGCACCAATACAACGCTGTGCAGGCCCCGTAGGCAAGCGTGTAATGATATGATAATTCTTGTGCTATAAGGCTCCGTAAGCAAGCACTAATACAACGCTGTGTAGGCCCCGTAGGCAAGCGTGTAATGATATGATAATTCTTGTGCTATAAGGCTCCGTAAGCAAGCACCAATACAACGCTGTGCAGGCCCCGTAGGCAAGCGTGTAATGATATGAAAATTCTTGTGCTCTAAGGCTCCGTAAGCAAGCACCAATACAACGCTGTGCAGGCCCCGTAGGCAAGCGTGTAATGATATGATAATTCTTGTGCTATAAGGCTCCGTAAGCAAGCACCAATACAACGCTGTGCAGGCCCCGTAGGCAAGCGTGTAATGATATGAAAATTCTTGTGCTCTAAGGCTCCGTAAGCAAGCACCAATACAACGCTGTGCAGGCCCCGTAGGCAAGCGTGTAATGATATGAAAATTCTTGTGCTCTAAGGCTCCGTAAGCAAGCACCAATACAACGCTGTGCAGGCCCCGTAGGCAAGCGTGTAATGATATGATAATTCTTGTGCTATAAGGCTCCGTAAGCAAGCACTAATACAACGCTGTGTAGGCCCCGTAGGCAAGCGTGTAATGATATGATAATTCTTGTGCTATAAGGCTCCGTAAGCAAGCACCAATACAACGCTGTGCAGGCCCCGTAGGCAAGCGTGTAATGATATGATAATTCTTGTGCTATAAGGCTCCGTAAGCAAGCACCAATACAACGCTGTGCAGGCCCCGTAGGCAAGCGTGTAATTATATGAAAATTCTTGTGCTCTAAAGCTCCGTAAGCAAGCACCAATACAACGCTGTGCAGGCCCCGTAGGCAAGCGTGTAATTATATGAAAATTCTTGTGCTCTAAGGCTCCG
This sequence comes from Malacosoma neustria, assembly GCA_963693495.1. Classification (NCBI taxonomy): domain Eukaryota; kingdom Metazoa; phylum Arthropoda; class Insecta; order Lepidoptera; family Lasiocampidae; genus Malacosoma; species Malacosoma neustria. The sequence continues at coordinate 1,903,285 of OY856397.1, forward strand.
TAAGCAAGCACCAATACAACGCTGTGCAGGCCCCGTAGGCAAGCGTGTAATGATATGATAATTCTTGTGCTATAAGGCTCCGTAAGCAAGCACCAATACAACGCTGTGCAGGCCCCGTAGGCAAGCGTGTAATTATATGAAAATTCTTGTGCTCTAAGGCTCCGTAAGCAAGCACCAATACAACGCTGTGCAGGCCCCGTAGGCAAGCGTGTAATTATATGAAAATTCTTGTGCTCTAAGGCTCCGTAAGCAAGCACCAATACAACGCTGTGTAGGCCGCCCCCTGCAAGTCATTAGCCAAACGGGCTCTTAAGCCACACAGTAGCATCAGGGGTGACTTGCCTGTGCCTTGACTCACCGTCGAATTTATTCCTAGCTGTATCTTTGGCAAATACACCTCCCAGCCTTTTTGATTTTCGCCCATGTGAGCTGTCAGTGAACTCAAAATTGTTCGATTCAAGCGTTCAACCTGTCCATTCGCCCTTGGTGATGATGTAGTTTGTTCATCATGGTAACTTTTTGTTCTTCGTAATTCTTTTATTAAACCCTCTAAAGCCTCTATGCGCCTATCTTTATGTTCTAAGTCTTTTCTATACTTTTTTCTAACTCGCTCAGAGGAAGATGGTGAACTTGAAGCACTGCGAGAACTCTTCTTATGTTTTGCTCGACCCATTATATATGGTAACAAGCTGTACACGAAATACTAGGCTAATAATTCAATAAAATAGTCCACTTTCTAATTAACACGTTACTTAAAAAAAACGTTAATACTCAAGTTTCAATAACAGATTAAAAGGAATTCGAATAATAGTTCTTCAATTGTTTCATATTTATTAGTCAGAGTCTATTCGCACTAGTGTAACTTTACTTAAACTAAAGTCTGTTCATTGTTCGAGTATAAAACAGTTTAATCATTCATCAAAGGTTAAAAATAAACAAGTCCCAAAGCTCTACATTGAACACATAAGTCTTATTTGCAATAATATGAAACGGTCTCACCAAGTTCCAAGTATTCACGTTAACGTAAACACAGATCTGTGGCCCCGTGGTTCGGCGGCAACGCTACCAACGCAGGCCGATACCTCGGTGATTCCCCGTTCACTTGTTTACGCGACGTACTGCGTCACACTTTAAACTATTGTTCCGAACTATTTTCGTACTTTAATGTCACAATTCACCACAATAAAATACTTTACAAAGTTCTACTTGATTATGGGCAACGAGCTATCCCGCTTCTGAATCTAATAAACACAAATAGTCCTTTATAATCATTTATTAAATCAAATCATCATCATCATTTCAGCCGGAAGACGCCCACTGCTGGACAAAGGCCTCCCCCAAAGATCTCCACGATGATCGGTCCTGCGCTGCCCTCATCCAACCTATCCCGGCGATCTTGACCAGATCATCGGTCCATCTTGTGGGGGGCCTACCAACACTGCGTCTTCCGGTACGCGGTCGCCATTCGAGGACTTTTCTGCCCCAACGGCCATCAGTCCTTCGAGCTATGTGCCCAGCCCACTGCCACTTCAGTTTTGCAATCATCCGGGCTATGTCGGTTACTTTGGTTCTCCTGCGAATCTCCTCATTTCTGATTCGATCTCGCAGGGAAACTCCGAGCATAGCCCTCTCCATTGCTCTCTGAGCGACCATGAGCTTTCTCATAAGGCCCATAGTTAGCGACCACGTCTGCGTTCCGTATGTCATCACTGGCAACACACATTGGTTAAAAACCTTCGTCTTGAGACACTGCGGTATTTGGGACGAAAAGATTTTACGGAGCTTCCCGAACGCTGCCCATCCGAGTTGGATTCGACGAGTGACCTCTTTCGCGAAATTGGACCTGCCTAACTGGATCGTTTGACCCAAGTAGACGTATTCGTCAACAATTTCGAAAGTACAGTTCCCAACTGTTACGGGGGTAGGTGCGACATGGACATTAGACATGATCTTCGTCTTGTCCATGTTCATTTTGAGACCTACTCCTTGGGAAGCTGTATTGAGGCCATCAAGCATATGGCTTAAGTCTTCCATGGTTTCAGCCATGATTACGATATCATCTGCGAATCTAAGGTGAGTGATGTACTCACCGTTAATGTTGATGCCCAGTCCGTTCCAGTCCAGAAGCTTGAAGACATCTTCCAACGCAGCAGTGAACAGCATCGGCGATATGACATCGCCTTGTCTGACTCCCCGCTGCAGTCGGATAGGCTTCGAGTTCTGATCCTGGAGACGGACTGACATGGTGGCGTTTTCATACAAACACTTCAACGCTTTGATGTATCGATAATCAATGTGGCACCTCTGGAGAGACTGAAGCACCGCCCAGGTCTCGATCGAATCAAAGGCTTTCTCATAGTCCACGAACGCCAAGCATAGTGGCTGGTTATACTCCTCCGTCTTCTGTATAACCTGCCGCAGCGTATGTATGTGGTCTATGGTGCTAAAACCTTTTCGGAATCCGGCTTGTTCGGGAGGCTGGAAGTCGTCAAATCTGCGCGCGAGACGATTCGTGATGACCCTTGAAAACAGCTTGTAAACATGGCTCAGAAGTGATATCGGTCTAAAGTTCTTCAAAAGGGTTTTGTCGCCCTTTTTGAAGAACAGCACCACTATACTTCCGTGCCAGGCCTGCGGCGTTTTGCCATCGAGGATGACGGAATTAAATAGCTTCTGGAGGATTTTAAGCACAGGAGTACCACCAGCTCTCAGAAGCTCGGCTGTAATTCCATCATCACCCGGCGCCTTGTTGTTTTTAAGCTGTTTAAGGGCCACACTAATCTCGTACAGACTGACGTCTGGGATATCTACGGTGTAGTGTCGGGTTAATTTGGCTCTTGGGTCTTTAGCCTTGTTGTTAACAGGTGCCCGTGTGGTCGTGTATAGCTGTCCGTAGAACTTCTCGACTTCCCTCAAAAGTTCGGGTTTAGACGAAACGACCCTGCCGTCGTCGGTCTTCAGCTTCGTCAGTTGGCTCTGCCCAATAGACAATTCTCGTGCGAATACTTTAGAGCCCTTGTTACGCTCTATAGCCGCCTTTACACAGTCTGTGTTATGGCGGCGGATATCGCGAGTCAAGGACTTGGAGATCTGTCTATTTAGCTGCCTATACTGGGAAGCATCGTCCGGGGACTGAAGGGTCATTTGACGTCTCACATCCATCAATTTGAGAGTAGAATCTGAGATTTTTCCGGTTCTTTTTGAACGGCTGGCCTTGAAGAATTTAGACCCGGCCGTTTGAACAGCTTCCACGAACCTGTTATTATACTCGTCCACGTCAACGCAGTCACCGAGGCATTCGAAGCGGTTTTGCAATTCGAGTTGAAAGTTTACCGGGTTTTGGATCTGTATGGGTGCAGGTCGGAGCGTAGACTTCACCAGTCGAGACCTCTCCAATTTTGGATTGATATTCAATGTGCCTCTTACTAAGCGGTGATCACTCCCAGTTTTCACCGAATTGATCACAGAGACATCATTGAATATCTGTCTTTTGGTCGACATAATGAAGTCAATCTCATTTTTGGTGGCACCATCGGGACTAATCCAAGTCCATTTGCGTTGTTCTGGCTTCATGAAGAAGGAGTTCATCATATACAGGTCCTCCTTCTCCATGAAGTCGGCCAGCATCTGGCCTCGGGTGTTCCGATTTCCGAACCTAAATTGCCCCACTCTCAACTCATCGCCGCTACGTTTCCCCAACTTTGCGTTGAAGTCTCCCATGACAACGTTAAAGTGGGTTTTAGAAGTGTGGATGGCTGTTGAGATGTCCTCATACATGGCTTCCACCTCTTCGTCAGGATGTGTCGAAGTCGGAGCGTAAACCTGAATGACCTTCAACGAATACCGTTTGGTAATTTTGAGTATTAGGTACGCTACCCTAGTCGAAACACTCCCCACCTCAGTAACGTTGTTCACAAGAGACTTGTGAACGAGAAACCCGACACCACCTTGGGACAGTTGGTCGCCCTCCCGGAAGTAGAGCAGATTTCCGGAATTTAGGATTATTGAGTCCTCTCCCTGTCTTCGGACTTCAGATAACCCCACAACATCCCATCGCAGTCTGCTCAAAACTTCCTCCAGTTCCTCCAACTTCTCGTTGGTCCGCAGTGTCTTGACATTGTATGTTGCCAGGGCCAAAGGTCGTCGTTCTTGGTAGCGAATCCGAACCCGGGGATTCTTCGCACCCCCTGCCCCGTCGCTTATGTGGCTGCTACCGTGACCACCACGAACGGGGCCGCCGGGGACTAGGGGCCGGGGCCTGTGTGTATCTGTCATTTTAGGGGGGGGGGTTTTGCCATAATCGCCACGCTTGGCAGGCGGGTTGGCGATCGCAGTATTCGCAGTTGGTGATGCTCTCACGGAAAGATGCTGCTGCCCATCCTCCGTTCTTTCTATCCCTTAGTCGTCTCTTACGACACCCAAGGGAGGAGATGGGGTGGTGCTATTCTGGTGCGACACCACACACTACGAAATATTTAATTTTAATTTTGGAGTACACTACCGCGCGCCATGGAGGTTAAGGGCATACTCCTCTATTGCCCATGGTTATATAATAGGCATGTGACATAAAATATACAATCGACAATGAGTGATGCTTGATCGATAAATTTCTGCTTAACACTAAACAGTAATGACCTAGTCGAAATCAATCTCACACAATGGTAAATATGACTTAGCTTACCGTCAAATTAATTACATAAATTAAAAAAAAATACAATTTTGTTATTTTTAATGAAAAAAACAACTTGACTAGGTAATAAATTACAATATTATTAGTAATTAACTAACTTTGTTAACAAACCCAACGATACTGAAACAACTACTTATTTAACATTACGAAAAAAATATTTTGCGAAAACAAAACATCCCTAAACATGATTTGTCTGCAAAATTTTAAAACATTATCAACGAGCTTAATAATTAAAATATTAAAACAATTCTTTGAATAACGCAATAAAAGTCATTTCCATTTAATATCTGAACTAAGTAATCTAATTAAAAAACAACTTCTCGCCAAGTTTTAAATAGAACAAACAATGAAAATGTTATCTGTTTACGGGCCGCTAAGTGGATTGACTTGAGAAGCACTGTACAGTGTACATTGATAAAATTAGAAATTCCGTAGAAGCTAAAAATACAATTTATATTTTTCTTTATTGTTTGCTAAAACATGATACTTATTGTTAAAGAAAACGGTTTTTGAAAGTGGAAAACAAACTAATGTGACGGGTTCGATTCGGACTGTACCACGCACCGCGAAAAAAGCTTTCTAGTTTTCCGACCAAGGAAGCGTTGAAAGCACTTGGACGGGACATGTTATCGCACCCGCCGTACTCTCCAGACCTTGCCCCGTCAACTTTTCGCATCAAAGGGACACGCGCTTGCAGGGCAACACTACGTCGATTTCGAACAAGTTAGAAAATAGCTCTATAAATCATCATCCATAAATTGCTTGAAAGATGTATAGAATCAAATGGCCAATACTTTGAAAAAACAAATTTTTCCTTTTTCTTGAAAATTACATAGTTTTTTTCCGTAAAAATCGGTAGCGATTTTTCGGTACACCTAAGAACATCGTGAGGATACCTGCGTAGCTATATACCGGTATGTGTAATCAACCAATAGGCATATTCTAAGTTTTATTAGAATGGTCGGAATTCCATCGCGTCTTTTGGGTGAAATACAGACGAAAAAGCTGCATCTAAACTGGAAGCTTAAATAATTAATTTTATAGTAAACATTTTATAGTTGTATTACTGTATTCTCAAAATTTTCAGACACATTGTTTTGTTTTAAGAATAAATTAATAGTAAATAATAACAAAAGTGGGATAGCGACAGGCCAATAATCAGTACTCAATACCGAGCATTTTCGATTAGAGGCAACCAAGGAAACGATCGATTCTTATAGCCGTCTCCGGATACATCAAGTGCTGTAGTTTAATAATGCGACTCTTATATAAAAAAATAATACAACCAACGAAAATAGCTGTCCTAAAAAAATTCCACGAAAATAACGTCCTAAAACCGCAAATTGAATTTTTCAAAGACTCGCAAAATAAAAATCTATACAAACGCGTCCCAAAAGGCTTGATATCTGTTCAAATGAAAACTCGTAACTTGGCTGGATATTAAATTCTTCCGCGGCCAAAGAGAATTTTCGCTTACATTGGCCTGCTTCGGGCGTGTTTTTTAAACATCACATATCAAAAACGTATAACCGCTGCGCACACGACTTATTCCATTTGTTTATTGTTGCGGACTCCGCTTAGAATTCAGCAGTTACCGTCGCCTATGGGTGTTTGCAACGCCAGTGGCATTGCGAACACGCTGATGTCCCATAAGGGTACAGGAACTAGGGTCACCAATGCTGTAACACAACACAAGGTTATTATGGCGGCATACTTAAGACCAAAGGTGGTCGCCATCCAGGCGGGCTTGAGACCCTACCACATAGCTAGGGTGGGTTGTTTTGTCACCTTTTACGACAGGCCGAGCCCGACCGCAGAGGTTAGTATTCTTTCTCCGCCCCTGCATAGATTCCATGCGAAAATTCTGTTTATGCAGAACTAAAAATAATAAAGCATAGGTAATGAACTGAAAAAAAAAACATAAATCCGACTAAAGCGACGGTCTACAGCAAATACAATAATAAAGTTTAAAGGCGAAAATAAAATGTTTGGTAGATAAGTAAATATCGGAACACTGAACGATTTTATGCGTTCAAACAATACCCTTAAAGTCTTTGATTAAGAGACTATCGAAATGGAAAAATATTGTCCATTTGGCAACAAACTTTTAACTTTGACGATGGAAACAGCTAGTTAATGAATAACAAGTGTCCTTGAAACTTTTAGTTACAGGCAGATCGAGTTATATTCGAATCTTAATAGGAAGATCCTCCAGCTGCCGTAGACCCCAGCCCGCGGTTCTGTGGTTCCTCTTGTCGGCATGGGGAGCAGCAGGAACGCGGACAGGAGACGAGGCGCAGCTCTTCCTGCCCCTCTCACCTCTGTAAGAGACCAGAGGCAGCCAGCGTAAGCCTCTACGTGATCTTGGCTGAAAGACAAGAGGCCGGGCTACGACATCAAGCCCGACCAAACTCACCAGGAGGCGCACGTGAAAGCATATTTCTCCGCCCGGGTATCCAGCAGCAGAGGAACGCCGAAGTGGTTTTAGTAAATATACTAGCGACGTGCGTCCCTTAGTAATGGTGGTGGCCTATGGGTACATTGCAATTGTAACTCATAGGTGGAGAAAATAAAATGAATAAAAATGTTTAGATATCCACTTTCATATATTATGTTTGTATGGACGCCTATGGATGTTTGCGACCCTAGGAGCTGCTGTTTCATAGAGGTACTAGAATCTGTGTCACTTATGCTGAAACACAGCACAAGGTTATTATGGCAGCATACTTAAGACCTAGGGTGGTTGCCATCCAGACGGGACCTACCACGTAGCTAAGGTTGTTTTGTCGCCTTTTACGACAGAGCGACCCTGGCCACGGGTTAGTATTTTTACTCCGCCCATGGACGAAGAATGTATTCAGTGTATTGCATTCTTCGAAACCTTAAAACACATTCTTATTCAATACTAATCTACTTAAAACGAATAAAAATATAAATCGTTCCGCAATAAAATCTACTGTTGCGAATTTGAATAAGTGAACCAAAACGAATTTGCTAGTTAGCCGTACAGATTTAAAAGGAATAAAAAGACCATAAAAGTCGTCGCTGTCATCTACATCCACTCAACGGAACAGATATTAAAAATGTATAATACTGTTATATATACATACATACATAGCCAACGTAGCTAGCTTTTGGGAGTGAACGAAGAATTTAAAAATTAAGTAGACTAGTTGTAGCAGCAGTTTTATTTAAATGTAGTAAAAGATTTCATTTTGGAGTCCATGATCTCTTAATAAGGGACCCAGACAAGACTTAGCACGATTCTCAGGGAGAAGATAGCATAAATTTTGATATTTATCCAGGCGGTATCCCGCCCGAGTCCTATGGTTCGAAAAAAAGCAGTTGTGATTATTATACGTCTAGACTGTAAAAAGAAAGTACAAGTGTCTCGAGTAACATATTCCTGCATTTCCCACCCAAGCGAAGACGGAAGAAGATGGTAGTAATCGATAAACATAAACTAACGCGTCTCAAAAATCAGTGTTATTTTTTAATTTAAAGAAATTTTACACCCAACAAACTCAAAAAGAAGTTTGTATTACTATTACGATATAAATAGTTACGACGAGTTAAAACATTTATTTACCTGCAGGCGCATACCACGACTGGATGGACGGCCGTCGCCTCCTTTTGCGAGGCAGTCATGTCCGCAAAGGAGGTGGCGGCGCGGGAGGGGAGTGGTCCCCTCCCGCCAACGCAGGCCACATCGTCGGCGCCGGAGGGCAACTAACGACCTCCGGCCGGGGGAGGACCCGCCGCCCGCACTATTGCCGCGAGGGTGAGGGCCGCGTGCTGTTCCGCGGCCCCCCTCAACAACTTAAGGACAGCGCCGGGAGGGACGAAACCCTAACCCCCTGGTGCCAATACTTTAGAAGGGGCCCGCCTTGAGACAAAGGGCGGGCTGGGGCCGGCCCGGACCACGAGATCGGCAGGCCACATATCCGTAGGCCCGGGCATAGGCGATAGGAGAACAGAGGGGTTTTAAGTGGGTAGTCGGATGGCCGAACAACTTTCCTGGAGTCCCACATATCCCTTGGTCCCCCGGGCCGGTGGAACCCGTCAAGAGATGGTTTTTCCCGGAGACCAAAAAATAAGGCGCATATCACGAAGAGGCCCGGCTGATGCAAAGGACAGGCCAACGTTGGCATGGGCAATGATACCGACAGGCCGGTTGTCCGTCGCTCTAGGCACTAATCAATAAGAGAACAGCAGGGTTTTCCCATATACTCCCCTAACTCCACCGCGGTCGGGAGGATTCGCAAAATAATTGGAACATATAACATAATTGCACAGATTTAGTAAAACTAGATGCCCAGGGGTCTAAATTCGACCATAATTCATAAAAATATTAAGTTTGAACTTTCTTAATGTTCTTTTGTCAAAGGCTATATATACTCCTCCGTCCGCGAAATTTTCGTAAAAAGGGGTATAAAGTTTTCACCTCACGTATTAATATGTACATAGAATCTTAGACTAGCATACAATTTGTTAGAATGGAAACTAAAGTTGCTAAATAAAGACTATTATCAACACTAAACAGACTTAAATCGCAGGTTTATTCTAGTAACAAATATCGTACAGTAAAGCCTACAAGCGCTGAAAAATGAATCAACGCTCCCTAGCGTGCGAAGCGCCACATTATTTAGGGGTTTATCATTTTATGTGTTTTGTAGCGAAACTACCTCCCATACACGTTATTTTATGTTACTATATATATTTCCGTTTTATGTGCGCCATTTTATAGTTTGACATATAAATTTTAAAGAGTTAATCACTAGTTTTATTACCAACTTACGAATGTTGTGCGTTTTGCACGCTTTATGAATTAGGAGTTAATTTCCTGTTAAGGTTGAACCTCTTCTCAATTAACCGTTACATAGGACAAAGACAACATTTAATGAAGTATTTTATTGATTTGGAATTTTTTTTTCAACATTTATAAACTTTAGAAATGAGTTTCTTAAAAAGTTATTGTGAACTTCATAATAATCAACCAAAACAAATATTTAGTATGTATATGTTTAATTTTATTTATTTCTATTGTATTTTTTTTACCATTAGTGTCCAGTCACGAAACTGAAGCCCTCAAATGTGTCAAATTAAATGGTGCGTAATGGAGCGTTACATTATTATCATTTCGATAAAATATTATGTTGTTTTAATTATTGTTAAAAGTAATTGTTTTTATGCCAAATAAAAAAATAACCTGATAGGGGGGGGGGGGGCGTTAACTTGGTCTGGGAGTATATTAATACCAGGGAAAATACTAATCATAAACTAATTATTATTATGAAATTTTATTCAGGATTGTAAAATTAAAAAATCCTTACTCCAGAATAAACTGGTTTAGTGTTTACTCGATACTTAACATTCATATCTGTGATACCGTCTGATTGGATCCCAACATTGAAAAGTAAAAAAGTATAGTCGGCCGGTGGTGTATGTACACCTCTATGGAATGCTGAACCACAAAAGGGCACAATGAAAAGATGTTACATGCTGGGGGTGCAAATGATAAGATACATAAAGAAAATACTATCGAGCGAAACAGAGGGAACAGTCAGCGATAATATTTAATATACATCTAGCGTGTTCTGCAAATGCAATTCACAGAATTCTTATCAACGTTTCGCTCCACGGACCTAATTAACCACGGCGGGCGCTCGTTGCGCCTTCTATTCGCTTTGTTTCGATAAAACTTGTCCATTCGCAATGGTTCCTTCGTGATATTGTATAGTGCAAGTAACAGCCTTGAAGCGGTTAAAATTCTACGTGAGATTTTTGCTGCTTCGATTAACTCCCGAAGCGGATGTATATACATCATACAAAAGAAAAACTAACATGAATGGGGCTTTAAAGACCCTTGATAACGCATCATTTATGTATCTTTTCAGCGGCTCTTCAAATATACTTCATCCATAAGACTCCATCGCAACATTTCCTCACATTTTTCTTTTTCACACAAAATTTCATTATCATCACTGTATTTAGTTCCCTGATGTAAATGACAGCGTGTTCGCGGTGCCTCTAGTGTCGCAATTATCCATAGGCGACGGTAACTGCCTACTATTAGGGGGTTGTAAGCCAGTCTATTGTTCTTCAGCAATAAAAAACTATTGCGCTTATACCTTGCACCGAATTCTTATTCTTCAGTTGAAAACTCGAGGATCTTATTGTTCCAACGAGTGCCGACTTATTGGTATTCCAGTTGCCCAAGATATTTAAAACTATAAATTTAAATTTAATGGACGTACTTTCAACAGTTAAATTGCGCTAGAAAACTTCTCAGTTTCTAAGAAATGTTGAGTATATTCAACGAGGTTTAATAACTAAAATTTCTCTTTTGTTTAAAAATCTTCAAGACTTTTAGAGTTTACTATAAAATACCACATTGGGACTGGGAAATATACTGTGTCAATTAACACAGCGCAATCTAAACCCGAAGTAAACAGCAGAGTGCTTGCGTTAGGGATACTAGACGACTGTAATAGTTATAAACTTTTGTAAATAAATACATATTATAAACATATGTACATCCAGAATCGAGCTAGTGACCCTCGAAGAAGTTCCGACGTTTGTTTACTAATCTGTCCTGGACATTTATGCGGTAAGATACCTCATTTATCCTGTAGCAGGGTTGCTAAGTGAGCATAAATATCAAATGCTCAAATAAAAATTGTTTTTTATTAGTGTATGTCCTAAATAATTTCTCTTCCTTTCTTTATTCTTTAATACAACTTAGCTACTAGATACACTCAGACAAGTAATGTGGTAACCTTATTTACAGAATCACACGCCTAAAGGACGTCATAAATCTGATTCGCACTTAAACTGTTCGCAACAACGAGCACATGATACACAACGCCGATTGAATGCAATGACATTTACTATCCAATTGTAATGCTCATTTTAATAATAAACATGTCGTAAATGTTAAAATATGTTTAGTTATTCCAACCATAAGTATTTTAGTGTGTACATTACAGTTGTGTAATACAATTCACATGTATTCATTTTATAAATAACTTTAAGCTTAATAGTTAGGACGATCGAGTCTGAAACAATCGAAATGAACTCATTTAATTTACACTTTTATGGAAAATTCAGAGGATACGGCTACAAAATGGCCTTGTATTGGTATGTCTGAAGGTGAGCCATAAAAACTTGTGGGGTGCTGTCAACGGGTTGTCGAATTAATGAAACAAAGCTTGACGACTACTATATTAAGCAATACTTTTACAAATAAATTATAAAAGCCGAACACTTTTAAATTCCCAATGTGTCATTACTGTCATGTAAATTTTTTTATTGTGTGTGGTCATAGCTGCAATGACCTTTGGTCCGCTGTTGGCTCGATCCATTTATCAATAATGCTATGCCACAAGCTCTTTAATACAGGATTCCTTTTAGTGCAGAGAACTACTCATCCATAATGGACATGTGTATTATGTATTCTGATTCTATCTGATTATGCTATTTATATAATAGATAAACCAGATGTCAGCGACTCTAAATTTTCCTCAATTTCGATGGCACTACAGATAGCATCCGATCACTAGGAAATTGAATGCAACAACAACTACTACGACCAACGATTGAATGCTACCAAATCGACCACCAAAGAAAACGACAACAACGACCTCTTTAATTATTTTTAACACGAACAAACAACTCAAATAAAACTCAACGCTGCAGATGAAACTCGTTTATTAAAAACATAAGCGACCCCAGGTAAATGACATTAATGAAACTATAGCGCGATTCAAAAACGTACAGCGCCATCTAGCGCGCTCGAATGTTGAACTAATTTAGCCTGTGTAATCATTCAACTCACCAGATAATGTTTGGTGTTAGGATCTTATTAGACATTCCGCCCACCAAAGGACTCGTCCTTTAAACATTTTAAATGATTTGAAATTAACAGTTTTGAGAACCGCGACAATGTAACACAAACAAAATATAAACTAGACACAACATTAACAAAAGAAAGTAACTCTAATGTACTCTTAACACAATTGATTAAACTCTAATGTACTCTTAACACAATTGATTAGGCAAAACAAAAACCTTATTAAATGGACGTTTGTTGACCCCATTTTTAGTTCTTATGCTTAACACTCTAGTGATCCCATCATGTCCAGGATGCTTCTGATCAACTCTGCCCAATAGCCATTTAGTTGGAGGTAAGTTGTGATCTTTTATAATTACAATATCGCCTATCTCTGGCTCTCGTATTTTAGTCGACCATTTGTAACGTTGATTCAGGCTAACCACATATTCTTCTGACCATTTCTTCCAAAAGTCGTTCACGAGTTTTTTGTGTCAATTTCCATCTTTGTAAGCCAGTTAAATGAACATCAGAATAGTCTTCATCTGGGATCGCCACCACGGATTTAATAAGGAGTGTCGCCTTCGTTGGTATGACCACGTTTTACGACAACCGGATAATTACGTGGGGAAAAAATGTCTAGCCATACCTCTTCCGCAGGGCCCCGGAACGAGGGTTAGACCCAAAAAGTTCTGTTTTACATCGTAACTGATATGCGTGTCAATGGTCTGATTACCAGGGATACCGTAGACCTTGTGAAGTGGAAAATAAAATGTCAGATAGCTGACCCAGGGCACCGAAGCGGAAGTGTGGGTTGCAACCGGGATTTACCACTAAGATGATGATGATGATCCAATACTGTATAACAAATAATTCAACAATATCCTTGATCTTGATCAGATCGATCTACCTACATTTATTTTATGACAATTCACACAGCGCCATCTAGTCCCAAACTAAGTAGCGTAGTACGTGGTATGGATATTAGACAACTGATATGCTACTTATATACTTTTATTTTTGTAAATAAATACATATTATACATAAACACTTAAACGCGAGACGGGAATCGAACCCGTGACCCCCGCAGGCGTATCGAAGTGCGTTATCCGTTACGGCACAGAGGTCGTCGACATTAATAGTAATGTGGGTAGGCTGAGTAATGAGCGTCCTAGCCATAATGACACACGGGGATTTGACGTGAACACACGTTAGATTCGTTCCACCAAGCGATTTACGGAGAGTTTATAAGAGATGGTATTCGCATTCAAGCTTAAAACCAACAGAATCGAAACCACATCCACAGGTCCCGTCCGTATAGGGGAACCTGGGTCACTAATACCAGAACACAACACAAGGTTATTCCGGCGGCAAACTATATTTAGAGAGATGGTTGCCATCCAGACGGGCTCGTAGATCTACGTGAAATGCCTTCGTTCAGCAATGATCATCTATAGACTGATGACGATAACTCAGAAAATAATGCACTTTAAATTTAATTATTCGAAGCAACTAAGGGCATCAAATACTGTCTAGAGCTCCGTCTCAAGATATAATCTATGGACAAACAAAGTCTACCATTACCGACAGTAGTACAAACATAAATAATTAACGCGTTAACTCAGTGCACACATCATTCGAGGTAAAACTAGTCACAGCTCTGTTTATTTTAACAACTCATTCAACTATAAAATACGTTCGTATGAGAAAGTCTTGGAGTTACGGTCCGCATGTGAGCGATTAGATGATATAATATTTTTTACTTGATTTCGTCATGGAGGATCACCGAGCGGTTTTTTTTTATTATACTTTACTAAACCCTACGACAGATCCTTATACCCTACGATAGACATTTAGGGTACGCATCTTAAAATTCCTTAACTAAAAAGGACAAACCAGACTCTAGCATTAGAATGCTGAAGCTAGGCCATAATTCAAACCATCGTTGAATATTCGACGATCTTTTCTTCTTTCAGTGCATTGTACCGTCTCACCTATTAAAATCTATTCTCCAATTCATAACGCAATTATACTCACAAGTGTATTTTTATAGTCTTTCACATTCCATAGTACATGTAAATGTGACACTTATATTAATAGACGTGTCGTTTAATTTATCGCTTACAGACAGACCGACGCCGTACACGCGACGACGTATATAAACAGTTTTGAAAACCCGCTATTATCATTATATCTAGTTTTATTTGCGAAAATTAGCATAACTATGGCAGTGAATCACCAAACTTATTTATTTTTAAATGCATCGACGACGGTTGGTCGGAAATGTTTTCAAATGTCATTATAGACTTATAGCATATGTATTAAAACTTGATTTAGTACATACAAATGGTCTTAAAGAACTTCTATATACTAGTGTTCGTTAAGTGTTCATTATCTTTAAAAATATATTTTATTTTTATAGCTGACGGACAGGAGGCTGACGCCCACTCAATAGTAAACAGTTACCGTAGCCTATTGATGTTTGCGACACTAAGCACACCGCGAACACACTACTGCGTAACTACGTAAAGGAGTACTGGAACCTGAGTCACTAATTGCTTTCTAGACGGGCTTGAGGCCCTATCATGTCGCCAAGGTTGTTTTGTCGCCTTTAACGACAGACTGACCCCGGCCGCAGGGGTTAGTATTCTTGCTCCGCCCCTGCACGGAAAAGAACGAATATATACATCACTTTAACTTAATCACAAAACATTGTATAGATTTACAATCGATTTCCTGACGTGCGCCCCTCCACCTCTTGAAAAACTAGAGGCAAACGGGGTATACCAGATAAACCCGACTAACAGAGAGAAGCTGGCCCTCGCCATTGTATCAGGTCCCAACTGCCCGAGCCTGAGGCGCACGTATAAACATATCTCGGGCAGTAGAGGAACACTGGAGTTGGATCTAGTGGGTTTACCCACTAGCAACGTACGTCCCCAGCCAACTGTTGGAGCGAACGGTTTCCTTGCACGCGAGTACTAAACGACCCCGTCGCGATTCCTCCAGCCGTTTGATGTGTATCAAATATTTCCATCTCATAGAGAAATTTATAAATTACTAGCTGACCCGGCAAACGTTGTTCTGCCATATAAATAATAAAATGTCAAAAAATTAAAAAAAAATTGGGGGTGGGTCACCCCTAACATTTAGGGGGATGAAAAATAGATGTTGGCCGATTCTCATAGATACCGGATAAGCACAAAAAATTTCATCAAAATCGGTCAAGCCGTTTCGGAGGAGTATGGAAACGAAAACTGTGACACGAGAATTGTATATATTAGATATAAATTATAAATATTCTGCGAATGAATGTCTCTGAGGGAATCCAAAACAAAATCAACAAAAATCTGCCTATCCGTGAAAATATCATCAACTCGTGAAAATCATACTAATATCAACTCCTAATATCCGTGGTCGTTACCCCTAAACATATAGCAATTGTCGGAGACATAAAATCCCCGCTTTCTCCACATCAGGACAGTTACCTGTACATCAAAATGAAATACAGCATACATGAAAGGGGGATTCTATGAAATTATACCGACATTATAGCAGTGATTAACAAGATGCGCACGAGTGGCACGCGGATACGGGCCACCTGTTTGTATGCAGCATTAAGAATTAAACAGTCGCACAGATAGGCGAGTTAGCTATTCTAAGTCGCACATAGTTTTTTTATATTCTTTATTAAAGCTGGAGTTCAGTGGACAGGCAAACGGCCCACCCAATAGCAAGTGGTCACAGAGGCGTTCCGACGCGCTGCCCGCCTCTAGCAAATTCTATATCGCCTATTTTAAAAATAAAAACCCATCTCGTACTGCGATGGGAAAATCTTGGCCGGAAGTTCATTTTAAATCAGGAGATTACGCAACGTGAACGTTTTTGAGAAGCGTTTCGTAGAAGAGAGCACGGGCGCCAGGAAATGGGGATAAACGCCCAACCCATGACGAGCAATGCAGTAGTAAAAACAACGAAGGCACCATTCTAAACAGTTCCTCAGAATACTCCTCGTTGTACAAAAGGTAGAATATGCAGAGAGCAAAGAAGTGTATGAAGAATGCTTTTATCTCATTTTTAAGTAACTAAGACGTGTAGCGAAGTAAGAGACTCCCGGTGCAATATCGACTCCGACGCGCTCATTCCCGATAGTGAATGAATATTGAGGGCGTTTCTCAAGGACTTCGCCCGCTACCTACTATTATATGGGAGCCAAAGTAAAGTCGCCAATTTCCGATGTTCTTACGTAACCGGTCCTTATTGTCTTAGTACTTATTCCTTATTATTTAGTATCTTAGTAGAAATCAAATACACCTGAGATAGCGGTTATACTTATAGATATTTGGAATCCTTAGAAGAATTCGGAAGATTATCCGAATTTCGATGAACACAAGAGAAACTGGCACGACACATCAACCACTCCCTATAATTAATACAACGTCGTGAAGGTGTGATGACAATTATCTCTCAATTCGAGCCAACAACAAACGGGCTGGGAAATGAAATTTCTCCGAGCGCTGCCAAACTATCATTCCGCCAAAGAAATATCAACAGACCCCACAATGCGATACACAACAAAGCGAAACAATAATGACTCACATGACTCTGGTTACATTGACGATGATTGATATGTGGTACGGCATATTTCGATTTTGTCAGTGAGGTAATTGAACTGATTTGGCTATAGCAATTCGGCTTCTTGCCGAAATGTAAATTATCGCAAAAGTCTCTTATTTATTTTAACAATAAAATAGATATCACTACGTACTAAACTTCTAACTAAACTTTGATTTCAATCAAAAAGTCTTCGTATGATAGTCGATGCTCCATGGTTTGTTACTAACACCAGGCTACACAAGAAACTTGGAATTCTAACAGTCAAAGAGGAAATCCATAACCAAGGAATAAGATACAAGGGGAAACTCACCACACATCCTAATGTACTTGTACAAAACCTTGTAGAAGATAAGATGATATTCACAAGGCTCAGAGAGAGGACATTTCAGGATTTATTAAACCTCACAGCATGAATTGCTGGTGTAAATACAATTTGGATGTGTCTCAGGATGTATGCCAATCAAGACCTATTTTAAGTACCCAAGAGTTTTATTGTTGAAGAACAGCAGACAGGCGGCAGACGGCTTACTCAATAGTAAGCAGCCACCGTCGCCTATGGATGTTTACAGCGCTAGGGGCACGGAAACACGCTGTAGTCCCATGGGGCTACAGGAAGCTGGGTCACTAATACCGTATCACAACATCATATTATTATGGTGGCATACTTATAGACCAAGGGTTGTTTTGTCGCCTTTAAGGCGAACTGACCCCGGCCGCAGGGGTTAGGCTCCAGCTGCACGGAGAGACGGTATTCGGTAGTACTCTTATGTACATTAGTAAATAAGATTTATATTAATCCTAGTAATTTGAGTTTAATATTCCAAATGTCGGTATTTTTATATTATGCGACTGTAAAAATATTTTCGGTTCCAATATTATGCAAATCTATACCAATAATTATTAATTTTCGGCATCTTTGGATTGTCATTGTCTTAGTCTGTGTCAACCGTTACACAACAGGTCCGGTGGAATTAATACTTTTTGCAATTAGTATTGGCAGTGATCCAACTAGCAGTCTAGACGATCGGTCATACTTTGGTTGCGTTTTTGCTTTGATCATTTTGGTATTAACTTTGGACTATCGAGAGATTATATTACATAGATTTTATATGTCTCACGTATACGAATAAAATTTAGACAAAAACAAATGGCTTGCTTAATTAAAATGAGCGGCCAACTCAATTGTAAATAATCCATAATCTAGTTAGTTGGCTACGTCAATGTTGACAAAGTTCTCTAAAAAAGCCTACGAGAAAAATTTAACCAAATACTCGTATTTTATATAATAATAAATGTAAGTTTTTCTTTATGAAATGTATTGAGTATTAAACGACTTTCGCGACGCAATTACTTTCGCACGTCGGAATCCTGGAATCGTTTCGATTCCCATCCTGACTCATGATGTTTTTGTACAAGATGTATTTTTTTTATTGCTGTAGGACAGCAGACAGACTGACGGCCCGCTTAGAATTTAACAGCTACCGTCGCCTATGGGTGGTTGCAACGGTAGTGGCATCGCGAACACGCTGCTGTCCCATAAGGGTACAGGAACTTGGGTCACTAATGCCGGAATACAACACAAGGTTATTATGGCGGCATACTTAAGACCAATGGTCGCCATCCAGACGGGCTTGAGGCCCTACCACGTAGCTAGGGTAGGTTCTTTTGTCGCCTTTTACGACAGGCCGACCCCGGCCGCAGAGGTTATTATTATTTCTCCGTCCCTGCACTGATAACTCCTCCCCTGCACGAATATATTTAATTATAAAACAAAAGTATATATAATAAGTAGGAAATCAGTTATTTAGTATCTATATCATAATCGATCTGCTACTTTGAAAATAGATGGCGCTTTGTGAATTGTCACAGTATATTTTTAATTTATATTTTGCTATGAATTTTGCAGACCGAGACGTCCGCTCTATAAAAATATTACTGTTAACTTAGTGAGCCTTATTGAAATCGTCTTATTAGATTCTTTGCGTCAAGGATGCGGAGGTGCTCGACGCGAAGGTATTGAAACAACAAGTGCTTTTGAGTTAAGCGTATATAATGGTATACTGATGCAAACAAAATAGTGGCATAAATTATAAATCAAATTAATATCATTTATTTCAATATGAGATCCTACAGATCACTTATTGGATAATGTAACTACCGTTTCCAGTACAAAACGCTTATTAGAGAAGAAACGACAAAACAAACTCACCAGCGAGTGTTATTGTATTCGTTAAGGACCGTTTTATGATTCTTCCTTTACTCTTTTCACAGAAAACTTTAGCTCTGGGTCTGGAATCTGCTAGCTATCTGCTCAGCACAAGACTAAAGTTACTGCGGGATTTACATTCCTGGTACAAAGAAGGGCACAATAAAAATGGATATAGCGAATATTGATTTATAGGCGAGCACCTGCCCCTTGAACTGTCAATATCAAAAGATATAGCGAAGGGAATAGACTATTTATCATCACCTAAGAAAAATGGTGAGACGGTGATGGTTATGTCGTTTATAGTGTTCCTATGGTGCCTCATTAGTTCGCCAATGTTCATATTATGTCACTATTCAATGTACCCCTGTGTATCGTCCACACACACCCGGGACTCTTGTGTCGTGACAGTGACATCTTGACAACTGTACAATAGACATACGAGACGACGTAGGGACGCCTTAAATTAATACCATAGAGTAGCAGCCATTTGAGTTAAACGGGCAAATTTATAAACCTGTCATAAGGCCAGTTATGTTGTACGGTACTGAATGTTAGGCCACTAAAGTGGTAGACCAGAGCCATTCAGCTGAGATGAGAATGTTGAGGTGGATGTGTGAAGTGACACGAATGGATAAGGTGAGAAACGAATATATTTATAAGAGGATCTCTGAAAGTTGCACCAATTGAGAGGAAAGAGACTGGCATGGTACGGGCATGCAATGAGATGGGAGGCTGACCACATTACTAGAAGAATGTTGAACTTGAAAATAGATGGTACAAGGGCAAAGGTATACGTAAAAAGCGATGGAAAGAATTTATGATATGAGGGTTTGTGAAGTGACAGATAAAGAATGCCCGGATAGAATAAAATGGAAGAAAATGACATATTGTGCCGAGCCCAAATGATTGGGACAATACCAAGCCAAAATGATGATCAGAGTAAATCGAATAAACATTACCGTAAACAACCTAACTCCTGGACTATATATTCTAACCTCCTATATGTAAATATAAGTAGTATTTGAAATAGACCTATTTAAACGGAAGTCCATAAAAAGAATTGGATTCGGAAACTATTTAAAACTGTTTCCAAGTCAAAATATATAACCCACCAATTCAAAGCAGTTCTAAAAATAATAGACCGACCGAAAATATGTGACAGACCGTCAACCGGCACTCGCCGAGTTTCCAAAGTCGCGCCGTTTGACACGGCCCTTACCGCGGGAAATCGCCTCGTCTGGCGTTAAGCCAAAACGGCCTAACATTTGACATAGTTCTGGTAGTATTTGGGAAATATTTTCACATGTGGTCCAATTGGTACACTCAATATACTTGTTACAAATTTAAACAAAAGTTCTATGTGTATAGCGAGTCAACTCTTTATAACGTCACTAGATTTAACGGTAAACTCCTTAAAATGTCGAAATTGCATGACTTTGGTTGGTTTACCTTGTTTTCTATACAATAATACACTTTATATAGCGTCACGCTCACTCTATAATTAAGCAGTACTCTCTAAGTTGCCGAAATTGATAAGAACTGCAACGTTCTTTGGTTCGACTGATATAGCGGAAATTCTAAGAAATATTGTCTGGCCAGATTAATATAAAACGTGTACTATATTAGTAAATACAAACATTTTATTATATTGTAGAATAGTAAAATAATATATTTTATTTCTACTAATGCTCAGTCCGTTAAAGTGCCGTTATACAAAGTTTAAATTGTAGGTGATTGCTACACCAATACACGACAGTTCCACAATTATAATCCCGTAGATTGAGATAATATAGCTTGTAAGATATATTCCGAAGATGAAAAACTTACAATCACCCGAATAACCAAAAAGAAGTAAGTTAATTTCTCGGTGCACATAGAACGCACGCTCAAGTGCTCTAGCTTAGATTAAACTTGCATCGAAGAAAATTGATCCCGAGTTACAGAACGAGTCGGGGAGTCAAATTTTTCGTGAATTCTTATAGTTCAAGGTCCGAGGAATATTTTGCGCCTAGATTCGAAATAATCGAAACATACAACATTATTAAAAATTCAATTGTTTATTTAATTGTTATAAATAAATAAATTTACAAAAATTGTTTATTTCATTTGAAAATATAAACTTCTAAGAATCTCTCATAAAATTTTCATCCCATTTCGTTGAAAAGTGTCCGAGATACAAAGTAACTAAAATATTTAAACACCCGTAAAAACTATAAAAATTGAAATTTTGCAAAATTGTTTGGAGCTATGTTTAGTATTGGTATAGGTATTGATTTGATCTATATTTCATAAAAAAAGACGACATAGTGGTTTTTGGGGGGTGCTCACTTGACGTGTTTTGTCTCAATGGAAGACCAGCGCTGGTCATTTTAACCAGCATTGCTGAATTGGGTGCCCTTTTAGAGCTTTATTTTGATATAAGTTTAACTTATGCCGCCTTTGATGTACATAAGCTCCGAAAAAAATATTTTTATTTCTTTGACAGCCATGTAAAAGAAATAAAAATATTTTTTTCGGAGCTTATGTACATCGGGAGCACCCGATCCTCTCAATAGTAAGCAGTTACCGTCGCCTATGGATGTTCGAGTCGCTAGGGGCACCGCGAACCCGTATAGAGGTTACACAAGGTTATTTTATTATAGCTGCATATACTTATAGACGAGGGGTGCTTGCCATGCAGACGGGCAAGGGGCCCTACCACCTGGCTAGGGTTGTTCTGTCGCCTTTTATGTTTGGCCAAACCCGGCCGCAGGCGTCAGTAAAATACATTGTAAACAAATACAGACACGAGACGGGAATCGGATTCATGAGGGTAAACGTTCTGACACGTCACGGAGGTAGTCACAAAGACTATCATTCACACTTGGCGCGATGATCTCTCACCGCTCACATAAGTGTGCATGCTCGGACAGCTCACTCCATGCCTCCGAGGCCTTGCTCCCCGAATTAACGCCGGTGTAAACAGGTTCGCCTTGACGCCCTAACCAAGGTATTGAAGATCCAGCAGCATTTAGTGCGGTCAACGTTCGAGGTCCTCCCGAAAACGGACATTATAACTCATACGCTATTAGTCATTCAGTGAGGCAATTTCCTAATTGAAGATAAACGCGAGCTTGGATTGGCGCCAGAGCGGGCTGACATTGTGCATACCTCGAAGCCGTGACGGTGCGCAATATCACGGGGTGGATCAACTGCTTCGCTATCAGTTATATTGCATACTTTGTATTTTAATAATAAATAGAGCACTCTTTTTAAGTTCTTCAACGCGAAAAGACACTAGTTTATCTCTTCTAATATGCATATCATAACATAAGGGAACGTATCCATATATCCAATTCACCTATTTTTTGTAAATTTGGTGACTTTACGTAATATATGATATATAGACCCCCCACTCCCCCTGTAGTCACGCAGTAAATCCACGGTTTTCAATCATTTTTCGCAAGCAGAGTTTTTAAAAAATGGCTTATATTAATGTTTGTTAATAACGAGCTTGCCGCGTGAAGCCAAAAGTGCATGCATACGTTTTATACATACAGTTATAAGTAGAAATTAAACACTAAACGCGCCACATTTGAATATAATCTATCTATGCAGGGGCGGAGAAAGAATACTGAACTCTGTGGCCGGGGTCTGTCTGTCGCAAAAGGCGACAAAATAACCCGCCCTGGCGACCACCTTTGGTCAAGTATGCCGCCATAATAACTTTGTGTTGTGTTCCGGCATTAGTGACTCAAGTTACTGTACCCTTATGGGACAGCAGCGTGTTCGCGACACCACTGGCGTTGCAAACAACCATAGGCGACGGTAACTGCTAAATTCTAAGCGGGCCGTCAGCCTGTTTGCTGTCCTAAAGCAATAAAATTCATTTCATTTCAAAACTCAAAATAATGTGTTATGTTTGTTAAAAAGGAGCTTTAGGCAGAATATTATAGAGAGAGAGAGAGAGAGAGAGAGAGAGAGAGAAAATAAACTCAGAAACTACTGGACCGACCTCAAAAATTGTTTCACCATACTATATTACCCTCAGTAATATAGGCTATTAATATTTAATTACTAGAAAAAGTCAAAGATTCCAACTAAACCTTCAATAAATTTAGGTGTAAAAATTAGCAATAAAATATATTTCATCCTTAGAGTATACATAAGCAAGTATGTATACTCTAGTATGTATATAAGATTTCATCGCATGCGCTGTGGAAACTACTGATGGTAGAACAAAAATATGTTGTATAATAATAAAAATAATGCTAAAAATAAAAATAAGGCTTATCCATCCTAACCATTTAACCTTTCACCTAGAACATTTGATATAACAAATCTATTTATCACAGATTTTCACAGTATAATATTCAAAGAAATGTTTGTATTATCAGTGCCTACGCTGTCTTTTTAGCGGCGCGCAGTTCGCAGTCAGCAGGTCGTTCACACCTTTTTTCGCGTTCCACCGTCTAACCCCCCCCCCCCCCCCCACTCAAAGTAGGCGTTACATCATAAAATTAACCCACGCCATATTTACAATGGGATCTCATTATTTATCCAACGGTTGCATGGTTAAATCAGATCATTCCTGAGAATGAGTAATCAGAGCATGTTTGAACAAAACGTATTCTAACCTATTCAAAAAATTTTTCTACGTGCAGGGGCGGCTTGACACAACGACATAGTAGGGCCCCAAGGCCGTCAGGATGGTTACCACCCTTGGTCTTAAATATGCCGCCATAATAACCTTTGTGTTGTATTCCGGCATTAGTAAATGAGGTTCCTGTACTCCTGTGGGACAGCAGCGTGTTCACGGAGCCTCTAGCGTTGCAAACATCCATAGGCGATGGTAAATGCTTACTATTAGTGGGTCGTTAGCCTTTTTTTTTTGTCTCGGGGAAAAACCTCTCTTGACGGGTTCCCCCGGCCCGGGGGGATCGAGGGATATGTGGGACTCCGGGAAAGATGTATGGCCATCCGAGGGCGTCTGCTGTTCCTCAACAAAGTAAGCTAAAATATTCACCAATTTTATCAATATGCATAATTATTTATTTTTGTAATTTAATTTAATCTTTATTATTATACACATCTTATTATTAATTGTATTGTAACTGGATCTATTTAACTCATATCAAACTGTATGTGTCTGTAAATAATTACTCGTATAACACACAGGTTTAATATATTATGACAATGTGGGAAATTTTGTGTTCATGTTGTTGGCATGCCATAATTATATAAATATATAACATAGTCTTTGCTTTCAGCAAGTCAGCCCGGTAAGGCACGTGGTAAAAATAGGTAAGCCTACCTATAAGTGGCGGGTTTCAATCGTGTGATGGCATGCACTGCTTATCTTTACGAATGCAAATGCAATGCAAATCTTTTCACGCCTAATAATGCATATTATAAACACAATTACCACGTACCGACCGTGGAGGAAAACCTCGTGAGGAAGCCTGCATACCGATTTCGATGGTCATTCCATCTATTCCCTGTAGGGGAAGACCTACTTGTCTCCTACCAATCAAACACGAAAGAACGTAACCGAAAGGAACACTTAGTGCTTATAAATAAGAAACATTATAACATAACTTGATTGCTATGTTTATTTATTCCCCACTGACTTGCGTAGCAGAAGCATCGAGATCTGTATTCAAGCTGGAATGCCATAAGCACTGGCCGCCGAAGAAATTAGTACACCAATGTCATAGCTCATAGAGAATCAGTATATCAATGAAATAACTAAAGTATAACGATAATCGTACACAATCACAACAGTGTATATATCTCTAAACAAATACCATTATGATATTAGGAAAATATATGGCAGCTGCTACCAGAAAAAATTCCGGAAAGAGCACCATTCACCCTAATTATAATTAACCCTAAAACATCGTTATTACAAATTTACCTCAAACTACTTGCAAGATAAGACACATACATATACCTTATAAAAAACTAAAATATAATACAAACGGCTTTTAAAAACCTGTGTTGATAACGAATACTTGGAACATTAAGCACCATAATTGTACATTTCCTCTAACGCTGGTCGACTCCAAAATCATAAAACCATCATACCTGAAACAAATAAAAAATCAATTTCAATAATGTATTAGATTTTAAATAAATAGCGAAGTTGTAGAAATACAATTTAATTAGAGAATATTCTATATAATGATGACGTTGTGCTAGAAATAATATACCCATCATGTTCCAGTAAGCTTCCCCCGGTCAACCCCCTCTGCAGGGAGCACGGCACGGGAGTCGTACTCTACCCTACCGCGAGTGCCATAAAGTGAAAAAGGCAATGGATCTGATAATATACTACATATTATAAAATTAATTCACTCGTAGTGTATTATAATTAATTGGAATGTTGTTGTTAGATCAAAGTAAACTTACTGACATATAAATTTACTGTGGGCAGATTAAACAATTGCGCTGCGATTAGATCTAACAAATATGAGGCACAATGGCATTTCGGATAGACTAATAATACAACGCTTTATGTCTAGTGCGAATTGATTTTGTGATATTTTGACTGTAACTCAACCAATTTGAAGAATGATTTTCTCTTCTTCCTGCCCTTATCCCAAGCTATGTGGGGTCTCAGCACAATATGTTCTCTCCTTTTACTCCCCTCTATTAGTCGTCATCTCAACATTCACCCCTATTTAAGTCTACCACTCCTTTTGTATCCATCGACACTCATTTCTAACATTGTCCTCATCACTTGGCATTCTTCTCTACGTATATGGTCATAGCATGCTAATATGTTACCTACACGCTTTATATTAACTTGACCCATATGTATGTAACGGAATTTTCGGACTGGATTTGAACCCACTTTGAACGATCAAAAAAATTTAAAATTTTGCACACCTGTGTCAAGACCTTAATGACAATACACAAATTTAATAATTTTGTCCCATAGCCTTTATCAGGACTAACGCTTTCTTTCCCTTCTGCCAAAATGCCATCTGACGTTTAATTAATAAAATTACCGAAAATGATGTTAGATTAATAAAAACATTTACCGATTGGGAATTGACAACAAATAAATTATATTTTATAGTTAATCAAACTAAAAAGTTAAAAATAATTATAGATTTAAAAAACTAAAAAACACGCTTTTATAATTAATCAAACTAAAAAGAAAAAAAAATATTTTTAACATAAGATTAAAATTACCGACGAGAATATTAATGTCACTTCTAAAAAGCGTGGGGCGCTTTGTACGATATTTTTAAACTCTTCATTTCGGAATGAAACTAGTAAAAAAATTTTTCATAATGATTGATATCGAGCACCCCACGCTTTTTAGAACAGTGACATTAATTTTCACGTTTGTAATTTTCTTCTTATGTTAAGTATTATGTTTTACTTTGATTAATTTATAAAATCATGTTTTATTAGTTTTTTTAAACTATGATTTTCACTTTTCAGCTTCCCAATCACTGGCGCGGCGCTACTTCAGACTTCCTCTGATATATTAATTTCTAATTTTATCCATTTCTCATCAACATTGGCATCTCCGTAGCATGCAAAATATCCTTTCACCCTTCACCTTTGTGGCCCAGTATTCCGAACCATACACTATGACAGGTATAATTTAAACAACAGGTATAATGATCAATCTTTTTAAATACACTAAACCAATATGCCTTAAATAAAATAATAACGCCCCTAAACGTTCCATTGCTGAGTTTGGGTGCTGGTCTTTATTCGTGCAGGGGCGGAGAACGAATACTAACCTCTGCGGCCTAGGTCGGCCTGTCGTAAAAGGCAACAAAACAACCCACCCTAGCTACGTGGTAGGGCCTCAAGCCCGTCTGGATGTCGATTACCTTTTGTCTTAAGTATAACCTTGTGTTGTGTTCCGGCATTAGTGATCCAAGTTTCTGTACCCTTATGGGACAGCAGCGTGTTCACGATGCCACTGGCGTCGCAAACACGTAGGCCGTCAGCCTGTCTGCTGTCCGATAGCAATAAAAATAAATAGAGGGAACGGACAGAACACTCGTCACGCTTGTCCAAGGCGGATTGGCGGATTACACATACCGGTAATCTGGGTATGCACGTTTCATCACGATGTTTCCCTTCACCGTCGGTACATGACAATTATGCTATAATATGCACATTAGGTCATGAAAGCTGTCTAATCCGTGCATGCCACCTAAGATTCGCACCCGGGACCTTTAAGATTGATTTCAGAGTGTGGTCCACTGAGCTACCAGGTACTTTAAATTAAATGGGAGATACTAATTTCGGTTGTATTTTTTCATGCTTTTTTATTTTAAGAAATAAAGATAAGTCTCCGTCATTCGCGGATAGATAAGGTTTAGTAATTAGTTTATACTGAAGGTTTAATTTTATACAATATCAAGATTAAAATAGTGTTACTGTATATTACTAATATTTTTATTGTAATAAGTATTACCTAACTTATTCTATGATATGATACATTTAAAAATAAATATTTAGTAATTTATAATTGAATATGAAAAATGATCCATTTAGTTCCAATACCATTTAGATCATCGATTCATCATGATGGAAGAATACAGAATAAATTTAGAAAATTTCTCAGATATATATGGAAACTATATGTCAGATATATATGAATATAACTATTATAGAAAAAAATAATGTAAAATCAGTTACTTTGTTTAATTATTAAACGTTATAAGCTATGTTTTTAAAGCATAAACTCCACTAGTAATAACTCTATAGCCGAAGTTTAAAATGAAACTCTGTTCATAAAATAGTAACTAAAAGTGTCAAAATTATAAAATACGTTTACAAAATGTCATTTAACGTAAATTTTTAAAATTTCAATTAAAAACGACAATATAAAAGTAGATCGCTGACGACGCTCCTTAAGTAAGGCGCATTGTATACACTCAGCAGTCACCGATCAGGGTTCAGTAACAAAACTTTAGTCAGCTAAAACTAAATATAGATGTCGCTAAATTTTAGATCTCACTTGACCTTTATCAAATATTAACAACTGTCTAGAGCAGACAGCAAAAATGGATTGATATCTATTCTTATCCACCTCGATATGGGCAAGATTTTGGAAGTTGTAAATTAAATGAAATTTATTTGCGTATGACATTGTACAATATATCTAGTTCTTAGGTTAACGATAAGTTCATGTGTTCATCATTTCATTACCCACAGGGCGCGCAAATATTAACAGTGACATTATACAAATTATCAACAATCATTTGTACAATTTCATTAAAAGTAATTAAAATAGGAATCAGAATGATCTCAATTATATAAAATATAGAATGTCACAATCGCATAACTAAAAATTATAAAACAGATTTATCTATTCTGTCTTCCAATTAAAATAATCATTAATATTATAAAAGCATTTCTCCAATAACAAAGCATTTAATTCAGAATAAATTAAGATTAATATTAATTTAATCAGGAAGAATGTTATTATAAACAATGATACCCATATAAATGAAATTTTTGTAATGATAAACTGCATGAAGTAATAAGATTATTTGTGGTACTTCTTAATAATCTTCTACTTGTTTCTCCATGGGTTTGGAAAAATTCGTGATTCTGTTTTTTGTCCATGCAGGGCGGAGAAAGAATACAGACCTCTGCGACCGGGGTCGGCCTGTCGTAATAGGCAACAAAACAACCCACCCTAGCTGCACGGTTGGGCCCCAAGCCCGTCTGGATGGCGACCACCTTTGGTCTTAAGTAGGACACCAGCTTTGGACTTAAATAAGTCTTTGTGTTGTGTTCCGGCATTAGTAACAAGTTCCTGTACGCTTATGGGACAGCAGCGTGTTCGCGATGCCACTGGCGTTGCAAACACCCATAGGCGAGGGTAACTGCTAAATTTTAAGCGGGCCGTCTACTTGTCTGCTGTCCTACAGCAAAATAATAAAAATACTATATTTTTGATATAAAGTGATGGAACAGTGAGAATCTTATATTTTTAAAAAGGAGTTTACAAGATTCTAAAAGCCCAAGAACAAGAAGTATATAGTAAAAAAACATTTTTATACTAGATGTGTTTGGGTTTTAGTCTGGCCAAATGTAGTATATTTATATTGATGTTAAACATCTATAGCGGCGGGTCAGATCGATTGTTGGAGTTGCGACTCTCGTCGCCAAGCCAAAGAAAAGCAAAATTACACTGTGATCATCCATAGGCGACGGTAACCGCTTACTACTAAGTGAGCCGTTAGCCTGTCTGCTGATCCTCAGCAATAAAAAAAGTTTGTATTAATAATATAGGAAACATCCTATCCTAAAATAAACTACTATATTTTCATTCTTTTTTCTTCTTAATGCATTTTCACCAAAAGTTTCAATCTTCCATATAGGTATGTGAGATATCTCCAACAATCGCCATCCATCTCTAGCAAAAGCAATCAGAGATCTATAAGATCAAACAAAGCATTAATCAAATACCACGGAAGATTTATTATTAACCAATCTACAAACTTATCTGTGTAATCGAAATACCAAACATTCTAAATACCCGAGCGAAGTAATAATGCAATGGATGTACGAGAATGTACACATCACAGACGCGGGCTGTTCGCGTGTATGTAAAAAAAATGTTGGCGAGCCATAAACTAAAAGCCACTGCCAAGTCACGAGGTGTACGCTCTCATTCAACCTTACACCTACGCGATTAGGAATCCGTTGAACGGATGGATTTGTAAAAACTCCAACGACTCGTGTACGTCAATAGAAGTGCGAGGGACGCGGCAGATAAGTACACAAGTTGTTCCGCCAAAAAAAAATTTCCTACACAAAGTAACCTCTGTCCTTCTCCAAAGTTCAATTAATCTATATGCCAAAATTCATCAAAACTGATTTAGCGGTTTAGGCGTGAAAACGTAACAGACAGACAGACAGACAGTTACTTTTACATTTATAATAATAGTATGGACATAATTCTTTTCTGCGTGTGTGTGTGTGTGCCTGATTTCTTCAAATTCATCAAAACCGTTCATCAAAACAAGAGTTTTGTGTATATTCAAGTGGATTCTAGAATGTTTTAGATTACAATTCGGTCCACTGCATTTATTTTAAATTTATATGACAGAACAAAGTTTTCCAGGTTCTAGTTTGATATAAAATCTAAAACTGATTTATATGTGTGTGTCATGTATTTATTTTGTGCGTAATAGCTGACATACCGGATAATAGATTAAACTTTGGAGTAGGTATATAAATATGTTGCTCCAAAAATACAATTTTAAATAATGATATAAAACGGACTTATTCAGTTGCGTAGTCAAATGAAGCTACCATCAGAAGGAATTTGTGACTGATCATATCACACCCGAAAATCTAGCAACTTTCTATCAAATAGTCTCATTACATTGCATCACTATCTTAACGTCAGATCTCGTTGCAACTCGACTTTTAATCACGGTACTAGCCGGGCCGCTTTCAGACTTTATGAAATATACTTTTTAAGCAACGTTGATTTGAAAATTCATAGCAGAAAAAGCGACACCAAAAGCAGACAAACATATTCATTAATAGGATTTGGCCTGCGAGAGAATAAGATACGAGTACAATACAAGTAGTGTTTCCTATATTCTTCGTCTCCTGTTTGTTCGGGCTTTTGTAGCTTTTATACGCTACTATAATGTAATCTTCTTTTCTGAAGTTTCCCTTCTGTCCTATTTGAATTGTACACTTTCACATTTACAATAACCGTTCTCAAAAATTAATTATTTATATACAGAACCCTTAAAACTGTAGTTCCGCTTCGTGACTGCCCTGAGTTACCGCTTGTTATCACAACTGCATAGCGTTCTTAAAACATCGATTAATATGTTAAGTTTAGTCTAGTACTGGGGATTATAACATCAGGTCAGATTATTGGCTTCCACCTAATTCGTTTGAACATCTCCAGCGCTTTCAGAACTACAAACAAAAATCTAATAGCCGGTGTTCTGTTCTTCATTTGTTTTTCTTAGATTTGATTAGAGGTATTGCCTATTTTATTCCAATCTTTAAATTATGATAGTATATATTGCTATACATAATTTTTTTCACACAAAAAAATTATAATATTACTTGAAAAACTCCTAAATAAATAAATCAACCTGACTGAAAAGTAGAGGCGCTTAACCAACCTTCGTTTTTAAAACGGGATATTTTTAATAATATGTGTTAGAGACATTTTGAAATTTTTATATCTTTAAATTAGAGATAAGAACATACATATTTAAGTAATTGAAAAATAAAAAATCCAGATAAATGTCGGGTTTAAATGTTAACCAGACTCTTACAAAATGGATTTTTAAACAAAGAAGATGTTCTCGATGCACCTTGAGCTTGGAACAGTAATATTTGTATGTAATAGGTACTTAAAACATATAATCCCAGAAAACCAGATCAATTTGGTGAAACTTTTCACTAGCCAGATGAACAAGAATGTAATCTTGATAATCATACGAGTACTAACTATGCGTTATCTTGAGGTGTGTGTGAGAGAGAGAAAGAGAGTATATCGACTGTACCTCTACTACCACATATGAATATTAGAGAGGTCTTTCCCCCTTGAGTGACCTGTACAACATTGCTTCTGGTAGGGAGTCTTGCGAACAACAGAACTCAAAGAACTAAATTTTTTGTTTTATGATCATTTTCCGATGACGGTAACTGATTGCTCTCAACTGTATATAGTTCTGTCTAATTGTAAAAATTACCTAAACATTTTTCCTCCCGAGCTAAAAAATACGGATAGTTCAGATCGAAAACCTGCTTATAAAGGTCACCAGGTGTATTCCGCACACGTCGATCGATGGCCGATGGATAATTTACGATCGCTCTGGATAAAATCATTAGAATGGAAAGTTTCATCAATGGATGACGTCATGAGTCTGTGTTATGAAGAGATTTGTTTTAAATGAGTGATTTATGGTTTCTTTTACGCATAGGTAAAACTGGAGTTTTGAAGTAGGTACACTTTATCGAATTTATTACTTATTTCATATATACTTTTAAAACCCCTAAAGTGTTTAGTGTGCACATATAGTTTATTATTAGAATTACCAATTTAAAAACTCCAATCAGTAGTTCGCCTTTTTTAATATTCAGACAATAATTCACACAGCGCCTTCTAGTTTTAATTATTTTAGGCCCGCCTGAACGGTAAACCCTGGTTTCCAAATATGCCACCAGAATAACCTTGTCCTGTGTTCTGGAATTAGTGACCAGATTGAAGTCCCCCAACGCAGACGGCAGCTTGTTAGCGGTGACTCTGACGTCGTAAACATCAATAGGCGACGTTAACTGTTAACTAAACTTGAAATCATTATTTACCATAAGTACAATGATAGAATTCTTCTTGCCCTTATCCCAACTATGTGGTGTCGGCTCAACATTCGTTCTCTCCTTCCACTCTCCTCTATTAGGCGTCATGTGAACATTCACACTTTTTTTCAACCATATCATCTTTTATACAATCTATTCATCTTTTCTTTAGTCTACCTCTCCTCCTGTATCCATCCACTCATTTCTAGCATCCTTCTTGTTACACGACGCTCCTCTCGTCGCATTATATGGCCATAGCAGACTATCTTATTACTTTTCAGCTTCTCGATCACTGGCGCTACTTTCAAACTTCCCCTAATATCCATCCATCTTAACATTCGCATCTCTGCTGCATGCAATAACCTTTCATCCTTCCCCCTTGTGGCCCAGCATTCTGATCCATACAATACGACAGGTCTTAATAATAATTAATGTTACAACTAACATGTAATATACGCAACCCCTCCCCAGTACCACCATAACCCCTCCTCAGGCATCTTATCTCACCAGTACACTCGGCGCGTCAACAATATTAACTTTTTATGTTATTAGAGCATAACAAACTAGCGACTACAGATTGTATAAGGAAATTCTATCAGTTAACAGAGAATCTTACAGATGAATATTTGCTTTAGATTTTATAATATCTATATAAAAATGATAGATGTCTGCAGTTGTGGGCGCATCACGGAAAAACTATTGGATAGATCTCAACCAAATATTTTAAGTTTTATTTTTGAGACACTTGGCCCCCTTGTCTAAAAAAAAGTTATTGCGATATCTTCATTTAATATAAAGTTATTAAAATTTTAAGAAACAACGATTTTTCTTGCCGCGGAGAAGTGGGGAAAGCGATGTAGCGTGCATGCGTACGAAAACTCATATTTCTTCGATTTACTTTATTCTGTTATTCGACCAGCAAAGCGGGCGGGAAAGGCTAGTTTCTTAAAAATATTTGGATGTTTTAATAACGAGGGCGGTGCGATAAGTACTTAGCTTACAAAAGAAAAACGGAAATTTTGGAAAAGTGTCGATTTATTTATCAACATAGTCACCTTTTAGCTCGATACACTTCGCCCAGCGATGTTCCAACTTCTTTAACCCGTCTGAAAAATACGTTTTCTGGAGGTCTGCAAAGTAGGCCTCCGTGGCGGCGATAGCCTTCTCAATCGACTTAAATTTCTGCCCTACGAGTGACTTTTTCAAGTGTGGACCCAAAAAAGAAGTCGCATGGGGCCAAATCTGGAGAAGGTGGATGGGGTTCGTAGCCTAATAAGACCAATTTGGCCTTGGCGACTGCGGAGGTATGAGCCATTGCGTTGTCATGGTGGAAGAGGAACTTTTTTCTTCGCCAAATGGGACTTTTCATAAATTCAAATCAATAATTCGGCATTGTAGAGCCCTGTGTTCGTTTTGCCCTTATTTATGTAGTCGATGACACCTTGTGAATCCCAGAAAACGGTGGCCATCACCTTTCCGGTCGATAGGACAGTCTTCGCCTTCTTCTGAGCACGTTCGTCAGTTGTGATCAATTGTGATCAAACTGCATCGAACAGTGCTCTGAAGTAGTCTTATTGTAGAAAACGCGGCACCCATCGCGCCGACAGCTTTCTCATGTCCAATATTTCATACAAGATATGACCCATGCGGTCTTTTGAGATGCCTACTGTTTCAACTACTTCGCGCACCTTCAATTGGGGTCTGTCAATACAAGATCGTGGAATTTTGTAACTATCCTCTGTGATAGCAGTTTTCGGGGCACAAACCGACGTGCGACGGTCGCCATCGAAGGACAAGAGTCACCGTACACAGCATTCAAGATTCAAAGGGTGCTGGCTTGATATAGTGAAGAGCGATAGGCAAACCAATGGGATCATTAGCAGAGATATCGAAGACCGTGCGAAGTTGAGTCAGCGCCGGAAAACAGACAACGGGAACCGAAACGAGAGTTTGTGTTGCAACCGGGATTTACCAGTAAGATTTCAAATAGTAAATATCGACATAACATTATCTGTATCTAGTGTGTTCGGGTGTGGCTAAATATACATATTAGCCTGTAACAATATTTCCACCAGAAATACAAAAAAAGATTAGATAAACATACCTTCCGAACTCCTTAAAAGAAAACTAGACTAGCAAACGGAGTAACTTCTTATTACTCGCCTTTTACGGCTCCATAGAGAATTGTGGCCCTATTGCAAACTTTCTTATTTATATACAGTACAAAATATATGCATTTCAACTTAATATGTACGATTAGTGAACAATTATTTTACAGAGAAAAACGCCGAGTACTGTTTGGACGGGTTACATAGATAGGAGCATCGCTGGGAGAAGTGTGTAGAGTTACAAGGATGTTACGCTGAAAAAAAAATAAAAAAAACCATGCGGGCCAGTCTTTGGGGACTGCCAATAGAAGTGAAAACTAAGTAACTTGTGAATTGTATCGCCTAACGTCGTAATAATCAACAAGCCACGGTAACTGCTTACTGTTAAGCGGGTGGTCAGCCTGTCTACTGTACAACAGTAAATAAGAAGAGTACGTTTAAAAAGTTAGGTAAGTTCACCAGTTCCGCTGTACTTAATTAGATGAGAGCTCAGATCAACCGATATGTGGGTCACGGATCTCGCGCCCTACAATCTAACACGGTCGGGTTGTAGTGTGCTAGCGAAAGAAGTACAGTAATGTAACAACGAGATTTAACTAATCTTCTATTCTTTGAGGTTTCACATTCAATGCACGGCGAAAGAAAATCATTTAAAACACAACACTCAATAAGTCCCCGGTCTGACACGTAAGTGGCAACATCGTTGACTGACGTATTTTCCGGGTAGCTCTAACCTTCAAACAGTTTCAAAATTTCATGCATGCCATTTTGACCGTTAGTTTAGACATTACAATCGTTTCAGTGATCCCTGTTTTGTAATTTTCAAGACAATGAAATAATTTAGTGTGTTAATTAAGCACAATTTACTATGTAAAAAAATAGTTTTAAAGCCAAACAGTGCACTGACTCTGCGCCAGGGAAATTAACAAACGTTAGAAACAATTTTTCTAATAATTCCTACGACCAAGGGTCTTCTTGATACGGCCCCAGATATTTCTCACCCAAAATACTTTACTACATATAATACAAATACTATATATAATACTAAGAAAATACTATTTATTGTGACCAATCATCAAAAGCCTTACGTCACCCACAGCTTACGTCTTTCCAAGTTCACATCATAAAATTCATATAATTGTTATCTGAATAATTTTCGGAATACCCTCCACCTTTAGAGTTATTGCAATTATTATACCCTCCACTACCGCTCCCACCACTAGAGCTTAAACCACTAATACATACACCAGCTAAAGAAAGGCTAAATTCTAGGTTCATGTAAAAGTCAATTCTATTTTCACACAAAATATGAGTATCATCATATCATTTCAGCCTATAGCTGTCCACTGCCTCTCCAATCAATTTCCAACGCGAGCGGTCCAATGCTACCTGCATCCAACAAGACGCAGCGATCTTCACCAGGTCGTCGGTCCACCTGGCATGCGGCCGTCCCACGCTACGCTTAATAAACACGAAATATAACGGTAATAAAATATCTTTATTTACTTCAGATATTAATTGATGTTGTTGTTGTTCAGATGTTGTAATTTTTTTATAAAAATAGTCAAAAACAATTTAATGTTCTTTAATATAAAATGTCAAATAGATTTCTATTAAATTAGAATTATATACATTTTGCGGCAGTCGGCTACTTATATGGGGAAAAATGTCCAGCTATACGGCCTTCGCCAGGGGCCGGCAGTAGGGGTAGACCGACCCAAAAACTATGGGAAGAACGTCGTGAAGAGTTCGAAAATTTTATCCGTGTAGGGGGGCGAACAAAGAATATTGACCTTTGTAGCCGGGGTCAGTCTGTCGTAAAATGCGACAAAACAATCCACCAGCTAGCTACGTGGTAGGGCCCCAAGCCCGTCTGGATGGCGACCACCTCTGGTCTTAAGTATGCCGCCATAATAACTATGTGTTGTGTTTAGTAACCCAAGTTCCTGTACTCTTATGGGATTGCAGCGTGTTCACGATGCCACTGGCGTTGCAAACACCCATAGGCGACGGTAACTGCTTAATTCTAAGAAGGCCGTCAGCCTATCTGCTGTCCTACAGCAATATATATATTTATATATAAATAGTGAATTTAGGTATGCCGAAGACCGTGCAGAGGACCCGGGAACTGAAGCGGAAGTTTGGGTTACGACCTGGATTTACCGCTAAGATGATGATGATGATGATGATCAAATACATATGTTTCTATTAAAATAAGTACCCGAATACCTGGACGATATCCATCATTTAACACGGCTCCAAATCATTGCTCTAAAAATCGTATTCTCAGAGTAAACAAACAAACAGAGCGCGTGATTGATGCGAATGCGAACCATACTGACACCTCTGATTGAGACCGACCTGCACTCTTCACTTCGAAGGTTGATGCATGAGTGACAGGCGGAACACATTGTAATATGTGTTTAGATATAAGTAAAAATACATTATAAATATACGATGACAATACACAGCGTCGTTTGCATATTTTATCCCATTACCAAGTTTGCAGACGACGACGGTTTTATTTTTAGTGACTTTAAAGGTCTACCTACACACTTCGAAACCCAAGTAAGCAGTTATTATCGGACTACATTTTTGCGCGCCTATTTACGTCATCGTCCGTTCATAACACCAGCTAACCGATCGCCAACCCTGAAATTACATCCTCCCTTTACGAGTACTGGCTGTAAACTACAAAAATGAATAATCTATTTGTCCTCTAATTGGAATAATAGAAGTAGAAATTTAAAATTAATTTAAAAAAAAATCATAAGTACCGACAGTTTGTCGCGTAACTTTCATAATACTTATCAGTTGAATTATTTACTTTTAAGCGTGTAAACGCCATCGTGTGCCAACTTGATTTACTCATTGAAATCCAGCCACGGCACCGCATAGTCTGGTAGGGTATTTTAATTTATGTATTTTGCAAGGTAGTTTACCAGCTCGTACGCGAGATTTCAATTATAATTAACAAACATAATTACCCTCATTCCATATTCACTTTGTTTATTTAAACTTCATATTTTTATATTTATTTATCTAAAATGGTTTAGTTTATTCGTTTTGGTTTTTCGTTTCGTTTATTTTATTCTGTATCGCGACTTTTATTCTAGTTCCTTGCCATACCACTATCATACCATATGTGCCATAATCTGTATAAATCTACTCTCAAACAGGCGTAAAAGTACCTTCTTTCTAACCAAGCTTAGAATCGCGGCTTTCAACGCGTTTTTAATCATATAAAAGTTAAAAAATAAAACCAACGTGAACGTTATCCCCACCACGAATATAATTCACTTTCACTTATCAATTATTTTTCATATACTGTCCATTTTTTGGTAATCCACCGTCTTTTATATAATTCTGTTGCTAGTTTCCCGATCCGATCGACAGGTGTCGCCCTCCTGCCATTACTTGCCAATAACCAAAATTAATTATCTGCCAAAATATTTTTAACAGAAACGGAAACAATTCTATAGCAAAATTATGATATTATAATATTTAAATTAAAAATATAAAATTTTTATTACGTTTTTACACATTTACAAACTTCCGGTTAGTTTATGGTAAGGAATGGTATGAAGATAGCAGGAAGCTAGATGATCTTCAGCTATACCCACGTTGTGTGTGAAGTGCTTGAAGTTGATCGCGTGTATATACTCGTAAAATACGAGTATTAGTCCAGATAAGAAAAATATTGTCAATCTCCAGGGTCCTATGAAGCCGGGCTTTGTTTAATCGCCGTGTTTATAGTGTATTTTGGTAAGATCTAATTTTATTAAAGTGCTTAAACCAAAAAGCGACGACATAAAGATACAAACATATTCATAAATAGGATTTAGTCTACGAGAGAATGAGACAAAATACAAGTTGCTACAATCTTCGTCTCCTCTATGTTCAGGCTTTCGTAGCTTTTATACGCTAACATATTAAAAACATAATCAACTTTTCTAAATCGTCACTAATGCCGCATGTGAAAATTTCTATACACTAAAAGGGAATACTCGTACTGGAAGACGTGAGGTGAAGAGAGATTTGAACGTGAAATTCAACATTTTTACTCCAAGATGAACTTTTTCTACAAAGCAGATATTGGTTTGACAACGACGTTATGTTACTCGCTGCTAATCGTGTGTTCTATTGGTAGAAAATTAAAAAAATTTCAGGTTTTAATAAAATCCAGAACAAATGTTTCCCCTTCAAAATATCATACTAATATTATAACTTTGAAAGTAACTCTGTTTGTCTGTTACGTTTACACGCCTAAACCGCAGAACCAATATTGATGAATTTCGGTATAGAGATAGATTGGATCTCGGAGAAGAGCATACGGTACTCTTGTTGCGAAAATGAAACTTGAAGGGTGAAATAGGGGTGAACGTAAGTTTTTTTTTTAATTTATATGGCAGAACAACGTTTGCCGGATCAGATAGTATTTTTTTTATTGTTGTAGGACAGCAGACAAGTTGACGGCCCACTTAGAATTTAGCAGTTACCGTCGCCAATGGGTGTTTGCAACGCTAGTGACATCGCGAACATGCTGTTGTCCCATAAGGGTTTAGGAACTCAGGTCACTAATGCCGGAACACAACACAAAGTTACGGTAGCGGCATATTTAAGACCAAAGGTGGTCGCCATCCAGACGGGCTTGGGGCCCTACCACGTAGCGGTTGGGTTGTTTACGACAGGTCGACCCCGGCCGCAAAATTAGTAACAAATATATTATTTTTAAATGTCACAAAATAAAGAATTCATCAATGACAATGATTTTGAAGGTGGCATATTTGTCAAAATGAAGACAGTGACATCCGTCCGCGTCAATAATTATGAAACATCGTGTCTCCGCAGGTGATTTATTATAAACGGCAGAGGTAATTTTGTATACTCTGTGGACGTGGGTCAGTGGAGCAAGGTGCAGAAATGAGGTAAATTGCTCTGAGATATTTGTAAGTCTTAATGGGCGACTATATAGACTGTATTATATCACTGGGTTTTTTAAATATTTCTGTTATTAAATTTATATAAGAACTAAGCTGACTTGGCAAATGTTGAGCTGGCATACAAATTTAAAGAAGT
This sequence comes from Malacosoma neustria, assembly GCA_963693495.1. Lineage (NCBI taxonomy): Eukaryota > Metazoa > Arthropoda > Insecta > Lepidoptera > Lasiocampidae > Malacosoma > Malacosoma neustria. The sequence goes on from OY856397.1 coordinate 1,943,124, forward strand.
AGCCTACTTATATTTCCAAGGTCTAAATTTTGCCGCCGCTAAATTTTGTTTCAAAAGCATTTTAGAAAGTAATAAGCTGGATATCTTGGATCCAGTAGGGTTTGCTATCAGTATTGTTTGAGTCATGCGGCTATTCCCTATTTCAAATTAAATTTATCTACATTTATTCCGTATTACGTATTTTTGGTAAGGAAATTGATTTACCGAGAAGTATTGACGCATAAGACCAAAGGTGGTCGCAATCCAGACGGGTTTGAGGCCTTACTAAGTAGTTATGGTGGGTTGCTTTATCGCCTTTTAAAAAAGGCCGACCCCGGCCGCAGAACTTAGTATTTTTTCTGCGCCCCTACACGAATAGTACCCATAACACAAGTGCCTCAGCTACTTACTGGATGGCCCTGTGAGAATTAACCCAGATATTTATTTAATTATTTTAACACGCTTAAAAGAACTGTCTACTCATTTCATTGAATTAATCATAATTAATCAGGGAGTAAGCGTGGCGAGGAATCCCGTCATTATCCGCGCGCTCGGTACCATTCCCGACAACACTGTTGTTTTTACAAATTGAGTATTATGTTACTTTTTATTCTGTTATTCATTTTTACTATCTATTACGCGATACCAGTGAAATAAATATTGACACCTCTATTTAAGTTTAAAATATCAAGCTAATACAGCTTGTATTAGGGATGGGTTCACGACGCTTTTTCATTTCTCAATTGAACAAAGCTTCGTCACTTATGCAATCAGTCAATGGAGATTCAAAAAGGTTCCAGCTATCGCTGTGTTATCTTGAATGACACCAAATTTTAACGAGATTTGAAGAACATTTTTGTTTCTCTAATTTATAACTATTTTTATTATCTATTTTACATAGAATATAAAGAAAGATAGTCATAACTTTTAAACTCTACCACGTTATAAGCCCCTACAATTTCCTCGGTCTATCAACAACCTATTGAGTCTCAGTCTACAGTTGGACATTAATCCTCTTCCATGGTTTGATCCTATTCGACCGATTATAATCGACATATCGACGCTTGAAAGGTTAACCTTTACTAATCGACATTGAGTGAACTTTCCAGGAATCCAAAAACGTATTATAACTCACCTAATTGTTGCATGAAATAATTATTTATTTTCCGTTGGATCATTTCAATCCAACAATTGGTGAATTATAATATATGTATTTCTTTCTAAATATTTAAATTTAAAAACTTTCCTGGAAAGTTCACTCAATGTCGTTACAAGCGTCGATACTCGTATCAACATATATATACAATAAATAAATTAATTTGATGGCTGGTGCACGTTATTTTATTTATGATAATCCTGGATGCACTCAAAACTTGCACTTAACAGCCCGAAATATACTGTTGAGTAAAATTCCTAAAAAAGATTTTGACAGGGGCGACAGTCGTCCCAACTTCGCAATGAAAACCTTGCATCAGACCCTCACCTATAATTTAACGCAACTTGTTGAAACTTCTAACACCGTGATTATCGTTTATTCTGATAAGATATTAAACAATACTAGATGCGAGCCGTACCTATTACTACCGATACTTGGGAATACCTATTATTTTCAGTAGCATCTCTATTTTTAACATGGATATTTAGTAATGAACCGTCCGTTTACGCAAATTGAACCGGTAAACAGTTTATTTCGTATTTTTCTTCTGAATACGGAGGGGAAATTGTTTCCGACAGTTCTGCGAATCGGTGCGTCTCAAGGAATGGCCGATATAGTTTTTTTATTCGCTAAATTGATGTTGTAACAACGAATTCAATCGATTGCCAATATAAACAGCGGAATATTAGGTTCAATCGTATTTTAATAATTATACAAAGGGCCTGTAACTTTAAGATTTGAATTATTTTAAAGCAGTTTCTAGTCTTATTTTTATTGCAGTGCAACAACAGACGGGCCGATGGCCTACTTAATAGCAGTTACCGTCGCTTATGGATATTTGTAACACTAACACACTGCCGTCCACGTAGAGAACATGAACCTGGGTCACTTATGCGGGAATAAATACAATATTTCGTGGTGATGCAAACGTCCATAGGCGACGGTAACAATAATTTTTTTTTAACTAAATACATAATAAAAAATGTATCAATTCATAAGCACTGTATTGTTCCTTCCAAAGAAAAACAATTTATACCAGCCGACATAAAACTTAAAGAACCCTAAAAAATACAAGTTGATAGCTTGGATAAACAATGCTTTCTTATATTGTTTACATCATCCGCTTAATCTCGGCTCGATGCAAATTTATTGTTTTACTGAAAGCTTTGAACTGGCGGACTTCAATATCTAATATTTTAACAAAACATTAGACGTTGAAACCTGCTGAACATCATCTCTGAAGTAAAGCACAATTTTGTTCGCGAGAAATAAGTAGCCGGTAATATTTCTTATATTGCTAAGGAACAGCAGAGGGGTTGACGGCCCACCCTGGCAGGTGGTCACCGTCGCCTACGGACGACTGTAACACCAGAGGTATTACCAACGCGCTGCCGGCCTCGAAGAAATTTTATAACGCCTTTAATAGTAAACAGTTACTATATAAACTTCTCATGTTTTTTCGATTTACTGTTTTCTGTTATTCGATCAGCGATGCGGGCGGAAACGGCTAGTAGAAAAAAAAATTTTTTACTAAGAAATGGAGCATGAAAATATGACGATACGTTGGAATAATTAATTACAAAAGGTAATAATAGCATCGATTGGATCAAAGGAATGAAATTGTGCAGATTATATTTCCGACGAACACATTTGAGGGTGGTTCCTCGTTAATGTACTCTTCTTGTTACAGCATTTTACGAGTTCGTATTTAGCTTTGGACAGGTATTGAATGAATGATGATTCATTGCATGAAACATGGTTATAAGAGTTGATATTACAATAAATTGAGAGCACATATTTCGCCAACATATGACATATGTCAGGTATTTTGTCATTATTTACACCTCTACCTACCTACTGTAATACCTAACAGTGGGTAGATACGAATGAACCAGATGATTCGCAGACTTGATCTTGTTTTATTGCTCGCCTCCGTATTACAGTTAAACAATTATATAATCGTATTAATTAATATACACTATTACTAATTACAATTAAAATTATTATTTTTATAATTTATCACATATATCTGACTTTTTTTTACTACGCTTTTATTAACTTAACCTGTATGTATATAAGTAACAAAATTTGTCGGAAATGATTTTTACAAAGGAAGAAAGAAAAAAATATTTTATTGGTAAAAAAATGACGACATACATACAAAAATCTATATAAAATAAAAATATAAAAACATTTATCGATTTAAAATTGACAAGAAATAAATTATAGTTTAAAGTTAAAAATAAATTATCATCATCATCATTTCAGCCGGAAGACGCCCACTGCTGGACAAAGGCCTCCCCCAAAGATCTCCACGATGATCGGTCCTGCGCTGCCCTCATCCAACCTATCCCGGCGATCTTGACCAGATCATCGGTCCATCTTGTGGGGGGCCTACCAACACTGCGTCTTCCGGTACGCGGTCGCCATTCGAGGACTTTTCTGCCCCAACGGCCATCAGTCCTTCGAGCTATGTGCCCAGCCCACTGCCACTTCAGTTTTGCAATCATCCGGGCTATGTCGGTTACTTTGGTTCTCCTGCGAATCTCCTCATTTCTGATTCGATCTCGCAGGGAAACTCCGAGCATAGCCCTCTCCATTGCTCTCTGAGCGACCATGAGCTTTCTCATAAGGCCCATAGTTAGCGACCACGTCTGCGTTCCGTATGTCATCACTGGCAACACACATTGGTTAAAAACCTTCGTCTTGAGACACTGCGGTATTTGGGACGAAAAGATTTTACGGAGCTTCCCGAACGCTGCCCATCCGAGTTGGATTCGACGAGTGACCTCTTTCGCGAAATTGGACCTGCCTAATTGGATCGTTTGACCCAAGTAGACGTATTCGTCAACAATTTCGAAAGTACAGTTCCCAACTGTTACGGGGGTAGGTGCGACATGGACATTAGACATGATTTTCGTCTTGTCCATGTTCATTTTGAGACCTACTCCTTGGGAAGCTGTATTGAGGCCATCAAGCATATGGCTTAAGTCTTCCATGGTTTCAGCCATGATTACGATATCATCTGCGAATCTAAGGTGAGTGATGTACTCACCGTTAATGTTGATGCCCAGTCCGTTCCAGTCCAGAAGCTTGAAGACATCTTCCAACGCAGCAGTGAACAGCATCGGAGATATGACATCGCCTTGTCTGACTCCCCGCTGCAGTCGGCTTCGAGTTCTGATCCTGGAGACGGACTGACATGGTGGCGTTTTCATACAAACACTTCAACGCTTTGATGTATCGATAATCAATGTGGCACCTCTGGAGAGACTGAAGCACCGCCCAGGTCTCGATCGAATCAAAGGCTTTCTCATAGTCCACGAACGCCAAGCATAGTGGCTGGTTATACTCCTCCGTCTTCTGTATAACCTGCCGCAGCGTATGTATGTGGTCTATGGTGCTAAAACCTTTTCGGAATCCGGCTTGTTCGGGAGGCTGGAAGTCGTCAAATCTGCGCGCGAGACGATTCGTGATGACCCTTGAAAACAGCTTGTAAACATGGCTCAGAAGTGATATCGGTCTAAAGTTCTTCAAAAGGGTTTTGTCGCCCTTTTTGAAGAACAGCACCACTATACTTCCGTGCCAGGCCTGCGGCGTTTTGCCATCGAGGATGACGGAATTAAATAGCTTCTGGAGGATTTTAAGCACAGGAGTACCACCAGCTCTCAGAAGCTCGGCTGTAATTCCATCATCACCCGGCGCCTTGTTGTTTTTAAGCTGTTTAAGGGCCACACTAATCTCGTACAGACTGACGTCTGGGATATCTACGGTGTAGTGTCGGGTTAATTTGGCTCTTGGGTCTTTAGCCTTGTTGTTAACAGGTGCCCGTGTGGTCGTGTATAGCTGTCCGTAGAACTTCTCGACTTCCCTCAAAAGTTCGGGTTTAGACGAAACGACCCTGCCGTCGTCGGTCTTCAGCTTCGTCAGTTGGCTCTGCCCAATAGACAAGTCTCGTGCGAATACTTTAGAGCCCTTGTTACGCTCTATAGCCGCCTTTACACAATCTGTGTTATGGTGGCGGATATCGCGAGTCAAGGACTTGGAGATCTGTCTATTTAGCTGCCTATACTGGGAAGCATCGTCCGGGGACTGAAGGGTCATTTGACGTCTCACATCCATCAATTTGAGAGTAGAATCTGAGATTTTTCCGGTTCTTTTTGAACGGCTGGCCTTGAAGAATTTAGACCCGGCCGTTTGAACAGCTTCCACGAACCTGTTATTATACTCGTCCACGTCAACGCAGTCACCGAGGCATTCGAAGCGGTTTTGCAATTCGAGTTGAAAGTTTACCGGGTTTTGGATCTGTATGGGTGCAGGTCGGAGCGTAGACTTCACCAGTCGAGACCTCTCCAATTTTGGATTGATATTCAATGTGCCTCTTACTAAGCGGTGATCACTCCCAGTTTTCACCGAATTGATCACAGAGACATCATTGAATATCTGTCTTTTGGTCGACATAATGAAGTCAATCTCATTTTTGGTGGCACCATCGGGACTAATCCAAGTCCATTTGCGTTGTTCTGGCTTCATGAAGAAGGAGTTCATCATATACAGGTCCTCCTTCTCCATGAAGTCGGCCAGCATCTGGCCTCGGGTGTTCCGATTTCCGAACCCAAATTGCCCCACTCTCAACTCATCGCCGCTACGTTTCCCCAATTTTGCGTTGAAGTCTCCCATGACAACGTTAAAGTGGGTTTTAGAAGTGTGGATGGCTGTTGAGATGTCCTCATACATGGCTTCCACCTCTTCGTCAGGATGTGTCGAAGTCGGAGCGTAAACCTGAATGACCTTCAACGAATACCGTTTGGTAATTTTGAGTATTAGGTACGCTACCCTAGTCGAAACACTCCCCACCTCAGTAACGTTGTTCACAAGAGACTTGTGAACGAGAAACCCGACACCACCTTGGGACAGTTGGTCGCCCTCCCGGAAGTAGAGCAGATTTCCGGAATTTAGGATTATTGAGTCCTCTCCCTGTCTTCGGACTTCAGATAACCCCACAACATCCCATCGCAGTCTGCTCAAAACTTCCTCCAGTTCCTCCAACTTCTCGTTGGTCCGCAGTGTCTTGACATTGTATGTTGCCAGGGCCAAAGGTCGTCGTTCTTGGTAGCGAATCCGAACCCGGGGATTCTTCGCACCCCCTGCCCCGTCGCTTATGTGGCTGCTACCGTGACCACCACGAACGGGGCCGCCGGGGACTAGGGGCCGGGGCCTGTGTGTATCTGTCATTTTAGGGGGGGGGTTTTGCCATAATCGCCACGCTTGGCAGGCGGGTTGGCGATCGCAGTATTCGCAGTTGGTGATGCTCTCACGGAAAGATGCTGCTGCCCATCCTCCGTTCTTTCTATCCCTTAGTCGTCTCTTACGACACCCAAGGGAGGAGATGGGGTGGTGCTATTCTGGTGCGACACCACACACTACAACAGTGACAATAAAAGGTAGTAATTAATGGGCAACTACAACATAGTTTACAAAGTATTCCAATTTCACACAACTATTTTTAAACTCTACACATATATATGAGCGACACCAATAAAAATTCCAATAAACTAAAATAAACGATAATGATCCATTATAATACATGATAATGACAGTTGATTTGTATTATCTTTATAAACACTATTATTAATGGAGTATGTTTTATAATAACTTATCTAAATTGTAGTATAGTCTTGAAATGGGTTATATTTTCAGATTTCAAACGTTCAATCACACACATAATTATTAAAATAAGTAGTAAACGATGCGCTATTTTTATATATAGCATAAAGATAAGATCTGCTGATCTCCATTTATGAAAATCTTCTTCCTCCTGCCCTTATCCTACATTATATAGGGTCAGCACAACATGTTGCATGTTGCAATAGTTATGGCTTAGTTTTTACAACCGCAAAATTAAAAATAAATTATAGTCAAAAATAACTAAAAAAACACGCCTTTATAGTTATCAAACTAAAAATTATTCTTAATATAAGAATAAAATTACTGAAAGGAAAGGAATGTCACTGTTCTAAGAAGTGCGGGGTGCTCGATATATCACGGTTATAATATTTTTTACTATTATACCTAGTCAGGTCATAAGTATTCACACAGTAAAAACTTTTCTTTTAGAATGCTGGCCACAAAAAAGTTTATTGAATTCGAATTTCGAATTGTTCATGAAAATAAAAAAGGTATACTTTTAGAATTTTACTCATTTTTAAATATGGAGTGGACGCTTAAAGAAGACCGTGTTGCAGTTATTGCGTTGCATCGTTGCAGTTACGCGCCAATTCAAATTTTTAACATACTGAAAAATTTGAATATAACCAAAAGATTCGTTTATTGTACCATCAAACGATACAATGAAGACTCTAGTGTAGATGACAGGTCAAGAAGTGGTCGCCCTCGGTCTGTTAGGACTCCAGCAGTGATAAAAGCTGTGAAGGCACGAATTCAAAGAAATCCCAAACGTAAGCAGAAACTGTTGGCCCTTCAGATGGGGTTAAGCAGAACCACGGTGAAAAGGGTGTTAAATGAAGACTTAGGGCTTCGGGCATATCGAAGAAAAACAGGACATCGTTTGAATGCTCGTCTAATGGACCTGAGAGTGAAGAGATGCCGCGCTTTGTTGAAGCGGTACGCGGGAAAAAAATATCGGGAAATTCTTTTTTCGGATGAAAAAATGTTTACCGTAGAAGAGAGCTACAACAAACAAAATGATAAGGTGTACGCACACAGTAGTGAAGAAGCGAGCAACCGTATTCCGCGTGTTCAACGAGGTCATTTTCCATCCTCGCTCATGGTATGGTTGGGAGTTTCTTATTGGGGCTTAACAGAGGTACATTTTTGTGAGAAAGGTGTAAAAACGAATGCTGTTGTGTATCAAAATACAGTCCTGACGAACCTTGTGGAACCTGTTTCTCATACCATGTTCAATAACAGGCACTGGGTATTCCAACAAGATTCGGCGCCAGCTCATAGAGCGAAGAGCACACAAGACTGGCTGGCGGCGCGTGAAATCGACTTCATCCGGCACGAAGACTGGCCCTCCTCCAGTCCAGATTTGAATCCGTTAGATTACAAGATATGGCAACACTTGGAGGAAAAGGCGTGCTCAAAGCCTCATCCCAATTTGGAGTCACTCAAGACATCCTTGATTAAGGCAGCCGCCGATATTGACATGGACCTCGTTCGTGCTGCGATAGACGACTGGCCGCGCAGATTGAAGGCCTGTATTCAAAATCACGGAGGTCATTTTGAATAAACTTTAATGTCATAAGAATCTATGTTTTGTTAAGTTCATTTTGGTATATGAATGGTTACATAATGAATAAACTTGTTACAATTATTTTACATTAAACATGTGACAGAATTTATGACCTGACTAGGTACAGTTAGATTCACTCCGAAATGCAGAGTTAGTTTAAAATATCGTACAAAGCACCCAACTTTTTAGAACAGTAACAATAAGTGTCTCGTCAGTAATTTTATTCTTAAGTTAAGAATTATTTTAACTAACGCTGAACATAATCAATAGTTATTTTTCTAATTCGGTTGCCGAACTAAATAAAAAAGTTATATGAAATACCACTTTTTATTTAGATCGGCAGAGAATAGGTCTAGTAACTGCAAGATTGATTGCTCGTCCCATTTTCATTTTCAGAAAACCGTCCTACTAAAGACGTGATTTTCTATCCATCCATCTTACCGTTTTTCAAATACTATTTGTTCTTAGCTGCATCAGACCTTAATTTGAGGAATAATCATTATAAGACCATTTTCCTTATGGGAATCCAAAATATAATAATAGGTATTTACCTATGAAATTGCCTTTCTGCAGTACTGGCCATTTCAAATCAAAATAATTTTTGTTTGGCTAAGAATTCTAATTTCAAATTAATTTTATTTTAAAAACATGGAATTCTTTTTCCAAAAGTAGTCATTTGTTTATTGATTAGTGTTACATTTCCATCGCATTTCAATATTTTTCGTCATCATGGATACGTTAAAAATTCGAGTAATTATGGAATATGAGTACCGTCGTGGCAGCAACGCGGCACTAGCGACACGCAACATCAACGACGTTTACGGAGCTAACACTACAAACCAACGCACCACCTGTTATTGGTTTGCTCGCTTCCGTTCTGGGAATTTCGACCTGAAAAATGAACCTCGCGGTCGTCCGAAGACTTTGGTCGACAATGACGAATTAAAGGCGATTGTGGAAGCTGATGATACACAATCTACGGCTAAATTAGAAGCAGCTTTCGACGTTAGCGTCAAAACAATATTGGTCCATTTGCGTCAAATTGGCAAGGTAAAAAAAGCTTGACAAATGGGTGCCCCACGAACTCAATGATCGCCAGCGCGAAGTACGCGTCAAGACGTGCCTTGCACTGCTCAACAGACACACAAATGAAGGAATTTTGAACCGCATTGTTACCTGCGATGAAAAATGAATTCTGTTTGATAACCGCAAGCGCTCAGCAAGTTGGTTGGATCCTGGTTCAGCACCTAAACAATGCCCTAAACGAAAACTTACCCCTAGAAAAGTGATGGTCACTGTTTGGTGGTCTAGCGCCGGTGTAATACATCACAGCTTCTTACCAAACGGGGTGAGCATTACTGCAGATGTGTACTGTGAAGAACTGAACACAATGATGGAGAAGCTGGCACATCTCCAACCAGCATTGGTCAATCGCTCGTCTCCACTGCTCTTGCACGACAACGCGCGACCTCATACTGCACAGCAGACGGTCTCCAATTTGCAAGAACTGGGGTTGGAAGTTCTCCGTCATCCGCCCTACTCACCAGACCTTGCGTCTACAGACTACTACTTTTTCCAGAATTTGGATAACTTCTTGGCGGGAAAAAAAAAATCAATACCCGAGAGGCAGTACAAAATGCCTTTGAAGAATTTGTTGCCTCCCGTCCAGCTGATTTCTTTAAGAAGGGCATCATAAACTGCCACTGCGTTGGCAAAGATGCATTGATTGCATGGGTGATTTACTTCGATTAATACAAATAAAAAAATACATGAAAAAATAATCGTTTAAATTTTTTCATACAAAACGACAATTTCATAGGTAAAGATAGGTCTTTACCTATGAAATTAGGATATTATCACGATATTATTACCCAAGCAATTGGAATACTGTTGCACAAGTCCGATTCTATCGATTACAAACTTTAATGACATAAACATAAAGGTATATTTTCATAAACGTACCACAAAACCGTATAAACCATGTATTACAAATATTACAGATACCAAAATTCTTTAGACACAACAAACACGAGCATTTCGTTTAAGGATAATACAATAAGTCAGTTCCGTTTCTAAATCCGGGATTAACCCAAGGGCGACCTGTGGGGTCCTGTGTGGCCAGTTTTACCAAGAACCCAACTCACGACGCGGGTACAGTGGAGATTTGAGATTTAATTTAGTTCAGATACATGTCGCGTAAAAGTAATTGTGAAACAAGAATATATATGTGTATATATATATATATATATATATATATATATATATATATATATATATATATATATATATATATATATATATATATATATATATATATATATATATATATATATATATATATATATATATATATATATATATCTATACTAGCTGACCGGGCAAACGGTGTTCTGTCATGTAAATAAATAAAAACAGAGCTCAAAGATGTTCACCCCTATTTATTTAACCCCCTTCAAGTTTCATTTTGGCGACAAAAAGTAGCCTTTCTTTCTCCAAGATCCCATCTATCTCTATACCGAAATTCGTCAAAATTGAAAATTGATAATGTTATACGTTATATATATTTGTGTGGTGTGTTTGTGTGTGTTTGTGTGCTTTTACGAACTATATTCAAATATGGCACCATTTACGGTGTATTAATAAAGAGAAATCCAAATTAAATTGTTTTAACTATATGTTTGCAAAAAATAATTGAAATCTGTATTTACGATGATTACTACATGACAACTAAAGTCTTTTCATGTGTTGCGGATGGTCACCAATAGGGGGTAAAAATTGGTAAATATATGTCACCTGGTATCGATACATTCTCTAATGTGCTTTAAAGCGAAACGACTAACATGTGATGTATCATTTCGAAACAAACTAGCACGAATTGCTGAGCCCCTAAGAAATTGGCAGTAAGCGAGGAATAGCAAAAACTTATATAGTAAGCAGTTACCGTCGCCTATGGAAATTTGCGACGCTAGGGACACAGCGATCACGCTACTGGCCTATAGGTGTACAGGAACCTGGGTCACTTATGGCCGGTACACAACACAAGGTTAGTATAACGATATACTTCATACATCAGGGGTGATTGCCATCCACATGGGCTCTACCACGTAGCTAGGGTTGTTTTATCACCTTTTACGACAGGCCGACTGTGGCCGCAGAGGCTAATATTCTTACTCCACCCCTGCACGGAGAGAAATACGCGTTTATAGTTTCCTCTCCACTTCAATATCAACATAAAAAACACAAACAATTCGCAGAAAACGAAACACACACACTTAAAAGAAATCCAGCGACGCTAAATTGAAACAGAGACCTATTAAAACAAAGTTTGGCGTAAGATCTTTTAATGGGCAGTGTATTTTTCATGTTAGGGTTGCCAGTTGAAAAACAAATTCTAGTGTATTAAAACAATATGGTTTGGAATCGTTTGGATACATACAGGATAGGGAGGTGACTCACGAGGAGCTCTAAAGTAAAAAAAAATCCATTATTATTTTATACCCCATCGTATTTTTGTACCCCAGTTGTAGTATTTTTTTTTAATATTGCTGAGGAATAGCAGACAGGCTGACGGCCCACTTAATAGTAAGCAGCTACCGACGCCTATGGGTGCTTGCAGCTGTCAACACGCTGTGAACACAACAAAAGTGCATTATGGCGGCATACTTATAGACCAGGGGTGGTTGCCATTCAGACGGGCTAGGGCCCGTAGGTGGCAACCTAGCTAGGATTGTCGTCACTTTACAACAGGTCATCCCCGGCCGCAGAGGTCAGAATTCTTACTCCGTCCTTGCACAGAGTCTTTACTGTTTTCCGGTATTTGGATGGCGAGAAAACTTAAACTATCTAATAAATGTCATCGGGGTCGTTTTATTTATTGTATTTCATCTATTAATTAGATTAAAAAAATTTAAAACAAGAAAAACATCATCAAAAGGACAAAAAAGGCTGGTAGATTAACTAAACAAATTACGTCATAAATGAATATATAGGAAACGTATTAATCCGGCGACTCGGCCTTGAGGTGGCCAGGTTGTCTTGTGCAACTAGACGGAGGCCCTGCTCTTCTACAGGCCCCTTCAGAGGCCGCCACCGGACTTGAGTATAACAGTGGGAGGCATCCGGATAACCGTCTAGTGGTCCATGACATATCTCGGACTGGTGCTCAACGGCGCTTCTACGCAGGCCGCAGCGCGTCTTGGCCGTCAGGGCGATAAGAGGATACCGCACGGTGTCCTTCGAAGCGACCTCCCTACTGGCCGGATCCCCATCATGGGACCTTGATGCTCGTGTCCTGGCGCTGCTATACCAGTGGCGCCGGGATGCGGCCGAGTGTGGCTCTAGCCCTGCGCCTCGCGACGTTGAGGTAAAGCGGAAGGAGCTGCGCGACGAGGTGCTCATGCTAGAGTGGAAGGAGCTTCTTGCACACCCCAGCGCGGGCCTTGCCACCATAGAGGCGGTGAGGCCCATTCTGGCCGAATGGGTGGAGAGGCGCCACAGTGTCCTGACCTTCCACTTAACGCAGTTCCCCTTGGGGCACGGTTGCTTCGGGAGGTACCTGTGTCGCATAGAATGGGAGACGTCGGGGTGCCACCAATGTGGCGCGGGCGACGAGGAGGACACGGTGGACCACACCGTCGCCGTGTGTCCATCGTCGCTCAAATCGGCACAGCCCTGTCGCTCCCGGCCCTAGTACTGTCCATGGTCAAGGGCGATCCTGGATGGACGGTCGTCGCCTCCTTTTACGAGGCAGTCATGTCAACAAAGGAGGCGGCGGAGCGGGAGTTGACCACCACACTCCCTTTCCCTTTCCGCCAACGCAGGCCACATCGACGGCGCCGGAGGGCATCCAACGAACTCTGGCAGCCGTAGAATGCGGATGCGGGCGGCCGCGCCGGGGTGAGGGCCCGCGTTCTGTTCTGCTCATTCCTCCTCAACTCCTTAGAGCTAATAAAGAAGAGCGCCGGGGGACAAAACCCTGACCCCCTGGCGCTAAATATAGGAAAGAGGCCCGCCTTGAGACGGGCGGGTCGGGGCTGGCCCGGGCGATGAGATCGGTATGCCACAAATCCGTGGGCCCGGGCGTAGACGATAGGAGAACAGCGAGGTTTTTAGTGGGTAGTCGGATGGCCGAAAACCTTTTCCGGAGTCCCACATATCCATCGGTCTTGCCGAGCCGGGGCAACCCGACAAGAGAGGGTTTTTCCCCAAGACAAAAAAAACGTATTAATAAATCCACAAATAGCAACCAGACAAATACACAAAAAACTGCCAACCCTTGTAAAGTTGTAATGAATGTGATATTACTCAGAAATGAAGTCCCTTTCATCTCAAAGGTAAAAGGGCTAAAGTGTTATCTATACTACTATTATAAAGAGGAAAGATTTGATTGTTTGTTTGTTTGTTTGTTTGTTTGTTTGTTTGCTTTGAATAGGCTCCGAAACTACTGACCCGATTTAAAAAATTCTTTCATTGTTGGGAAGCTACACTATCCCCGGGTGACATAGGCTATATTATATTTTCAAAAAAATTAGGGATCCTTACTAAAACTCCAATAATGTAACCCAAAGTGTAAAAAAATTACCTAAAATATTATTTAAATCGGGTGCGTTGCGAAAACTATTGATGATAGAATAAAATAATGTACTACAACTTTGCAGAACACATTATTATTTACAAAAAGTGTCGCGACAGCATATGTCTAACTATTATAGTTATGCCACAATAAGTGTTTTTTTATTTCAATAATTCAATTGAAATGCCGCCCCTAGAAAAGGCTCTTTATTTGGATCTTGGTATTAATCCTTATCAAAATAAATTACTTCATATTCAAAACGGCTTCACTACCTTCATATAACTTTTTGATTTATTCAATTCGGATATTCCATTCGAAAGATATCACGAGTTTAAAAATGTAAGTATTAGAAAAATGTTGCGTGGTAGCCGCTCACCCTGTTCGGCTAGCTAGACAGCACCTTATGCAATGTAGGCGTGCGTCACTGGGGTTTTTACAAAAATTAGAATACTTATTAAAAAATAACGAAAAATAAATAAAAAGTAATAACAAAAAAATCATTAAAATAAAAGCTCATAGAAATAATAATATTCAAATTTTCTTTATAATTTTATTTTTTTAGTAACCTGACGCAAATAGAAGGGTTTGCCCTCAGGGGCGCTCCTCTGTCCGAGGAGTGCACGGGTGTGCGTACCCGAGGTGCCCGAGCATCCGTCGCTTCACTCCCCTCTCCGTTCGAGGCGACAGAGTCCTCCTACCTTTCTTTCCGTCTACCTCTTACACCCTTTCCAACTTAGCTCTCTGTTCGTGGCGTGGTCCTCGGTGGGATGATTGCGAATACTGATTGGGGTCCCTGGTTATACCCAGGGACCTGATTTGGTAGTCGAAACCATTCCTATTTCGACTGCGCCTGCACAGAGAGTGTTCCCGGGGCGGGAATTGCATCCTCGCTGTCAGTTGGTCTTACTGGGCCGGCTACGATGTCAGGCGACTCTGCTTTTTCTGGAGTGTCGTCTGGTAGTCGTACCCACGCCTGACTAGCACGCGACGGGGATGTGAGTCCCGTCCGGAATTAGCCGCGGACCTGTCGCTCCCGGCCCTGGTTCTGTCCATAGTCGGGGGCGATCCTGGATGGACGGCCGTCGCCTCCTTTTGCGAGGCAGTAGTGTCTGCAAGAGAGGTGGCGGAACGGGAGCGAGAGTCCGCCAGCGCACTCCCCTCCCGCCAACGTAGGCCGCGTCGTCGGCGCCGGAGGGCGGGCAACGATCTCCGGCTGCCGTAGAAAGCGGCCGCGGGCGGCCCCTCGGGGGAGGATCCGCCGCCCGCACTATTGCCGCTAGGGAGAACGCCCCGTGCTGTTCCGCAGCCCCCCTTAACTCCTAGAGTTGTTACAAGAGAGCGCCGGGGGGACGAAACCCTGACCCCTTGGCGCCAGCACTTTAGAAGGGGCCCGCTTTAAGACAAAGCGTGGGCCGGCGCCGGCCCGGGCCACGAGATCGGCAGGCCATATATCCGTGGGCCCGGGCGTAGGCGATAGGAGAACAGCGGGGTTTTTTAGTGGGTAGTCGGATGGTCGAACATCTTTTCCGGAGTCCCTTATATCCCTCGATCCCCCCGGGCCGGGGGAACCCGTCAAGAGAGGTTTTCCCCGAGACCGAAAAAAATAGAAGGGTTTAATTTTTAATTTTTTGTTAAATACCCGTGCGAAGCTGGGACGGGCTGCTAGTAATTTATATACGACATTCAAGCTGAAATAATCGCTATCCCAAAACGTTTTAACTGATATTATCGCTTGTTAGTTCGCCTGAACCCCTAACCTTGTCATTTCTTTGAAATTCAATAAGTAACTTCACAGGCAGGGAGCGCACAGGTAACTTTGTTTTACCATTTTTTTAGAATTATAACAATTGTTTTAAAAAACGCACTTTATGGTAAAAATGGCAATGAACAAAATTGCATTTCCCAGTGCGACCCACGGATTGGCAGGTTACCCATACCGGTGACCTAATATGCACATAAGGCAAAAAAACTGTGTAAGCGGTAAACGGTAAACGTTGACATACGTGAGATTTAAACTCGAGGCCTCTAGCTACCTGGTACCTTTATTAATTGATAAAACAGAGGGTATGAAGAACATGTCCGTTCCCTCAAGGAGAAAACCAGAGTTCGATAATTGTCGAACATTGGTTAATAATAATTAATAATAATCTATATTAATTAAAATGATGGAGGTATGAAAATTAATTTTATCTGAAAAAGAAAGAAACCAAAAGCAGGAAAATAATAAATAATAAATTGATTCCAAATCGCTTTCGGTAGGATACGTTTCTAAAACCAAAAATAATTTAGCCAGAAATTATTTTAATACAATTTTATAGAATTGTCTTGTGTTAATAAATGTTACTTCGTTTACTTTTTAAGTCCGGATTATGTTATGTGGCGTCATTACCGGGTTCTAACGGAAGACCATTTTTTTTTTTTTTTTGGTCTCGGGGAAAAACCTCTCTTGACGGGTTCCCCCGGCCCGGGGGGACCGAGGGATATGTGGGACTCCGTGAAAGATGATTGGCCATCCGACTACCCACTAAAAAACCCCGCTGTTCTCCTATCGCCTACGCCCGGGCCCACGGATATATGGCCTGCCGATCTCGTGGCCCGGGCCGGCGCCGACCCGCCCTTTGTCTTGAGGCGGGCCCCTTCTAAAGTGTTGGCGCCAGGGGGTCAGGGTTTCGTCCCCCCGGCGCTCTCCTAACAACTCTAGGAGTTGAGGGGGGCCACGGAACAGCACGCAGCCCTCACCCTCGCGGCAATAGTGCGGGCGGCGGGTCCTCCCCCGAGGGGCCGCCCGCGGCCGCTTTTTACGGCGGCCGGAGGTCATTACTGGCCCTCCGGCGGCGCCGGCGTGGCCTGCGTTGGCGGGAGGGGAGTGTGGTGGTCGACTCCCGCTCCCGCTCCGCCGCCTCCTTTGCGGACATGACTGCCTCGCAGAAGGAGGCGACGGCCGTCCATCCAGGATCACCCCCGACCATGGACAGAACCAGGGCCGGGAGCGACAGGTCCACGCCGATTTGGGCGACGAGGGCGCGGCGCTCCTCGCGCCACGCAGGGCACACGGCGACAGTGTGGTTCACCGTGTCCTCCTCGTCGCCCGCGCCACAGTGGTGGCACCCTGACGTCATCTCCCGCCCTATGCGACACAGGTACCTCCCGAAGCAACCGTGCCCCGAGAGGACCTGCGTCAGGCGGAAGGTCAGGGCGCCGTGGCGCCTTTCCAACCATTCGGCCAGGACAGCGCTGGTTTTTTCTAACCAGTTTATGCTGAGTAGAACCCTTTTAGGACTAATTTTAAGTGTCTTCAATTATATTTTTAATTTTTTATATCTGTTTGTATGTTGTAGTCCTAAATAAATATTTTTCTTTCTTTCTTTCTTTCTGTATGCAGTTGTACGCGCATCACGGCTATAACATCAAAGCTACTGGATAGATTTCAATTAATTTTAATTTAAGTTTTATTTCCTAGACCCCTTATCTATAAATAAATTATACGATATCGTCATTTAATATAAAGTTTAAAAGTTTTAAGAAACAACGTTTTTTTATTTTATTCTGTTTTTCAACCAGTGAAGCGGGCGGGAACGACAAATAATGAATATACTGAGACTTCGTGACATATCACACAGCGCCATCTAGTCTCAAAGTAAGCAAAACAGCATTTGTGTTATGGGTACTACTAGATAACTAGTATACTACGTAATCTATACAAATAAATAAAATTGGAGGGTCTGTTTGTAATATTAAAATAACCGCTTTTTACTAAGTGCATTCAGACGTATACACGGTACATATACCAGAACAACATTTTTTACAATTTTTGTCTGTCTGTCTGTCTGTTCCGGCTAATCTCTGAAATAGCTGCACCGATTTTGACGGGGCTTTCACTGGCAGATAGCTGATGTACCAAGGAGTAACTTAGGCTATTTTTATTTTAGAAAAAAAATTATTTGTTAAAAATGATGTTTCGGAAATTTTATAATCCATTTTAAGTTGACCTCAGCTTTATATCAACAAACATATGAAATAGGGTTCCAGCTTAGGCTGGACTTCGGTTGAATTTCCAATTTAAGTTGACCTCATATATCCAAAAAATGCTGCTTAAAGTCACTATTCCACGCGGACGGAGTCGCGGGCACAGCTAGTAATATATACTTTTCTTGTGTAAATAAATTAATAGGTAAATAATTTTTTATCCGTGCAGGGGCGGAAACGAAAACAACCCACCCCAGCTACGTGGTCCAAGCCCGTCTGGATGGAGACCACCTTTGGTCTAAGTATAACGCCATAATAACCTTGTGTTGTGGTCCGGCATTAGTGACCCCAAGTTCCTGTACCCTTATGGGACAGCAGCCTGACCGCGATGCCACTGGCGTTGCAAAAACCCATAGGCGACGGTAACTGCTAAATTCTAAGCGGACCATCAGCCTGTCTGCTGACCTACAGCAATAAAAAAACACATACATAAACACCCAAACGCGAGACAGGAATCGAACCCATGACCTCCGCTAGCGTGCCAAAATGCGTTAGCCGTTACGCCACGGAGGTCTTCATATAATGGAGTGTTATGAACTGAAATTTTTATTATGTTTAGTATAAAATGATTAATGATTAAAACAAAACAAGCAAAAACAGGAACTTTCTTGTTTAGTACCACTGAAAAAATCATCTCCCTTCATTAGGAGCCTTTTCCCGATTACGCAGCACCTTTTAGTCACACTTTAATTACGTCCGCGATGCTGAATACTGTTGAAACGATCTAGTCGGAGAGGAGTGGGTGGCGGAATGTAAATATAAATAATCTGTCGCTTCCCAAAACTGTGACAAACAAACGGATTGTACTCGAATGAAATATTTCAATGAATTATATATAATTGTGTACATTTCGAAATAGATATTAATCACTTGATCACTATAGATAGTATAAAACAAAGTCGTCCCGCTGTCTGTCTAAAACTACGCAACGAATTTTAATGCGGTTTTTTTTAATAGATAGGAGTGATTCAAGGGGAAGGTGTAATACATTTTATGTGTAATGTGTATTACTTTTTTTATTTCTGTAGGACAGCAGATAGGCTGACGGCCCGCTTAGAATTTAGCAGTTACCATCGAAGAATATATTATATAGAATTTAATATTTCCTTTTGCACACAATATATTTTAAACGAGTGTTTATTTTGATAATCACCGATATTTCGTCTAACGATAAAATGTTTCTAATTTTCATCGTCTTACAGAGTATCAATTGTCTCATAACCATAAAATATGCGCTCTGCTGCTTATTTTGTAACTAAATGGCGATGTGTACATTGCCCAAATGTATATATTTTCTATTATTTGAGTAGTTAAACATAATTATATACCATTGACTGTAATAGAGTAAAATTATCTGTGTTCGATTATCTAGAAAAATATTCTTCGTTCAGATATATTCTTGCAAATTTTTAATCCACTCTAATACTGATAAGGTAACATTTTTTAGTGGAACAGACGTTTCTGACGGTAAGTGCGCGTGGGCGGACTTATTTTTGAACAACGCTTACCGGGCTCGTATTACTTTTTTTTAAGATAAATGTATGCCAAGGTATAAAATCAGAAACATACTAAGTACTGAATGTCCTTAAAAATAAAATTCTCTTTTTAGACTTCATTTGATAGTTGTTTCTTTTTACATTTTTTTTCATCTTTTTTTATTGCTTTGGGACAGATGAAAGGCTGAAGGCCCGCTTAACAGTTAACAGTTACCGCCTATAGATGTTTGCGACGCCAATGTTATTATGGTTGCATATTTAGAAATATGTTGCCATCCAGACAGACAGGCTGAGCTCTGCCACCAAGCGAAACCCACTCAGACGTAAGTAAAACATGATATTTATAACAATAGTATAAAAGTTTATTTACACCGAAATTAAAAGGTTTACAAATGTACTAAGAAAAATATTAGGCCAAGCCTGTTAATAAATATGGACTCGGTCCACAAATGTGCCCACACTACCTTCTCCAAGTGGTAAAATTTATCATCATTAACAATAATAATTTTCAAAATAATTAAACGCCGACTCGCAGCCGGCAATAATCGCACCGTAAATCAAGTAAACGATCAATATTTTATGACCTGAGCCATTTGGCTTGTCTCAATCCTTCAGACCTAACCTGTCTGATATAATTTAGACTCGCGTATAAATGTTTCATTATATTTGCTCATGTGATGAGATCATTCATTACTGAATGCACTTTTTGGGTCTACCTTTAGGGGTCCGGTTCCACTCGTCTTAATAAAATGTTGCAATATACGGCTGATGGCCGTATAGTATAGCGTTAGGGGCATTGCGAATACGCTGCTGTTTGCTCTGTGGTAACTGCTTATTATTAAATGTGCTCTCAGCCTGTCTATCCTGCAATAAAAAAATGTATGTCCCCAATGTCACAGACGTGAATGCGATAGTTTGATTTAGAAAGCTATAAAGCAACGCCTGTGGGGGGAAGAATAATATACCATTAAGGATTATATCGATGACCACACAGACTGTGAATAATTATATTTTACGACCTCTGTGGCGTTATGGATAACGCACTTCGGTACGCTTGCAGAGGTCACAGGTTCGATTCCCATCTCGCGTCTGGATGTTTATGTATAATATGTATTTATTTACTAAAAAGTGTATAAGTAATAATATCAGTTGTCTAGTGCCCATAACACAAGTTCTATGCCACTTAGTTTGGGACTAGATGGCGCTGTGTGAATTGTCACAAAATATTTATCATTATTATTAAAAATGATTTGGTAAATATAAGCTATAAAATTTACAATAATACGATTATGACAATTTTAAAAAACGTTGTCCGGGTTACCAGTTGATTGGGGACAGGTTGGGGACCTGTCCGGACGGGTGACTGTTCGAAACCAATCGGTAGTTTTAAGTTTTACAACGGCAACACTGTATACGTCTCTCATGCGCTCAGCTTGACGAACGGACGGTACCCTCCTCGAAAAATTGTATAAATTGTACGGTTAGACTTGGGAAAATTATTACATTCGGATCGCCAGTTTACGTTTGAGATTAGAACTCATTAAGGACAATTGTGAAGTAAGTGGAGTTGTGGTACGGCTATTTTCACGCGCCAGGGAGATAGTTTCGCGTGTCGGCTACGCTGCCACGCCGTACCTCATCATCCCCTACATTTCTTACCACATCCTCACCCTGAACCTCCTATCCTAAGGCACGATACGACGAGGTCATCGGATTTGTGGTGAGTAATAGGCTAATTGTATTATAATATTACTAAGAAAATTTACATTACGGCGCCGCGCAATCGCGGTATATGTTCGGCAGGCCCCTCGTGCAGATTTCCGGAGCTCTAGGCTCAACGAGGGGGCTGGATTCGGACCGAACACAGAGATAATCCTCCCTTCCTTTACCCTCCATAAATAAAATGCATGCCGTAATATCACAATCGGTGTCACTAGACGCTTAACAACATAAATTTTCGAGTCAGTTAAAAATTATTTTATACTTTTTAGTTTGTTTAATTATAAAAGCGTGTTTTTTTTTTAGTTTATTTAAACCATAATTTTTAATATTATTTCAAAAACATTCCTTAGTTTACATAATATTTGTGACACAGTTTGTTTCCAGGCAATATTGATTAAACCAATGAAGCGAGCGTACACCGATTCTCTTGAATTATTTCGTTGATTGATGGACATTTGTCACCGTATACCTAGATTTTCTATTACCTATTCGTCTTTGTTGTATTTATAGAAGAAATACAATAATTACAGTTGAATAAAATCTATTTGTTTTATTGCCGAGGAACAGCGGACAGTCTGACGGCCCACATAATAAAGCAGTTACCGTCGCCTATAGATATTTGCGACGCCAGAGGCAATGGTAATAAATGATAAATGTCGGCCGCGTAGGGGAACTAGAACCTGAGTCGCGTATACCTAAAATAAGGTTATTATGGCGGCACATTGAGAGACCAGAGATGGTTGCTATCTAGACGAGCATGGTGGCCTACTACCGAGAGTTGTTTTATCGCCTTTTACAACAGGCCGTCCGGGCGCTGTGGTCAGTAATCTTACTCCACTCCTGCAAGAAGATAAAAAGGAACATCCCACCTTTTTAGCTTCAGTCTCTCTCTCTGAACATTTACAATATTATTGTGATATTGTTTAATGCAATATTTTCATAATATGTAATTAATGTAATGGAATTAGCATCTTTATACAATATATCCTTGATTTTCATCATGATTTCATTGATGAGGAAACATTCTACTGTCCATTCACAAATAGAATCTAGTTACCGAGGTGTAATTTTTATTTATTTATTCAATTAAATCTTTTATAATGTCATTACAGTCATTAAACAAGTCTACGCTGCAATTTATTGACACAAAGTTAAATAGGCGAACTTATACATGAATTTCTCCAAAGAACATGTAAAGATATACAAATCTGATGAGTCTTCGCAGATTCTGTTTATAATGCGCAGAGCCCTAGTTAAGGGCACTTGGAAAAGCACATTGTTTTTATTGGTTAGCAAAGCCAACAACCGACGCCGTCCTAAAGACACTAGGATTAAAATTTGACCTCTCAAGAATGTAAATATGAAGATCCATCACTTCTAATTTCTCAAACCCAATCATACCCAAAGCAAACAGAGAAGGATACCTTAATGGTAAGAAAGGATATACTCTATACAGATTAAGATACAGAAAGCGTTCCAAATAATACCAATGAAAATGACATCAATTGAAGCGAAACCATAAAAGTATAAAACTTAATATGAAATTACATCATCAAACACATTACAATTTGTGAAGTCAAACGGTCAATAAACTCACAAAAGCATTAAAACAATTTTAACAAAACTAATAATACAAAGCAGTGCGGCATATGAAAATGACTTACGCCTTTACAATTGGGTCAACACATATTGTGTTACGAACAGAACGCATTTAAAAAAAAACTTCCCAGCTCACAAACACGTCATATAGACTGACTACTATATGACATAGTCCATATTGTGCATATATTCCTATGATTTATCGATAGTCAACATAAGATTCTTAATGTCAGCGGCTTGATTTTAAGTGTCCGGGATTAGTAACAGCTGGTGTGCCGTAGAGTATCTTAGAAAGGAATGTACTTTTGACACAGCTCATTCAGTGGCTACTCAAATGTACAGTAAGTAGCGTTTATGACACAAGTCCTGTATTTACATTATACAATTATTCCTTTGTAAATAAATTAAATACGATATTTCAAGGAAAATGGAAATAATTTTTTAGCGTATACAGTATCCAACATTATAACTTTCTTCTTCCTGCCCTTATCCCAAACTATGTGGGGTCGGCACAACATGTACTCTCCTCCACTCTCCTCTATTAGCCGTTATCTGAACATTCACACCTATTTTAACCATATATTTCACACAATCCATCCATCTTTTCTTTGGTCTACCTCTCCTCTTGTATCCGTCCACTCTCATTTCTAGCATCCTCCTTGTTACATGACGCCCCTCTCTTCGCATTATATGGTCATACCAGGCTATTTACTTTTCAGCTTCTCAATCACTGGCGCTACTTTCAAACTTCCCCTAATATCCATCGATCTTAACATTCGCATCTCTGCTGCATGCAATAACCTTTCATCTTTCCCCTTTGTGGCCCAGCACTCTGATCCATACAATATGACAGGTCTTATAACGGACAGCATAAATTTTACCTTTGTCTAAACGGCACTTTTGGATCGCCAATTGTTCCTGAAACCTGTCGCCATTCCATCCAACCTGCATTCGCTCTGGTTTTCACATTTCGGCCTATCTTACCGTCATTCTGGATTGATGAACCGAGGTGCCGGAAATTGGAGCAAGTTGGCAGAAACACGCCTCCTAAGGTAATCGGGATGAAGGCGGATTTTCCACCAAAGTCGCAAAAAAGATATTCAGGTTTGGTTCTAATTATCTTCAATCCAACACCCTCCAATCTCTCTTGCCATTAAGCCAATCTGCTCTGGACCTCGTGAGCATTTTCTCCAACCAGCACAATTTCATCGGCAAAGAGCATACACCAATGTGCCGTCTAGGTACGCCCGAAAGAAGCAAAGCTTTATAGTATCAAGCGTAAGAACGAAGCGTTAGAAAAATAATGAAAAAAAAGACGTGAGGGAAAATAATAAACATACATACATATAATCACGCCTCTTTCCCGTAGGGGTAGGCAGAGACCACTTCTTTCCACTTGCTACGAT
Organism: Malacosoma neustria; assembly: GCA_963693495.1. Taxonomy (NCBI): domain Eukaryota; kingdom Metazoa; phylum Arthropoda; class Insecta; order Lepidoptera; family Lasiocampidae; genus Malacosoma; species Malacosoma neustria. Next base: position 1,967,335 of record OY856397.1, read on the forward strand.
CCTTACATACTTGTTTCGCTTCGTCCACTTTCATTATTCCCTTCATACATGCCCTTCGGTTTAGGGTACTCTTGACCTGGCCTTTTTTCAAGACGTCCCTGATCTGGTCTCGAAACGTCCGCCTAGGTCTACCCCTTCCAACACTTCCATTCACACTCGCCTTATACACTTTTTTCGTCAATCGTTCTTCATTCATTCTCTCGACATGGCCAAACCATCTCAAAATAATAAAGCCTTGAGAAAATAAAATAAAAACGGAATACTTGGGAAAATAAATACTTTAAAAATAAAATACACGCCTAAAAACCCAATGCTACAGCGGAGGTCTCTTCACGATTGGAAGAAAAAAAATTGGAGAGATCCGCTGCAGCCTTGCGTTTTTAGGTGTGTATTTTTACAGCAGACAGGCTAACGGCCCGCTTAGAATTTAGCAGTTACCGTCGCCTATGGATGTTTGCAACGCCAGTGGCATCGCGAACACGCTGCTGTCCCATAAGGGTACAGGAACTTGGGTCACTAATGCCGGAACACAAGGTTATTATGGCGGCATACTTAAGACCGAAGGTGGTCGCCATCCAGACGGGCTTGAGGCCCTACCACGTAGCTAGGGTGGGTTGTTTTGTCGACTTTTACGACAGGCCGACCCCGGCCGCAGAGGTTAGTATTCTTTCTCCGCCCCTGCACGGATACAAAGGAGTTATTTTTTCCCTCAGGTCTTTTTCTTCATTTTTTTAACGCTTAGTTCCTACGCTTTATACTATAAAGCTTTGCTTCTTTCGGGCGTCCCTAGGACGGCACTGTTATTTTGTATCATCCCTTCATTTTTATTTACTATCTGAAATAATAGATATGATATGTTTAAATATATATCTTGTTAAGACTGGTAGAAGTTAATTAGGGGTCAAATTTTCTACACGGTCGTGTCATAAATTAAGATTACAACTAAAGAAAAAATTCTAAACGACATGTTTCTTTTGCTAGGTCACAAATAACAAGTGTGTAAGTAGCTTTACTAGCCTATAGGCAGAATAAGAAGAATTTTTTAGTCAAGAATAGAAGAAGTCACCGAAGGAGACTGAGTTTAGAAGACGTGTTAAGGAATTGTGCAAATTTTTTATCGCATATCATAACTAATCTTATCATTACCAACACCTTATGACAAATGACTCTGTTGTGTGTTAAGATACGTTAAAAATGACAAAATACATTCGCACGGATGACACACGAAACCATGAAGACGCTCACGTTGCATTCAACTGAAGCGTTGTGTATGTGTGTGTGCGTTGTGTGTTATGTGTAATTGCGGCAGATGTGCACCTCTCCAAAATAAATAGTGTATTACTTACGCGTTGTGTTTAATTTTAATCTTATTATTATTCATTAATATTGTTTTAGTTTAATTTACAATGTGTTTTAGTATTCATATTACAAACATCAGTAGTGACGAAAACAAGCATCCATTACACTGTAAGAACTTTCCGTGAATTGTTGGTTTATTTGTTTAATATTGATACTTCTGTCTAGCTATCTCATATTTATATCTATCTAGGTCCTAAATGCTTGTTATCATTTCGAAGCAACATAGTTCTTGAGATAATTTCTTTTTTATTGCTGTGGAATAGCAGACACAGGATATTTGCAACGGCAGGGGCAGTGCTAACGCGCTGCCACAAAGGGGAACTATAACCTAGGTCACTTATGCCAAATGAACACAACAATTAACGCAGCAAATTTCGAGACTCGAAACCCGCCTAGTTAGGGTTGTTTATTCGCCGCCTTTTACGACAGGCCACCTCCAGCCGTATGAGTCAGTATTCGTACTCCGCCCCTGCATGGAGTGAAATTCCCTATATCTATATTCCCCATTCCGTAAAGAGACGGTATAAATTAGCGACGATCTATTTGCTTAACACAAATGGAAAATTCTAGAAACGAGTGCATGGCAACAAAGGCCTCCTTTAGACAAAAGAAAATATGGATGGATTGTGTAAAAGATACGGCAAAAAAGATGTTAATGTTGAGATATACTAATAGAGGAGAGTGGAAAGAGAGACCATGTGCCGTCTACATAGTTTGGGACAAGAGCATCCTTCCTGCTGCAATAGCCGAACACAAATTTTAAGCGGTCTTTTCTAACGTCAGCCACTTTCTATCGCATCATAGAAACACTAACCCGACTAAAACAAACATATTAAACAACCGTGTAATGAGTCATAAAGGGAATGCGCGTTATTTATAGTTCAGCGCGTGTCACGCGGACGAACGGCTCCCGAGCGCTCCCTGGCAACTATCACATGAATACTGTGTACACAAGGAAGCATTTCTCATTCTAAATGAACGAGAAAACTCAAAGTCGTCATAATCAACATCATCGTAAGCAGAAGATCCTAATTGTTCTATATTTGAATTGAAACAGAGCCATCTAGCGCCAAAATAGGCAGCAGAGCGCTTGTGTTATGGTTAGTAGGCAGCTGATATGGTACTTATTTTATTACCTTTTGTAAATAAATACATATTATCCATATTAATACCATAAATGTGACAGTAAGTCTGTCTGCCTGTTACATTTATTTCCACGCGGGACCTGCAGAACCAATTTTAATGAATTTCGGTATAGAGATAGATTGAACCTTGAAGAAGAGCATAGGCTAGCATTTTTGTCATTTTTAGCAGAACAACGTTTGCCGGGTCAACTAGTAATATATATTATACATCGGTACATTATGTAGCATGGCAAAATAGAAAAAATCGGACGAAGGCAGCGTGGCCAGAACTTTTTTCCTACACAGTTATTCTCATTCATATTCCGAGCATAAATGATTGGGACAAGGCCAAGCTAATGATGAAACACACAGACACGAGATCCAGACACCGAACCCGTGACCCCCGCAGGCGTTTCGAGGTGCGAAACCCTTTGCGTCACTAACATGTTTCTATCCGTGCAGGGGCTAAGAAAGAATACTAACCTCTCTCTGGGGCCGGGGTCGGCCTGTCGTAAAAGGCTACAAAACAACCCACCCTAGCTACATGATAGGGGGCCCCAAGCTCGTATGGATGGCTAGCAGCTTTGGTCTTAAGTAAGTAAGTTCCTGTACCCTTATGGTGTAGTAGCATGTTCGCGATGCTACTGGCGTTGCAAATACCCGTAGGCGACGTTAACTGCTAAAAAAAAATAGCACATTGCCATATTACACATATATCTCTATCTATTCTACTCTTTGATATACAGCTTGTAATTTTGGCCTTATCCACCGATAACTTTCCAATTTCGTCCAAATCGAGTGACTTGGTTTTTAAATTCACTCTGACGGAGCGTCGCGTCTATGATAGCGGCGCGGCCAACCGGTCTTCTCACTTTATTAGCGAGAACCGCGAGCGCACCTGGTCTGCGACGAATTGCTTTTTTAAAAAATTATAATCAGTAATTTATTGTAACTAGCTGACCCGGCAATCCTTGTACGCCCGTAAAACAAATACACTTTGGATAAGATTTCCGTAAAATCCATTCTTAGTGAGCGTCTAAATTGCAGAATGAGTATGGTAACTATGCTAAATTTCAAGTCAATCGGGTGTACAGTTTTCATGATGTGGTATTTCGCTATAGATCAGTGTTGATTCAGACTATTATCATTACCTACGCCCACGAGTATAATGAAGTCTGGTGAAGGCCCTCATGCACTTATAAATGTATAACATCCAGATGGAACCAAATTCAAACGCATCGATAATGAAATAAATTTATTGACGTGTATTTACATCGATGTCCTCATGCAGAGCTGAGATCACGTACATCCAAAGAATAAGCTGTTGATTCACAGCCAAATGGTGTAAACACGTCGATTTGGATTGTCGGTTGACCTGATCCCCAATTCTTGGAATTCATTTTTAAAAGAAACATCAAATGACTGTGGAATATTTTCAATTATTACTATTGCGGTGTATTGTCACTATTGTGAGTGTATATTTGTATATGATTTAATAAATAAATAAATTATAGAAACTGTTAAAAAACCGATTGTTTTTTATGTAAAAATATTCATTTTGGCTATTCAGCCGTTATACGTGGATCTGAGATCGAGATCCGGATCCGAGAGGACGGCCGTGCTTCATGCTGCGTACTCTCATGATCTGGAATGAGCTGCCGGCTGAGGTTTTCTCAGCGCGGTACGACATGGGGTTCTTCAAAAAAAGCGTTATAAAATTTCTTCGAGGCCGGCAGCGCGTTGGTAATGCCTCTGGTGTTGCAAACGTCCATAGGCGACGGTGACTACGTGCTAGGGTGGGTTTTTTGCCTATCTGCTGAACTCTAGCTATAAAAAAGGGCCACGTTCAACTCGGATTCGAGTAATCGATTTAATTGATTTTGTAGAAGCTGTATCTAAAAGAGTACTATAATCATGGCCAAAAAACTATAGATACGCAAAAAGTCGTAAATAAATTTCCTCTTTTTTGATTAATTACAAAAAAAAATTAGCGTTTGAATTTTCCTTTCAGATATGACCCTTAGAAAGCTTACGTTACATTCTGAACTCTTAGAACAGAATCAACAACTATCAGATTACTCAACTAGGTACGTGGTTTACGCAGTACTTTTTATTAAATACACTGGCAGTTTCATGAAGTATGGTATTTCTGAAAAAAGTATCTTCAAAGAACTGAATTTAATTAAAACAAATTTATCCGCGACATTGGATTAATCATAACAACAACATAGGGCACACTTAGTCCGTATTAAAGGGTTCTTTCACCCCATGGGACGCGTAAAACAACGAACAAAAATCAGCGCGACTGCCAACCGGACCGGTTCTTTGTATAATTGGTAGGGTACCGTGGGGAAATAGACTAAATTTCGTGTATCGTTCTTCTTTTTCTCAGTCGAATACTCTTGACAGAGCAGTCGTGGTCACGCAAGACGCCCGGCAGCGCTTCACCACCGCACGCCATTTGTCCCTAGCTGAAGCCTGTCTTGCGCAGTCGTTTAGGGATGTGTGTGTCATAGACTTAATTTGGTCCGTTCATCGCAACGGCGAACGCCCTCGCGATCTACTGCCATTTACCCGGCCCTGCACAACCAGCCGCTCCACGGAGTCCCCCCCGCGTCACGTCACATGTCCAAAGAACTGGAGTATTCGGGATTGCACCACCGATGACAGTCTCTCGCCGATGTTAAGCTCCTTCAAGATGGAGACATTGGTGCGGTGCTGTGTCCAGGAGACATTAAGCAGTCTCCTCCAACACCACATTTCCAAGGCGTCAATACGCTGCCGCTCCCTTTCCTTCACCGTCCATGTCTCGGCCCCGTACAGGAAAATCGGTAATACAAGCGCTCTTACGAGACGGGTCTTGGTGGTCTTGGTTATGCTTCGGTCTCGCCATACCTTCGAAAGTCTGTCCATGGCACTGCGCGCGATGACCATGCGCCGCTTGATTTCGTCTTCAGAACCTCCTCTATTTGAAATCAAAGAGCCCAGGTAGACGTATGATTGGACGACTTATCGTTAATATAACGATAAAATTATTTAATAGTCATTGCGATGAAGGCAGGAATTGCAGGAGTAGAAAGTGTCTAAACTCAATCTCTATTATTTTTAACAACATTAAAGTCTAGCTGTATGTGATTTAGTCTATGAATTTATAGTATACCTATGCTATCTCATAATATAGTCGTACAGAAGTAACCGTCGAGATACAAAAAATACGAGTGTGGGCGACATCATATCGTCATCATTTCAGAAACCATGTTCCATACATAGTTACGTAATACAAAACAATAACATACATCTCGAGTGTTATACGAAACATTGCCAAGGCAGTGAGACACCCCATAGGAACACTATAAGCCCTTAATAATTGTTTTATGTTTATGGTACATGAATTTAAAATCTAAAAATTCATCCAATCGCAAACAAGTAAAAATTAATATCAGTATTATGAAGAGCGTGCGTATGGCTCAAAATGAAACGAAGAAGGAAAATGTTCATTCTACCTTCGTTTGAAGATAATACAGAATTAGCAAAAAAGGCTAACATGGCTTCCTACCTACATTGACGCTTCTCTTAGCCAGGTCGTTTATAACGAGACAAGCAATAATTTTACGACCTACTCTTTTACAGCTTTATTCCTTCTATATTCAACTTTGTATACGGAACCAATTGTAGCATTTATACAATTCGCGCTTGACGATTTTTATTGAAAACGTGAGACGAACAAGATGTTGCACTTTTAGAATATATATAAACATGTTTAACTAATGTATTTTATATCAAAACTTGACATGATAAATTATTATTTACGTTTTGTTAAATTCAAGACTGAACTTGGCACAAAACATATTTCATATTTTTTTATTACATACGTTGCTTAAGATATATTATAATACAAAGATGAAATACAGTTGATGGAGTAAAGATGTTTAATCTAAACAAACACTTCTATCATTCGCACTGAATTATACTTACCAATTTCAGACTTGTGAGGGTAGTATGAGATAATATAAAATAAAAAATGTTAGAAAAATCTATCCCACCGCGTATGATGGAGGAGTATATATAGTAAAAGCGGGTAAAGAAAGAACCACTCAATCTCATTTCGAGGGTATCATACGGCCAGATTTACTTCTTGTTCACCAGAATCAATGGAGATCGTTGGTTTTCCTTTCGAAGTTGACGTATACACCCACATATTTTAAGATAGCTTTGCGGAGAAAAAAATTACACGTAAGTGTGATGTTGTGAAGATATTGGGCTACATCAGACTTCGAATGGACTCTTTAATTCTTCAAGCATAGTACGTCGAGATCGAGTTTCCTAATCTGACATACAAAAGCAAAGATCCTCACCCTTCCCAATTAAAGTAACCAAAAAATAAAACGAACAGAACTATCAAAAATATCAATATGATTGCATAAGACAGTCAACGGTTGAAATCAAGGCCGCGATATTGATTGACAGATGCTTTGGGGCGATGAAATGGGTGTGACAGGGCTATAGACACATGTTTCACATTATTTGTTGGGTGCACAAAAACTGGTCTAGACGGCTGTGAAGTTGGACATCATTACCCAGGATTAGATCTATGTGTAGAATAATCAAGTTCTCGTCTACTCATGAATACAAACACTGTTGATCTTTGGAGTATATACACTTCTACTATACTGAGGTGTCAAGGTCATGTGTGTCTCATCTACAAAGGTGCACTCTCGTTGTCATAATAAACAAACAAAAAAGGTTTGAACAACCTCTCCACCTAATTAGTTTTTAAGTGAGTCCACCGATCACAAGTGAGTCGCGGTATTCATGCCGGATTATGTTGAGACTCCGCGAGACAACTTAAACTCTATTGTTCTCCTATCGCCTAGTGGCTGGACCAACAGACAACTGACTTGCCAACCCTGTGGCTCAGGCCAAATTAAGCACGGATTGGTTTATAAAAGATTTGCTATGTAATAACGTGTACAATACAACCGTTACGGTCAGCGCATATAATTGCATAATTTTTTTACATAAGCTAAGATTTTTGAATTTATAAAACAATATATAATTTTGATCTTGGCAATTAAACAAATAAGAATTTGCAACATCGTCGATAAAATCGTCTCTGGGTGAACTGGTTACAGGCCTTATTAGGTAATGCGTGGGTCGTCAAATGTGATCCAGTCTCGGCGATTTTAAAAAACCGTATCATCTTCAAACATATTGATACAATAAAATATCTTTGTTATTTTTCTACTTGTCCTAACGGCCACCTTCTAAGTGGTAAATTGAATGGAATCCATCGATTTGGTGTCCGAGGTTTACAATTATTGGCGCTGTATTCTTTTAATTTTCTGCGTGTAGCAGCGGAGTAACAATACTAACCCCTGCGGCCGGGGTCGACCTGACAAAATAGCCCTAGCTACGTGGCCGGACCCCACGTCCGACTGGATTTCAACCACCTTTGGTCGTGTTCCGGCATTAGTGACCCAGATTCCTGTACCCCTATGAGACTGCAGCATGTTAACGACGGTTACTGCTCACTATTAAGTGGATCACCAGACTGTCTGCTGTTCCTCAGCAATAAATATTGCAAAGATAACAATGGGCCATAAGATAGATAATATATTTTAATAATTTGGTAGCCACTGCCATGTAACTGCGATCGCAGGTTATATACAAGGCAGCAAATAGTACACTATTAAAGATTATTGAACATCAGAAAATTGGCTTCAAAATTTCACATTTATTATAGCTGACAGGCAAACATCCCACCCGATAGGAGGTGGTCACCGTCGCCTATAGACATTTGTATCAGAGATATTACCAACGTACTGCCGACCTCGGAAAACACGGTTATTATGGCGCAAGATTATACAGACCAGAGGTGGTTACCATCCAGACGAGCTTGGAGACCTACCATTTAGCTATGGTTATTATGTCGCCTCTTACAACAGGTTGCACGGAGAACTCATTCAAATAATTCACCAAATTATTAAACTGCATAAATGATAAAATTTTAGTACAGTTAGGTTCTTCTTCTTCTATCTGCCCTTATCCTAGCTATGTAGGGTCGAAACAACATGTCCTCTTCTTCGACTCCCCTCCATTAGTCGTCATCTGAACATTCAAACTATTTTTGCCATATCATCTTTTACACAATGCATCCATCTTCCCTTTAGTCTACCTCTCCCTTTGCATCCATTCACTCTCATTTCTAGCATTTTCCTTGTTATACGACAATCTTCTATTCGCATAAAGTTAGGTGATTGCAAAACTGAAGTGGCAGTGGGCTGGGCACATAGCGCGAAGGACAGATGGCCGTTGGGGCAGAAAAGTCCTCGAATGGCGACCGCGTGCTGGAAGACGCAATGTTGGTAGGCCCCCCACAAGTTGGACCGATGATCTAGTCAAGATCGCCGGAATAGGTTGGATGAAGGCAGCTCAGGACCGATCGTCGTGGAGATCTTTGGGGGAGGCCTTTGTCCAGCAGTGGACGTCTTCCGGTTGAAATGATGAAGATATCTAGTTTCAGCTGTACCCAATTAAAATACTATGTATGAACATGCGCATACACAAGTCACTCCCATTAGCGAGATAACATTTCGATAGCACCGTGAAAGCCGTAACTGGCCTTTCGCCAATTCATAACATTTATAAAGAATTTTACTGTTGCTTTACATGTATATAACCAATTAAGAGAATTATGCACGTGACGGCCAGCGCAGCGTCCAAACTCACGGTGAACAATAATCCAAAAAATTCCACTAAATATGATAGATGTACTTATATGGATCAGAAAAACAATACATAAGTAAATGAAACTTTTTTGCTCCTTTTTTTACTAATGTCATTGAAGTTATAATCTTTTAGATTTTCAAACTCACATAATCAACCGTTTCTAGATCTCGAGAGATGTCAGTATAGAGATGGCTTCGATCCGCATGAGACGTTAAATTTTAACAAAGTTACCAGCGATATAAACTGATTTAAACTCATATTTTGGAGTGAAACTTTTTTAGCACCGTTTATCATGTACATCATGAAATTATTCTAAACATACATCAGCAACCTGCTTTTTCCGTGTAAGGGCGGAGTAAGATTACTAACCCCCTGCGTCCGGGGTCGGCCTGTCGAAAGAGGCGGGGGGAGTCCGTTTCTACACAGGAAGGCAGTCTTTGTGGGTTGGGACTGCTCTAATCAAACCCTCCCAGCACCCGCGTGCTCAAGGCTATACGGGGGAGCCTCGCTGCGGTGTCGCTCCTGGGGTTCGCTCCGACCCCAGTCAGACGTCCAGTCCGATGCACATATCAAACCAGAGTTGGTTTGATAGCATGCCGTAGTCACGAGAGTGTCTAATCATGGCCTCTTACGAGTTTGCCGGCCCGGGCCACGAGATCGGCAGGCCATATATCCGTGGGCCCGGGTGTAGGCGATAGGAGAACAGCGGGGGTTTTTTAGTGGGTCGAAAAAGGCGACAAAACAACCCTAGCTGCCAAAACAACCCAGGATGGCAACCACCATTGCTCTCTGCTGCCATAATAACCTTGTGTTCCGTTATTAGCGACCAAGGTTCCTGTACCCTTATGAGACAGCAGCATGTTCGCGATGCCCCTTGCGTCGCAAACATCTATAAGCGACGGTAATTGCTCACTATTAAGTGGGTCGTCAGCTTGTCTGCTGTACTACAGTATTTAAAAAATATATATTTTCGAATGGGATTCATAGGATATAATGATTCATAATTGCGGATACGTGTTTAAGAACTAAAGGGGGTCCGTTACTTGCGAAAACCGTGCAAGAAGTTAGTGATCAAATTAATTTTTCAAACTCACATAATCAACCGTTTCTAGATCTCAAGAGATGTCAGTATAGAGATGGCTTCGATCCGGATGAGACGTTAAATTTTAACAAAGTTACCAGCGATATAAACTGATTTAAACTCATATTTTGGAGTGAAACATTTTTAGCACCGTTGTGATTTGAAAATTTCAAGAAATGAAAAAGCGACGCCAAAAAGAGACGAAATATTTATAAAATCTTATTATTGTAGATAGTAAGATCATTGTAGATAGAATATACAATGTTTCCTATAGGTATAATCTTCGTCTCACTAACTAGTTGACCTGGAAAACGTTCTGCCATAAGAATTAAAAAAATTAGCCTATGTCCTCCAAGGTACAATCTAAGACTATACCGAAATTCATCAAAATTGGTTCAGCGGTTTAGGCGTGAAAGCGTAACAAACAAACTTACTTTGTAATATTAGTTAGGATATACGAAATTACTTTTCTGGGGTTTTATTTCCACCGTATGTGAATTGCAAACAATTTTTTATCACAAGAAAACTGCAATTTGCAGTACCAAGTTGGAAATATGGCGAAGAGGGATGCCAATGAAGTTATGTGGGGCTTTTCTTGCAAACTGCTAATATTTAAGAAGAGCTCTTCTTCAGATAGGCTCTTAACCAGTGGAGGCTGTAACGACATGCGCACTAAAACCCCGATGGTCACCCAGCCATGTGAAGGACCACAGGATATACTTTAGTCATAGCTCTGCAAAAAACGTTATATACAGAGATTTAATTATACGCTCGTCGGACCTGGGAGGTGAGCAACTGAGGTCGCAGAACTATCAAGCCACAGATCGGCCAACAGAAGCCACTGATGGCTTAAAACATCCGAGATTGGCCCACCAAGCCAAGATGGGCCAACGTAGAGCTGCGGTGAAGCCACATCAATCAAGTGGAAATTTAAAGATTGACATAAACTAAATTATTTTTTTATAGTTGACTACATCCCAAATGCATTTAGACATTACAATGTCCTTGAATATTTTTGCGCGCACAATGTATTTGTAAACATTAAAGCCAAGTATATTAAGATTCTATATAATATATGCCTAATACTCGTATATTGATGATCGTAACGTATAATGATGGCGTAAAGGCTAATGAAGGTCGGTAAGCTCGCTGAGATCACAGGTTCTAATTCCGTTCCGCGTCTGGATGTTTATCCATACTAATATTATAAATGTGAAAGTACTAGCTGTCTGTTACGTTTTCATGCCTAAACAGCTGAACGAATTTCGATTATTTTCGGTATAGAGATAGATTGGATCTTAGAGAACATAGGCAACAACAATTTTTCTTTTCTATATGGCAGAACAACGTCTGCCGGGTCATTTAGTAAATATATATTCTTAAAGACCAGAAGTTTATTTAATTGTAAAAGAAAATACAAAACGACCTATATAATTATCAACATGTAATTATTAATTAAATTAAACGGTATAAAACAAAATCACGAAACACGAAAACAACTAGAGTTCGTAAGACACATCCGTCGCATCCGAGCCCCCGAGCAAGAAGGGTGAGTCGTGGTAGCGAGCCGCGCCGCTTGCGCAACGTCGTCCCTTCTACCTGCTACGTCATCGCAGCCAGTCGATATCCTCGCCCTCTCAGCTGACAAATCCTCTAAGAATGTATATACAGACCCCTAGACTCCGGATGGGAATGGGACCCGTGACTCCCGCATGTGTTCGAAACTGCTGGCCACGGAGGTCATCTATAAATTACGGATAAAGTAAGTATTTCTGGGGCATATAACACCCGACCTGTCCCAATAATAGTTCCGTGCGACATTTTTGTCGCACCCCGTCAGCGGCTGTCGCACGACTGACATTTGGACGTGCGGCATGATTCATGCCACGGGAATCTTCTGCCAAGTGGGCGGCGACGGTGCTGGACCGGATGCGAACGGTAGGCGGGTTGATGGTTGGTAACGCCCTTTTCTAGGGCACAGTGGAAGGTAAACCAACGATTATATGTGGAGTGTATACACTGAATAAAAGTTATGATATATGATGACCAATTTTGACAACTTCCCTCCCGTCCTATAGTGATCTTCCGTAGTATTTTGGGGGTCTTCTAGTTTTCATCCCCCTCTATTATTATTATTTTCAAGTAACAAATCATAACTACAATCTTCAATCATTTTTTGCAGACAAAGTATAAAATAAATAAAAAATTATAAATATTATAAAAACCTACGCCCCTGTATATTTATTCAGCAGCAGTGACATCCTCTCAGCGAGGACGGCACTCTCTTATTATATTTTTTTTATTGCTGAAGAACAGCAGACAGGCAAAAGGCCCACTTCATACTAAGCAGTAACCGTCACCTATGGATGTTTGCGACACCGCGAACACGCTGCTGTCGTACAGGTGGTACAGGAACCTGGGTCACTAATGCCGCCGGAACACGAGGTTATTATGGTGGCATACTTATAAACCCAGTGTACTTGCCATCCAGACGGGTGTGTGCCTCTACCATGTTGCGGTTGTTTTTTCGCCCTTTGTAACCCGACCCCTTAACGTTTCGAGCTAATGGAATATATTATACGAGTATGGTGACTCTTATTTTCATGTCATTTGATCAGGTGTATGATTAATTACGATCATAAATACATATGTAATTATGTATATACAAAAAAAGTAATAAAAACGAGTTTCGTAATGACAAATGGTTTATTCCAAGAATTATTTTTCTATTTTAAAAAATAACCAGTATTTTATTACAAGTTTTTTTTTTTTATTGCGTAGGACAGCAGACAGGCTGACAGCCCGCTTAGAATTTAGCAGTTACTGTCGCCTATAGGTGTTAGCAACACTAGTGGCATCGCGAACACGCTGCTATCCCATAAGGGTACAGGAACTTGGGTCACTAATGCCGGAACACAACACAAGGTTATTATGGCGGCATACTTAAGACCAAAGGTGGTCGCCATCCAGACGGGCTTGGGGCCCTACCACGTAGCTAAGATGGGTTGTTTTGTCGCCTTTTACGACAGGCCGACCCCGGCCACAGAGGTTAGTATTCTTTCTCCGCCCCTGCACGGATATAATTATTGTATATATAATTATTTAAATATTAATATGGATAAAGTGTAAGAGGTCTTATCAAGTAGTTCAGAATCCTAGTCAACCTCATTTCTCTGGAGCTATACAACGGATGAGGCTTTAACGGCAGATTTAAAAATAATATAGATAAAAGCAAACCATATTTTCCCTTGTGTTTTTAGCTTCATACATATACTTAGTCAGGTCATAAGTATTGTCACACAGTAAAAACTTTTCTTTTAGAATGCTGGCCACAAAAAAGTTTATTGAATTCGAATTTCGAATTGTTCATGAAAATAAAAATGTATACTTTTAGAATTTTACTCATTTTTAAATATGGAGTGGACGCTTAAAGAAGACCGTGTTGCAGTTATTGCGTTGCATCGTTGCGGTTACGCGCCAATTCAAATTTTTAACATACTGAAAAATTTGAATATAACCAAAAGATACGATAAACGAGTACCATCAAACGATACAATGAAGACTCTAGTGTAGATGACAGGTCAAGAAGTGGTCGCCCTCGGTCTGTTAGGACTCCAGCAGTGATAAAAGCTGTGAAGGCACGAATTCAAAGAAATCCCAAACGTAAGCAGAAACTGTTGGCCCTTCAGATGGGGTTAAGCAGAACCACGGTGAAAAGGGTGTTAAATGAAGACTTAGGGCTTCGGGCATATCGAAGAAAAACAGGACATCGTTTGAATGCTCGTCTAATGGACCTGAGACTGAAGAGATGCCGCGCTTTGTTGAAGCGGTACGCGGGAAAAAAATATCGGGAAATTCTTTTTTCGGATGAAAAAATGTTTACCGTAGAAGAGAGCTACAACAAACAAAATGATAAGGTGTACGCACACAGTAGTGAAGAAGCGAGCAACCGTATTCCGCGTGTCCAACGAGGTCATTTTCCATCCTCGCTCATGGTATGGTTGGGAGTTTCTTATTGGGGCTTAACAGAGGTACATTTTTGTGAGAAAGGTGTAAAAACGAATGCTGTTGTGTATCAAAATACAGTCCTGACGAACCTTGTGGAACCTGTTTCTCATACCATGTTCAATAACAGGCACTGGGTATTCCAACAAGATTCGGCGCCAGCTCATAGAGCGAAGAGCACACAAGACTGGCTGGCGGCGCGTGAAATCGACTTCATCCGGCACGAAGACTGGCCCTCCTCCAGTCCAGATTTGAATCCGTTAGATTACAAGATATGGCAACACTTGGAGGAAAAGGCGTGCTCAAAGCCTCATCCCAATTTGGAGTCACTCAAGACATCCTTGATTAAGGCAGCCGCCGATATTGACATGGACCTCGTTCGTGCTGCGATAGACGACTGGCCGCGCAGATTGAAGGCTTGTATTCAAAATCACGGAGGTCATTTTGAATAAACTTTAATGTCATAAGAATCTATGTTTTGTTAAGTTCATTTTGGTATATGAATGGTTACATAATGAATAAACTTGTTACAATTATTTTACATTAAACATGTGACAGAATTTATGACCTGACTAGGTATGTAGGCAGAGAAAAATCTCGAGTTGGCCCCAATGTCAACGTCAATATGTTGCAACCGGGATTTACCACTTGGATAATATTGATAGTTCTTTCATCATCATCATCATCTTGGCCTTAATCCTGGTTGCAACCTAAACTTCAGCTTCGGGGTCCACTTATAATGGTTCATGTATATTAGTTTCAATTGTGACCAAGTTTTTATTAATATTCCACTGTTAAGCTATCAGGTACCTGGTGACTAATCTACAGGTCCCGGTTCTGAATCTCACGGTGGTATGTACCGTAAGGCAGTGTTTCTCGCTTAGTGTACATATTATAGCATAGTTTTATCCGTGCAGGGACGGAGAAAGAATACTAACCTCTGCGGCCGGGGTCGGTCTGTCGTAAAAGGAGACAAAACAACCCACCCTAGCTGGCCTAGCCCGTCTGGATGGCGACCACCTTTGGTCTTAAGCATGCCGCCATAATAATCTAGTGTTATGTTCCGGCATTAGTGACCCAAGTTCCTGTACCCTTATGGGACAGCAGCGTGTACGCGATGTCACTGGCGTTACAAACACCCATAGGCGACGGTAACTGCTAAATTCTAAGCGGGCCGTCAGCCTGTCAGCTGTCCCACAGCATTAAAAAAAATTGCCATCATCAAAAGATCAACGGTATAATTCGTCTTGGGCAGGCGTGAAGGGTATACCGTCGTTTCCCTCTAAGGAGAGACCCGAGCCCAATAGTGGGATGTGGCGGGCTATTGGCTAATGTATTAAATATTTAAAGACGACCTCCTAGCGTAACGCCTAGCGCACGGTCGATACACTTGCGGGGGCGCGGGTTCCATTCCCGTCTAGCGTCTAGGTGTTTATGTATAGTATGTACCTAGTCAGGTCATAAATTCTGTCACATGTTTAATGTAAAATAATTGTAACAAGTTATTCATTATGTAACCATTCATATACCAAAATGAACTTAACAAAACATAGATTCTTATGACATTAAAGTTTATTCAAAATGACCTCCGTGATTTTGAATACAAGCCTTCAATCTGCGCGGCCAGTCGTCTATCGCAGCACGAACGAGGTCCATGTCAATATCGGCGGCTGCCTTAATCAAGGATGTCTTGAGTGACTCCAAATTGGGATGAGGCTTTGAGCACGCCTTTTCCTCCAAGTGTTGCCATATCTTGTAATCTAACGGATTCAAATCTGGACTGGAGGAGGGCCAGTCTTCGTGCCGGATGAAGTCGATTCCACGCGCCGCCAGCCAGTCTTGTGTGCTCTTCGCTCTATGAGCTGGCGCCGAATCTTGTTGGAATACCCAGTGCCTGTTATTGAACATGGTATGAGAAACAGGTTCCACAAGGTTCGTCAGGACTGTATTTTGATACACAACAGCATTCGTTTTTACACCTTTCTCACAAAAATGTACCTCTGTTAAGCCCCAATAAGAAACTCCCAACCATACCATGAGCGAGGATGGAAAATGACCTCGTTGGACACGCGGAATACGGTTGCTCGCTTCTTCACTACTGTGTACGTACACCTTATCATTTTGTTTGTTGTAGCTCTCTTCTACGGTAAACATTTTTTCATCCGAAAAAAGAATTTCCCGATATTTTTTTCCCGCGTACCGCTTCAACAAAGCGCGGCATCTCTTCAGTCTCAGGTCCATTAGACGAGCATTCAATGGATGTCCTGTTTTTCTTCGATATGCCCGAAGCCCTAAGTCTTCATTTAACACCCTTTTCACCGTGGTTCTGCTTAACCCCATCTGAAGGGCCAACAGTTTCTGCTTACGTTTGGGATTTCTTTGAATTCGTGCCTTCACAGCTTTTATCACTGTTGGAGTCCTAACAGACCGAGGGCGACCACTTCTTGACCTGTCATCTACACTAGAGTCTTCATTGTATCGTTTGATGGTACTCGTTTATCGTATCTTTTGGTTATATTCAAATTTTTCAGTATGTTAAAAATTTGAATTGGCGCGTAACCGCAACGATGCAACGCAATAACTGCAACACGGTCTTCTTTAAGCGTCCACTCCATATTTAAAAATGAGTAAAATTCTAAAAGTATACATTTTTATTTTCATGAACAATTCGAAATTCGAATTCAATAAACTTTTTTGTGGCCAGCATTCTAAAAGAAAAGTTTTTACTGTGTGACAATACTTATGACCTGACTAAGTATTTATTCGCAAAATAAAAGTATATAATACTAGCAGCCCGCCCCAGCTTCGCACGGGTATATAACAAAAAATTTCCAAATGAAAAATTATATATGTTATCGGCAATCTGTATAATACGGTATTCTATACAATACCTAGGCAATGTATAGAATACTTAAAACGTTAAGGTAATGTATGAAATATTTTTCATTTTATACTTTGCCTAGGCATTCTATACAATACCGAATGCGCTGTCGGCAATGTGTGTAAAAGACGATAGCAGAGGAGACTACGGGTGCTTATTCGTGTAGAAAATGCAATAAACCCATCCATGCTTTTTGTGCTGCTCCGGAGAAAGATATTGCAGAAGGCTATGGTTCTAAAGTTTTTTGTTCTTTATGTGTAAAAAACACCTTAGCTGTAGGGAACCGCATACATTTTTAAGAAAATTTCCTCCTGTGCCAATAGGTACTACTGTTAGAATCCCTGTTTCGAAAGTCGACAGAGGTCGCGGCAAAATATTGCCTGTAGTCTTACAAAAAACGGATCACAATCTTTACAAAATTGGAACAAAGCAAGGTATTATAAAGACGTTGTATTCAAGACAGCAGTTTACAGTTTGTCATCAAGAATTACTTAAGAAAGAATATGTCCCTAATGAAGAAACGACGCTTCGTACAGTTGCAAATCGGCAATCTACGGGGACAGGTCAGTGATTTGTCAAATGTACACGTTAACAACTCTGTAATACTAAAAAGTGTTCATGTCTTAAAAGTAAGATTTTATGCACTTCAAAATTCATATGCACTACAATAGTTCTTCATGTAAAAATAAATAAATATTTTTTTACTTAATGTATTCTGAGAAGCCAGTAGATCTACTTCCTATTTTTACAGAATTGTTTGGTTGCCTAAGTTTTTTAACTGATTACTTATGAGTAAATTAGATTATGTTAGTTAACCCAGAAGAATTTTAAGTTCAATGTTATTTGATTGTGATTTTACTATAAATACCTACCTTTGAATAAAGATTGTTTTTAATCAGAACTTACTAATTGTTAAGTTGATTTTAAGCAAATCTAATGTGTTATTTTTGTCTGTCATTTTATACCCTTCTACTTACTTACTTACATAACATTGATAAATACAGGCCCAAATATAGTTATTTTCCACATTGCCCGTGGACCAGCAGGAATTGTATACATTACCTAGGTAAAGTATATACTGGAAAATAACATTCATAATATTTCATACATTACCTTAACGTTTTAGGTATTCTATACATTACCTAGGTATTGTATAGAATACCTGAATTATACAGATTGCCGGTAACATATACACACATAAACCCTTCTATTTGCGTCAGGTTACTAAAAAAATAAAATTATAAAGAAAGTTTGAATATTATTATTTCTATGAACTTTTATTTTAATTACTTTTTTTTGTTATTATTTTTTATTTATTTTTGGTTATTTTTTAATAAGTATTCTAATTTTGTGTAATAACCCCAGTGACGCACGCCTACATTGCATAAGGTGCTGCCTAGCTAGCCGAACAGGGTGAGCGGCTACCACGCAACATTTTTCTAATATTTACATTTTTAAACTCGTGATATCTTTCGAATGGAATATCCGAATTGAACAATTCAAAAAGTTATACAAAGGTATTGAAGCAGTTTTGAATATGAAGTAATTTATTTTGATAAGGATTAATACTAAGATACAAATAAAGAGCTTTTTCTAGGGGCGGCATTTCAATTTAATTTTTAAAATAAAAGAACACTTATTGTGGCATAACTATAATAGTTAGACATATGCTGTCGCGACACTTTTTGTAAATAATGATGTGTTCTGCAAAGTCGTAGTACATTATTTTATTCTATCATCAATAGTTTTCGCAACGCACGCGATTTAAATAATATTTTAGGTAATTTTTTTACACCTTGGTTTACATTATTGGAGTTTTAGTAAGGATCCCTAATTTTTTTGAAAATATAATATAGCCTATGTCACCCGGGGATAGTGTAGCTTCCCAACAGTGAAAGAATTCTTTAAATCGGGTCAGTAGTTTCGGAGCCTATTCAAAGCAAACAAACAAACATACAATCAAATCTTTCCTCTTTATAATAGTAGTATAGATGTAGTATAATAGTTGTCTAGTACCCATAACATAAGTGCTATACAACTTAGTTTGGAACTAGGTCACGTTGTGTGAAATGTCCCAATATATTTATTATTTAATCTAAAATTTAAAGTTATTTTATAAAACTACATATGAGAAAAAATATATAGTATATCTTTTTAAATGTTAAACTTAATTCAATTATAAGATCGAGTTTCATCAAACGTTGTCCTTATTTAGAACATTTTTGCGATTATTTACATAATTATAATACCAGTTGTAATCAATCAGATCAAGTCCCCTCCAATAAACAAGTTACCCAAAATTGCCAAATACTCTTAAGAGATACATCTACTTAGACAGTATTTAACCAAATGGATACCAGTTCACTTAACATTGTAACATATAACATTATTAGGCATAATTCGGTTTTTACTCCAATATTTATTGACGATCTCCATGGCGTAATAGCTAATGCACTTCGGAAGGTCACGGGTTCGATTCCCGTTCGCGTCTGTACAAGTAAAGATACCAACCCCCTGCAGCCGGGGTCGGCCTGTCGTAAAAGGCAACAAAACAACTGTAAATATATTATAATATAAAATAATTTTGTGATTTTTGATTTTATTATCAGAAGATTATCTTATACTAAAAGGAATATATATTTTTTATCAATATTAAGAGTTCTAGATCATATATTGAGCACGTGTAAAGGCCAAAAAAGTGTCGCCAAAAAAAGTTAAGAAAGAACGTATCATCTGCGTAAGATACTATTTTACAATTTTCTATTTTCATATTACACAATTCATTAATGTAACAGAGCAAAGAGTTGGACCCAAGACAATGCCTTGAGGCACACCATGTGTAACGGGGTAGTCTCGACTGAAAATGTTCATTAGTTTTACTAATTATACATATACTTAGTTTAGTGTTATTTTTCATAATATGTGTAATTATTGCCTATGTTATGTCTGTAATGATGTCCTAAAATAAATGCATTTTCTTTCTTTCGTTCTTTTCTAAATAATAATGACACAATGAAAAGAAAATTAATGATAATAAAATATAATAATTTTCATATATGTTTTAAATTTAGTAAAGCAATTGATATAACCTCTGCGGCCGGGGTCGGCCTGCTGTAAAAGGCGACAAAACAACCCACCCTAGCTACGTAGTAGGGCCTCAAGCCCGTCTGGATAGCGACCACCTTTGGTCTTAAGCATGCCGCCATAATAATCTAGTGTTGTGTTCCGGCATTAGTGACCCAAGTTCCTGTACCCTTATAGGTCAGCAGCGTGTTCGCGATGCCAATGGCGTTACAAACACCTGTAGGCGACGGTAACTGCTAAATTCTAAGAGGGCCGTCAGCCTGTCTGCTGTCCTACAACAATAAAAAAAAAATGTAAAAAAAGCGTGTTAAAAAGAATAAACATGTAAACTAATATTTGTATGTCATGTTGGCAAAAAACATGTGGACACAATTTCTTTATCCCACCAACTGTATAACACTGTGTTTTGGGAAAAATAAAGTGATTTGGTTGCCAAGTTGAATTACTGCTTACTAATCACACTGTAACGTGACCGTACGCCATCTGCCGCGGACGTAAATGAGTTTAATTCGTAAACTTGCAGATATCCACAATTCTAATTTAATTGAACGAACAATTTAATCGTCGCCATGCAATTTGGATTTTACTGCTTTATAATTGGTTATTATAGTATCAATTTGGACCTCTGCGGTTGTATTTTTGAGTTTTATGGTAACACAGCAACATTTGTTGATATGGAGACGGTTTATGAAGAATAAACTAATTAAATACTGGTAAAAAATAATTATTCATTCACGCACGTCGTGCTACTTGTGTTACAAAGCGAAGAGATCGAGTTATAGTACCTACCCTACATTACACAAATATGAAAAACAATGAAGTGCCTGATTATAATTGAAGGGCAAATTGTTCAGTGTGTTCCAGTCATCAACAACATGCATTCTAATGAAAACGCTCCAGACTGAATTTTAACTAGGTTCATCAAAGGTACGTGGTAGACGAATGGTATCACATTCGACCAATCTAGAAGTCACGGGTTCTGATCCCACGATAGCATCGCACCGCTTAAGCATTTTTCTCGCATTATGTGCATATAACAAACACCATGTACCGACGGTGGAGGCAAACATAGTGAGCGAACCCGCAATTCGAGATCACCGGTATGTGTAACCCCTCCATTCCGTCTTGGACAAGCGCGGCGGGTGTACTCCCTATTTCCTCTAGGGGGAGACTCGAGCCCGGCTGTGGGACGTTGTAGGCTGACATTTTTTTATAGAACGTAACTTGCGTAATTTTTACCTAACTATATTTGATTAGTGATATGATAGTTTATTTATAATTCATAAGATGGCGACAAAACAATCCACCCTAGCTACGTGGTAGGGCCTCAAGCCCGTCTGGATGGCAACCACCTATGGTCTAAGTATGCCGGCATAATAACCTTGTGTTGTGTTCCGGCATTAGTGACCAAAGTTCCTGTACCCTTATGGGGCAGCAGCGTGTTCGCGATGCCACTGGCGTTGCAAACACCCATAGGCGACGGTAACTGCTAAATTCTAAGCGGGCCGTCAGCCTGTCTGCTGTCCTACAGCATTAAAAAAAAACATTTTCTGCACTTTGGCTTAACGAAATTCTGACTCCAGTGGAAAACAAACGGGGCATCGTTGAAATGAGCACGCAAGCATACAAACACGAACATCGGAACGCCTGCGTATTTATTGACAAATAGAATATCGGTTTTCTAGTACTCATAACGCAAGAGTTCTGCTGCTTAATATGGTACTAGACCCAAGTGGTGGGCGACGTTGTCATCCAAAAGAAACAAATAGCCATTTTTTTACATATTATGCTTTGCTTTAGTAGAAGACATTATATGTATTGCTTAGAAACAGCAGACAGGCTGACGGCCCACTCAATAGTAAGCAGTTAATAACATTTATAGCGTCGGCTATAAATGTTAGCGACGCTAGGGGCACCATACCCATAATAAGGATACAGGAACCTGGATCACTAATGCCGCGATACAACAAAAAGGTTATTATGGCGGCATATTTATAGACCAAGTGTGGTTGTTATCCAGACGGGCTTTGGGCCCTACCATGTAGGTTGTTTTGTCTGCCTGAAAGACGCTGCACATTATTACGGAAATAATTATAGATAATTATTTTAATTGATTGAATGTATTCCAAATGGATTTTAGGCAAAAAAATTGCTTTCTGCACTTCTCTATAATATATAAACTTTAACTGTGCCGAATCTCGTACTCCTCAATTTTCGTAAAAAGGGATAAAGTTTTCGCTTCACGTATTAATATATGTATAGATAAGTAATGCATGGACCAAACATTTCGCAGACGAGCCGGAGTCGAGGAGTCAAAGAGCCACCCACGGATTGCCGACCACTGGACTAGATGGATTATAATTATTTTATTAAATATATATGTTATTATCTAACCTAAATATTCGCTAAAACCGTTCTTATATTGGCAAATAGTACTTCACGTACAAACAACCAATCATCCCCACATTCCTCGGGACTTATCCGTTGCCAATGTTGCCAATACACAAATCCCCAATAGTTTATGTTCAATGTAAATATATTATTATCTTTACGACTGTTTTACATCGAAACTAATAGTTAGTTTATCTCTGATTGACGCCTAAATGCCATAGGATTTATTATTAAATAAATAATAATATTAAGGTATTGGAACATTTCAGACAACGTCATCTATTCAAAAACTAAATTGTATAGCACTTGTGTTATAGGTACTAGACAACTGATATAATACATATACTTTTCTTTTGTAAACAAATACATAAACACCCAGATGCTGGACGGGAATCGAACCCTTGACCTCAGTATGCGTACCGACTTGCGTTATCCGCCATTACGCCAGGTCCATAATGTATTGTTCTTCTAATTTGTTATTTTAGCGTTAATTATAGTTACCCTAAATTCCCCTGTCGGTATATTACTAATTCAAAGCTAGAAAAGAAAGAAAGCTTGCTACTGCAAGCTAGCAACTCAATGTAAAAGTAAATGAGATGTATAGAAATTAAATAAAGTACTGGTGGTAGCCCGAAACATACTAATATCTTACGAACGATAGAATAGTAACACTTGTTTAGATTACCACTGCAAAAATGTGACATCTTATTTGGAAATAGAAGGGGATGGCCCAAACGTAAACAATAAGATAATAAAAAAAAATCCCTTGAAATTCGTAACACTTAATTTTAATTATCTATGTAATATATAATAATAGAATATCAACATAGACAAAAATTTACCCATGCAGGGGCGGAGAAAAAAATACTGACCTCTGCGGCCGGGGTCGGCCTGTCGTAAAAGACGACAAAACAACCCACCCTAGCTATGTACGTAGCAGGGCCCCAAGCCCGTCTGGATGGCGACCACCTTTGGTCTGAGGTATGCCGCCATAATAACTTTGTGTTGTGTTCCGGCATTAGTGACCCAAGTTCCTGTACCCTTATGGGACAGCAGCGTGTTCGCGATGCCACTGGCATTGCCAACACCCATAGGCGATGGTAACTGCTAAATTCTAAGCGGGCCGTCAGCCTGTCTGCTGTCCTACAGCAATAAATGAAAGAAACGTACTACACATATTAAAATAGATCACAGTTCCAAAATAAACAACATAGTACATGTTTTATGGATATTATATAACTGATAACTTATCGTTTGTAAATAAATATACATAAACACCTAGACGCTGGACGGAAATCTGTTGTATGTATTGAAATAGCAATAGCCAACTGAAATTAACAAACGTTATTTTATTTAGACATATTACAGTGAGTGTTACAGTTACCACATACTAAAAAAATAGTGATGGTTATTAGTTATTATAATATAGTGTTGTGTCAACCGGTAAAGAAGGGACTAAAATTTATATTACAATAGAATCAAACCCGTCATAGGTTTCTTTCCCGTCCGTTCCGACGTGCGAAAGCTATAACTAAGTAACGTGCACTAATCAGTGATGGTGACAATTCAAGTTTTTCGCAGCAACCCATTAAAGCTTTTGACGACCTCCTGGCCTAACGGCTAGTGCACTCGATATGCTTGTGAGTGTCGCCGGTTCGATTCCCGTTCAGCCTCTGCGTGTTTATGTAAAATTTGTATTTATTTACAAGAAAAAACCATATATGTAATATATCAGTTGTGTAGTATGGGTACTACACAATTGATATACTACATATATCCTTTTTTTTATGGGTAACACAAGTGTTATGCAACTTAATTTGGTAGATGGCGTTGTGTGAAATGTTCCAATATATTTATTTACGAACCGAATATTCTGTTCGTCGAGTCGGTTTAGATTATTCGGCCGGGTAGAAAGCACAAAATTACTACAAGAAACATCTCTGGGGGCCGAGTAAAAATACTGACACCTGCGGTCTGGTGCGGTTTGTCGTAAAATGGGATAAAACAACCCCAGTTGGTATGGCTCCAAGCCAGTCTGGATGGCAACGACCTCTGATCTCTAAAATTAAATATGAAGCCTAACCTTTTGTTATTATCCGGCATTAGTTA
Organism: Malacosoma neustria; assembly: GCA_963693495.1. Taxonomy (NCBI): domain Eukaryota; kingdom Metazoa; phylum Arthropoda; class Insecta; order Lepidoptera; family Lasiocampidae; genus Malacosoma; species Malacosoma neustria. The sequence goes on from OY856397.1 coordinate 1,992,098, forward strand.
TACAGGTTTCAGTTGCATTACGCTAACGGCAGTGTGCGTCAGTAGCGGTGCAAACATCCATAGGCGACGGTAACTGTTTAGAATTTAGTGGGTTTTTAGCCTGTCTGCTGCCCCACAGAAATAATAACTATAGTCAATGAAGTCATTCAATCAAATAAAGAAATACATAATCTACAAAATTCATCGTTACGAGCATTAAACTTATGTAATAAACATCAAACAATACTGTGTTAGAGTTTAACGATCTTAAAGCTATTTGAATTAAATTCACTTTTTAAATTACGTAACTATTTTTTATTTATTGGCACTGGATACACGTCCTTTATTCAATTTACCCGAAGTGCTTTCAGGTATAAATAATAGTGCATGTTTTGCACATAATAACAAATTGTAAGTAATATTAATAACATTCTTTTATACAAATTATATTAACTTGACCCGTATCTACTAACTTTTAAATACGATTTTTAGTCGCTTAAAATTATCGTACTGACTTGAAATTATACATACTTATCAAGGTACGATAACTGTTCGATCCTTGCATAAAGGGTATTTGAAATCCCGCCTCCTGATTTACCCTCACTCTCGGTGAGGTAAATGGTACAAGCGAGGGTGGGACAAAAAATAATAATAAAAATCTATCCGTGCAGGGGCGGAGAAAGAATACTAACCTCTGCGGCCGGGGTCGGCCTGTCGTAAAAGGCGACAAAACAACTCACCCTAGCTACGTGGTAGGGCCTCAAGCCCGTCTGGATGGCGACCACCTTCGGTCTTAAGTATGCCGCCATGATAACCATGTGTTGTGTTCCGGCATTAGTGACCCAAGTTCCCGTACCCTTATGGGACAGCAGCGTGTTTGTGATACCACTGGCGTTGCAAACATCTATAGGCGACGGTAACTGCTAAATTCTAAGCGGGCCGTCAGCCTGCCTGCTGTCCTACAGCATTAAAAAAAAGTAAAGCAAGCCCCTAAACGTGCGGGACGGTCGACGTTCGACCTCCCTGAAGGCCACTCTGTGCGCCGCGCGCCATGCGCGATTGGCTTCAGTTACTCCAAACTCTCATTGGCCGTGCCATAAGAATGTGTGTTCAGTGTGCGTGACATTTATCTGGTGCCGTGCAACAGTTCCTCCGCGAGCGGACCTGAACCGATCCGGGAAGGGGTGGAATCAAGGTCAGTGCGAATTTCTTTGCCCACTGCAAGGTATCGCGTCTCTCTCACCACCGCTCCTCTCCCCCTCCTCTCTCATACAGTCCACTGCTCTCGAGCTATCCCTCTCATCCCTGTACGATACAATCTCTGTCCATGGCCGGCATCGTAAAATAACAATACAAAATAATGTTTATCCTAGTATTTTGGCCACGATCGCCTAAAATTTACATACGACGTCAAATGTTGCTACTAGACGAGATGTGTCGCGCCTCCCGCTAAAGGGTGTTACGATGTGCATGTACTCGTATGTATGCTTGCGTGCTCATTTCAGGGATTCCGCGCTTAGTTTCCCTGAAGTCAGAAATTCGTTAAGCTAAAGTGCAGAAAACGATATCGTCAACATCTTATGAATAAAAAATTATCATGTCACTAGTAATATAGTTAGGTAAAAATTACGCAAGTATCGTTCTTTAAAAATATAACAGCCCACAATGTCCTACTGATGGGTTAGGGCCTACTCCTAAACGAAACGGGGAGTACACCCGCCATGCTTGTCCAAGGTGGTTTGGCGAGTTACACATGCCCGTGATCTCGATATGCAGGTTTCCTCACCATGTTCTCCTACACCGTCGGTACCTGGCAAGTTTGCTAAAAAGTTACTTTTGGCGAGACAAACTGCCTAGCCGATACATGATACCAAGGCATTCGAACCCAGGATCTCTAGATTGGTCTCCGAGTGTAATAACACTGAGCTATCAGGTACCTTTAAGTCAGTGATTCCCAAAGTGGTCTATATCGACCCCTAGGGGTCTATGACAAACTGCAAGGGGTCTACGTCAGCGAAAAAAAATTTGGGGGCCCATGAAATGAAAATGGGGGTCCACGATAGTGGATCTCAACACATACACTGATAGTACCTATTTATTTACATCATACTATCTTATAATATCAAAACATATACATTATTTATAAAAGTACCTATGAAGTAAAAAATTTATTTTATGTTTATCTTATGTTTATTTAATGTTACGTATATTTTACATAACAGATAAAAAAAATTATTTTGAGTAGTTTTAATTTAAATTCAATTAATAAATGTATTAATTAACATGTGTTTTTACTTTAAGTTTTTAAAACTAAACTTCATTACAGTTAGAAATTTACAGGAAATCAATATCAGGTAAGTAGGGGGTCTACCCAATACGGAAAAACATGGCAAGGGGAATACGACACAAAAAAGTTTGGGGAACTCTGCTTTAAGTGATCCAGAAAATATAAAAAAAATCCCACGTATTGTCCTCGCTTTTATCAATCAGTACTATAATAACTTGGAAAGAATACGTATTATATTGTGAATTGTATAACATTTTTTTGGGTAGTTTTAGACTATCATTAGTTGGCTGGCTGCGCCAGTTGAATAAACGGCTTAAGTCGAAAATTGCGAAGCACGTCGTCACTTTCCGAAATCTGTAATGTACAACATTTATTTTATTACAGCTATTAGATAGCTGGCAACATTACGCAAAGGACAAGTGTTTCTGTGAATGATTTGCGATTCAATATATTAATTAAGCTTCAAAGGAAATTAATAAGTCTCATTCTTTGATGTCGTCTTGAACGTTTAAATGTTAAAGCAAGATTAGATTGTTTCAATTAGATCTGATATATTGAAACCTATTGTTGATGTTAGCTGCTATAAGTAATACAGGTCGTTTTTTATGGCTGCAATTCAGTAAACAGGCAAACAACCACCGACGCCTATGCATTGTCAACGCGCTACCGGTCTCAAAGATATTTTACTCATATATCGCCATTTTACGAAACACCCATATCGTACTGTGATGGAATAACAATCTGGAAGATTATTCTATTTTTTTTTTTGTTATGGGAAAGCAGGCTGACGGCCCAGTTAGCAATTTTCGTCACCTGTCGATGTTTACGACGCCAGGAGCACCTCTAACAGGCTGTCGGCAGCCGTATAGGGTACTGAAACCTGGTCACTTATGCCGGAACACAAAACAAGGTTATTATGACGGCATATTTCTAAACCAGGCGTGGTTACCATCCAGACGAGCTCGCTCCCCCCTACCACCACAAGTAAAATCTGAAAAGTACAAAACATAAACGTTCTTGAGAACCGTTTCGTACAGGAAAAAAGAGACTCCTGGAAATGGAACTGAACGTCCAACCGATAGCGGGCAGTGCGGTGGTAGAAAGACGACAGCTGTTCGGAACGTTACCCTTTGTAAAGGTGGTGGTAGAATACGCAGAGAAGCAAAGTCGATAAACGAAAATAAAAATACATTTCTGAATTATTAGTTATTGAAGTTGCCGCGTTGAAATACCCTGAGGACACAGGGGAATAATTAGCTTGTTCGCCACGACCGTGTGTCCACAATTGCTTGACCGCTTCAGGAAACACATAGCGAAATTATAGTTAACTTATATTCGAGAATGAATTTCTTGGACATTGGAAGGAAGGAATCACAAGGAATCCCTTAGCCTGCTAGATTTCGTAAAATAAAACATAACAATATCAAAAAGGGGTTAATGTCAGGCAGGCAGCCGGTTTAAAAACTAAGCCACAACTATTACAACAATTAACATGTTGTGCAGACCCTATATAATGCGGGATAAGGGCAGGAGGAAGAAGAAAACATAACAATAATATCAGCACTCGTAGACTAAACGTATGCTCTTTACATAATCTAACTTTAATTTTCTTTTTAAATTAATAATCATCCTACATGACATTGGCAAAATGCACAAGTGGTGTCATGCCATGATCTAAAAGAAAATTAAACATATATAAGGTGGTCTCGTCTCATTACCAGGACATTGAATAAGGTGGTATACAGATTTATTCTGCTAGCAATAAAGGAAGGGTATTTTTTGCCCTACCACAAAAAGTGTAACGGAGAGGTGTCCCCCGACAAAATGGCGCGCTGAAGTGTTGCCCTAAGCCAGTACACAACAGGGTACAAAGAAAATATTTCGTATGCAATCGAGATGAAAGCTTCGAATAACAATTTACAACCGATATTGAAATAGCTTATCTATATTTCTGGTTGGCGAATTTTAAAAACAATAACTTAAACTTGTTTAATGCATTAGGTGCAAAATGAAATTTCCATTTTCCCAGTCTTTCATTTCATTTCTGATCTTATCAGATCACTCAATACAACCACCTCCACGGCGATGGGGTCACGGGTTCGATTACAATTTCGGTGTGTCTATGAATTATATATTTATATTTAGGAAAGTGTATAAGTAATATATTATTTGTCTAGTACCCATACGGGATTACAAAACTAAATATATGCGAATTTTAGACGCTAGGCTCAAAAGTTCTACGTAAACGCAGATAAAGACGAAACAGTTTCAAACGGGGTTAATTACTTGACAAAATTCACTCTGTATTTCCTACCTGTCGATTGTATCATCCTATTTTTAACTCGCAACTATAATAGTTGTGCATTAGCCCACTTTCCCCATTTTTCTAACTAATCATCGGCAAAAAGTATGAAATTAAAAAACTAAATAACCATGAAGCAACACGACGAGGCCGTTAATTAGTTTTAATTTTAATAAATTTTGCCGGGATACAGCGTATTGTTCTCCGCCTAAAAAAAAGAAAACACTGAGCCTAACGACCGAGCGATGTCAATCACATTAATTGACAGCGTCTGCTCTTGCCCGCTATTTCGGAATACCAACAAGAATGTTTCACAACGAAATTCCTTAAACCTCAAATAGCTCAGATAAGATACATGACAAATCGCGGGAAAATTCGTATTGCATTCGTCTGGTTACTGATTCCAGCTGGCAACAATTCTTTTTCTGCTTATTAAAGAAAAAAAGCGATGATATTTTTACTGTGGAAGAACTTCGTTTACTGTATAATTATATATTATATCTAATACGCATCTAATATAAAAATAATATCGCCACCGAAAATATTCTCAACTAAACAAAACTAAAAAAAAATTGAGATCGCATAGATATTTTAGTGTAATTTTTGTGGTAGCCTTTATGCCCTAGCAATTTGTATGCATTAACTGGAATTAGGTACACATACGAGTATACTACATTAAATCGCCTAACACAGATTTTTGTTTTTAAAAGCGTAAATAAATTCTTTTGAAATAATCACTATTCATGAAGCGTATTACAGGCACATTGTTTTGTTATAGTTGTTTGTAACAACTATTACAAATCTTTATTAATTACGAGTCGAAGTGTATCAGACATAATAAGAAACCGGTTTTTCAGACATAATCCTAAAGCACTATGTTAATCAGACTTAATTGAGCTGTCGAAAGTATCCGGCGGAAATCTCAAATGGCAACTAGAATATAAAACATGATATAATATCATAATTAGGACCCGAAAGAGCGTGAGAAATTGGTCATTTAGCACGTGAGATGAGCCACAATATAACCACTCTAGGTTACAATTTAATTTTAATAAATTTATAGGTTAGGAAAGTTGCGAGGTGTTGTACTTGAGCAGTAAACAGTGGTATCAATGCCTAGCGGCTTTAAAATTAAAAAAATATACATGTCAACAAAACGTAACCTCAAAAGTTCACAAATCAACAAGAGAACGTGATAACGACAACGCGTGACAGAATGCAATCAAAAACAAACTGTTTTTACCGATAACAATATCATTTTAGGACAATACAATGTGATGTTTCGATCGTCAAACGTTACCAATAGACGGGAAATGAATAAAACACGGCCATTTTCGAGGAGCCTACGTATTTGACTATTGTGTTTTAAAGAAAATGACGCTTACCCTTTCAACGTCGAGGTCGGTGCCTGTACACAGTCTCTTGCCACTGCTACCGTTGTAAGCCATTATGCACCACAAAACAAAACACAAATCACAACGTAACGCGTTTTTTTTGTTACACGGACACGATAATACCTTCTCTCAAGACGGTTGCGAGCGGACTGATGAACGAATGAACTTTTACCAAACGCGAATGAAGGAATGAACTGAAGAGCGGCGACGCGCATGTGCTTACCATATCTAATAATAATACTTTCGTCCCTTTCTTTGTTTTACTTCCCGATAAATTTTTATTCAAATTTCTGGTTTAGTTTAATTTATATATATTAACTCTGTATTATGAAGATATTTTGATAATATTATTTATATATTATCACTTTTAGCGTCTAAAACTTGTATGATAATTAGAAACAAAGTTTTCTTGTGATGATTAAATTAGTATTCAGTTTATAATATTTTTTATTGCTGTAGGACAGCAGGCAAGCTAACAGCCCACTTAGGATTTAGCAGTTATTTATTTATTTATTTATTGTTAGAACTGTGTACATTATAATGTTGTTAGTACATTTTGTATCAACAGTTTGCCTTTTTAAGGCGTACAATATTTATAAATGTATTTTTATGCTTCAAATTATTACAAAATAATAGTAACATATTCATTTATTTGCAATTATAATTTTATTATAACTAATTTTTTTATTAATTTGAAACACAAAAAGTATAGAATTAAAATTTTAACAAATAAGAAATAAAATTATCATATTTAACTATATTACATTATATTTATAATTTATCCAATTAATAAAATAATATGTATCAATTTTTTTATGTCAATTCCATAATAATTTGCCCTTAATTTAGAAACTTGTCCTTCAGATATTCATCTAAGTTATAATACGACTTCTCAATTAACATTTGTTTCAATTTTTTTTTTTTAAAGAATGTTCAGAATTAGTATCTTGTAGCAATTTGGGCAAGTGATTATATATTCTGGGGGCCACACAAAATAAGCTTTTGTTCAGGTAAGTCGTATTACTAGGTGGGCAACAAATTTTGTTTTGATGGCGATTCATCATAAATTTATTCAATAGATGCATATTATTTCTTACAAACATTATTACTTCATAGATATATATACACGGTAGAGTAAAAGCATTTATTTTAAGAAAGTAAAGCTTACAACTTTCAATTTGCTTTAGATTAAATATGGACCTTATACATCTTTTTTGTGACTTAAATACAATATCTTTATCTGTTGAATTACCCCAAAATAATATACCATATCGTAATAAAGATGTCACATTACCATTATATGCAGTAATAACAGTAGACAAGTTGGTTTTTTTAGACAACATGCGTAAAGCGTATGAGTTACCGTTGCCTCTGTTTGCATTTTGCAAAGCCAGGGGTACGAGTACGGTGCTATCCACTCCACGTGGTGGTACTGGAACCTGGACAAAATAATTAATAAGTTAATTACAGAATTAAAATAAATCTCTTTCCTTATTTCGATTTCTCTTCATCTATAATGAATTTAAAGATATTATTAATAAATGGGAATATCGATAACAAAAATAAAATTGTGTACATACAAAATACAAATATATAAGGGATAATTTACAGCGACATTTATTCCCAAAATAAGTAGGAGAGCACTTGTGTTATAGGTACTAGACAACTGACATACCCCTTTTAGTCGTACTTGAAGGGAGACGTCAAAAAATTCCAATTATAAAGTTTTCGGCTTATCGAAACAATCGACTTGTAGAGGTTAAAATTTATTTCAACTAATTTTGAGTTAGACAGGTGAAATAAATAAAAATCATAGTTATAAAAAAACCCTGTGTACATTATCGGTAAATATTCTTAGTCAGTTTTCAAATAAAATCGAATTTAGAAATAAAACAATGTTACTTGTATGTTTGAGATACAGAAGTTCAATTTATTTTTTCGAGTAATAGAGGGATAATAAGTACTGAATTTGCTTATGGGGGATTTAATGCGACCTAAAGATGGTTCAGATTTCGAGCAATGGAGGTTTAGGGTAGGGTTGCTAACCATACTTTATAATAAAGTATTCTACTTTATTTTTGGTAATTATACTTTATACTTTTGCATACCAATAAAGTATTTGAAAATACTTTATTTCCAACCTTTACTGTGATGTGTAAAACAAATTATGAGTACTTAACTATTTAACGGTACACATAAGTCATATTGGCACTCGTTGGTTATCTCTACTTTCAGCCATTGACACTTTTGTACTTAATTGGGCACCAATATGTAATTATTTTATGAGTTGAGTTACACTAAATATTAAAGCTGAGTGATCAACAGGATAGGGAAATTGTTGAAATTTATGTACACTTTACAAGCCACATGCTGAATATATTTAATAAAATAATAAAACTTCTGGAAGGAAATGATGTAACTATACTGAATATCCATAATATTATGGCTGATTTAAGAAACGAATTAGAACAAAGAAAAAATACCGTCGCTTATTTACCGTCGCCAGTGTTTGTAACGCCAGTGGCATCGCGAACACGCTACTGTCCCATAAGGGTACAGGAAGTTGGTCACTAATGCCGGGACACAACACAAGTTTATTATGGAGGCATACTTAAGACAAGAAGAAAGGTGGTCGCCATCCAAGCGGGCTTGGGGCCCTACCACGTAGCTAGGATGGGTTGTTTTGTGGCCTTTTCGCCAGGCCGACCCCAGCCGCAAAGATCTGTATTCTTTCTCCGCCCCTGCACTGACGACAATATATACTTAAAATGTATCTGATAGCATAACAAATGTAAAAAAAATATTTCATATTTACTCTCCGTTCCCACCACTTCAGCTTTTACTGAGAGTTTTTTCAGTAATGAATCTAAAGTGGCGAGAAGAGAGAAATAAAGCGTCAATTATTGTAATTTAAAACGAATTGTTTATTTATTTAAATTTTGACTGTCAAACAAGCTTTTAAATATTTAAATATTGCAAAAAATTTTTAGCATGTGCAAAAGCACACAAAAATACGTTATAAAGGCAATAAAAACATAAAATTTTAAAAATACCTTTTTCCTTCCAAATACTTTATTTTTTTCCTGTCCAAACCATTTATACGTTTTTTTTTGTCAAAAATAGACAACCCTAGTTAGGGCAGTTGAAGAGAAGGGAACAGGACATTTTTTCGAGTTTGTGAGGTTTTCGAGTCATCGAGTTTCGACATAAAGAGGTTCTATTGTATTTTTCTTTTGTAAATAATTACATACTATACAAAAATACCCAGACTCGAGTCGGGGTTCGAACTTGAGGCTTCGCAAGCGTAGTAGCAATTGCTACGGGCCCCACGCAAAAAGTGGCCCCGCATATTTAAACCTGCTCATCTCTGCCTGAGCGTAATTTTTTAAATGCAACTTATTAACACGTGGTAAAATAATATATTGAATTTATTTGATATCACAAAAGGCGAAACGTTTTATCTTTTCCTACTAACACAATCTACCTCATACAATCGGTAACCCCATTATTTCCTTGGCGAAAATAAAACAGAATTTCATACGATAAAAGCACATGTTACAAAAAGTCGCTCGTATAAATGTGAAGAATTTGAGTCGGTTCGATAATGAACTAGAGCTCATTATCGGGCCGCGGACTGACTCAAATTCTCCTGTAGACACTACATCAGCAAAGTAGCCAACTGTAAGGTCATAACCGGCGAGACTGTCACTGCACAACACCGTCTTCATGTTATGGACCTCTGCGTGAAGTCCAAAGACTAACGTGTTGAGCGCTTCCATTGCCGAATCAGGTGGTGGCTACTTGATGAAGTCACGTCCCAGGAGCTTGCTTGAGCCATCGGCGACAAGTGCATTGGTGATGTAGTATTTACGTTGGTGGTGTAGTTTGAGGTATGGAAGCACACTTGCGCCCAGGTGCGGGGTCCTTTGAAAAGGTTTGCTTCGGGCCCCGCGCTTGCTTAATCCGGCACTGTGTATAGATAAGGATAACGTATGTACTTCTTAAGTATTCTTTATTCTAAGTGTTAGATCCCGGTTGCAAATATGCCTCAGAAGTATGCTGTTGAGTATACTCAAAGGGCTCTAATCCCTGTTCGGTCAGTGCCCTTCAATGGCTCTTCTTCCTGACCAAGAAATGTGGCTAAATTTGCGGTAAAACCGAGCGGTGCCCAGCCTATGCCTGACTTATGGACTGAGTATTCATAGTAGCTGTAGTAAGAAGAAATCCAATAGATGGCTTTAGTAATCTGTATCTCGTGCTGAAGTCCGATCGCGTCACGCCAGGTGGCGTTAGAAAGCAAAGATTTCGTACTAAAAAAGCGTCATTGACAGTTTTCTAATTGGTTGATTCAGTCATATTTGTGCACGCGTCAAAAATGGTCACCAGCAATGAGAAAATACACTATATTTTACAGTATTTCTTTGATATAGGAGGAAACGCAAGCCAAGCGGTTGAAAATTATAAATTGGGAACATATTTCTGACGACGACGCGACTATATGACTAAGAATAATACTCATTTACTTTTATTTTATATATCAAGACGAATTATAATAACAATTTTCATTTATTACATACGAATGTTATTTACGTAAGCATTTTAGATAACTTGTCGAAAATCCTTGGTCTATCCAGAACTGCGATCTGGGCCACAAGATCGGCGGGCCAGTTTATTCGTTGACCCAGGCGATAGGTGTACAGCGAGGTTTTTTGATGTCGACCATCTTCCCCAGAGTTCCACATACTCGATCCCCCAGGTCGAGGGCAATAAGTTTTTCCTCGAAAAAAACTTCAGAACAGTAAGTTGTATACTAGAACGAGTGTCAATAGTTGCAGATTCATACCAGATTGTGCAGGCAAGGAGACCAACAGTAGGCGTTGATACCTATAAATGCGCTACAAATCACACATACATAGTAAAATAACTTATCATCAATTTTCAAGGTACAGATTTTATCTAGTTTGGAATCTGGAGCTAGCATCTATTCCTATTTTTTTATCTAAATTAATTAGAACTTGTTTTACATATTGATGGACCTACCCGCATAGTGAATCCATAAAATGCTAATTTCATATCTTATAAAATGTCTAGCCATGCCGCTTCCGCCAGGCCGGCAAGAGGGGTAGACCCAAAAAGTGTTGGTTTGATATAAATGGTGATATATTCGTACGTGCCAATAGACACACCATCTGGGACGCCAAAGATCGTGTGAACATGAGAAGATAAAGTTGAAAAGTGGGCACCGAAGCGGAAGATTGGATTACTCATGAGTACAGATCTGCACGAAAAATAATAGATTTGTCTCAAATTGATTTTACATTACTGCCATCCCCATCCTGAAAAAAATATTTAGTAATAATCGATATTTTTTTAAGACCATTTCCTCTGCTTGTTGAAAACTTGAATCACAGGGATCTTCTACAAACATTTGATGTGATAAGAGAGGAGAGGGTGACCAGAACAAATTATTTAGATTATAATATAAACATTATTTGACGACCACTGTGGAATAACGGCTAACGCACATCGATGCGTTTGCGGAGGTCACGGGTCCAATTCCCATCCTGTATCTGGGTGTTTATGAACAACTTAAATTAATTTATACAAGAAAAGTATATATGCAGTTATATTAGTTGTCTAGTACCCATAATACAAGTGCTATGCTACTTACTTTGGGATTAGATGGAGTTTTAAAAAATTTAAATAAAAATATGTTCTCCGTGGCAATCTAACGATCCAGATACGATCGTACCCGGTTACTTGTGTAGTCACATAACCAGAACCAGGGACCACTTGGAAAATGAGATTATCTGCCACTAAGACCTTGATAGGTCACTTCAATCTCGATCTAGGAAACAATACTTGCCACTTGCCCAAAGCGATTTTTTTATTGCTGTAGGACAGCAGACAGCCCACTATATAATAGTTATCAATTATTATTGTCCTCGCCTATACATAGATGATTGCAACGTCAGCGACACAGCTAACACAATCGCCCGCTTATTATTAGGGGTGGCGGCATATTTAGAAGCGAGAGGTGATTGCAATCCACTCAGACTCATCCCTACCCTGAATTATTATGGATGATAGTCGATTACCATACAACACTAGGTGTAAATGTCCGGCAATATTTGAGTGAGAAATGCTAAAGAAATACATTTCACAGTAAGAATTCTTTCTATTATTAAACCGCGGCAGACGCGGGTGACGAAGAATTTCAATACAAGCTAATCCCTGCCAAGTTATGCCCAGCCCGTAATGCGGTGGCCCACTCTACACTATTAGGGGGTCGCTCTCATCGCTACAAGTGCAGTTTGCCTCGAAGCTTCCAACTACCTTAAATGATAAATATGAGAAGAAGAAATCTTTTTTCTACCCTTATCCCACATTATATGGAGACGGCACAACATGATCTCTCTTCACCCTCCTATATTAGTCATCATCTCAACATTCACACCTTTTTTCGCAACCTATTTTTTCTATGTTCTAACCTCTCCTTTGATACATCCAATACCTATCTCTGGGGTTTTTCTTGTCACATGGCATTATTTTATACGCGTTATATGACCATACCATGCTAGTCTGTACAGCAGTGTGGCAGCACCTTTAGTCAGTGACGCTATTTTCGAATTTCCTTTGATATACCTATTCATTTCTAATTATATCAATGTTCGTAACCAGACATCTGCGGAGAAAGAATACTAACCTCTGCGGCCGGAGGTCGGCCTGCCGTACAAGCCCACAAAACAACCCACCCTAGCTACGTGGTAGGGCCACAAGCCCATCTGGATGGCGATCACCTTTGGTCTTAAGTATGCCACCATTATAATCTTGTGTTGTGTTCCGGTATTAGTGACCCAAGTTTGTGTACCCTCATGGGACAGTAGCGTGTTCGCGATGCTACACTCATAGGCGACGGTAACTGCTAAATTCTAAGCGGGCCGTCAGCCTGTCTGCTGTCCTACAGCAATAAAAAAAAACCATCTCAGCATTCTAGTGTATATTAATATACTTTACCCACATAGGTAAAGGCTACTGCCTTACCTACCTCACGTACCACCATAAAGCAATACTAACCTTTGCTTTGTTAAAACTGCTAACAATTTAAGTCATTAACATGATGGTAGCAGCCATTGTAATTTAATAGAGACCAGATAAAACTTTTTTGTAACTAGGTAGATATGAAATTACTGACAGAGGGCAATAATAATTATAACATAGACTTTTCGTCAAACATAACATCTGGGAACTAAATAGCCGTTATACGAGAACCAGAGTGGTTGACAGCGCAACTAGAGGACCGACCTACTGGAATCCAAGTATACGGCAGTCAATGTAAATAGCAAAATTCTCTCCCAGATAACAATCGGTTTGTTATGCTATAATCTTGAACATTCCATTTTGTGTATAACTAAAAAGGATTCACGTTTAATAATACAACATAGAAATGTTATTTAGATTCACTAAAGGATGTGGTCATGACATGTCGTTGAGAGGTTTGGATATCCGCAGCAGTGCCCTCGATGGGGCACCTTCTGTGAGGTACTATTTCACCTCGTCCGCTGCTTGGGGTACAAAATAAAAGATGCAGTTTCATTTATTAAATTGTCAACAACAGCTGAAAATGCGGCAAACAGATAATCCAAATTTTGTTAACAATAAAAAACTCGATGTAAAGATAATTTAAAAATATAAGTAAAAAAAAATAGAATAGAAAAAGGGTGATTAAGAGAATAATTATATTGTAAAACAATGTATGGGGTGCTTTTTGTGGCATTTCATCATAAACCCTATTGAACACAACTATTTCTATTCTAAGCTTATTGGAGATTATTTTTTATTTTAGTTTACTATTGAAGTGTGCTATCTAGTTTTTTTTTAACTATTATTATTTATTCATTACTAATCCTCAGTTTTATAGTATTCATTCTTTTACAATTTCATCAAGTTAATGCTTAAAATAGTGACAGTAACATTGAAGGAAAACTCATTGGAACAGACTCAATAAATTCTACTTTGCTTATAACAATCATTTTGTGCATATTAAAATTATAATAAATCTCAGTGTGGAGCCGGTTTATGTCCGTCGACATAGAAGTTTCTCGTCGCTTGAGGCAGTTGTATTTCTATTCCCTCTAACTCTTTTGTGAGAACTATTTGACAACCTAAAATTTACAAAAAAAAGAAACATGTGAATTATCAAATTTTACTTGATAACACCGTTTTTAAACACTATTAGTTAAACTAGCATATTAAAAGCCATTGAGACGATAGCCATAGAAACACTATATTACCCACCTAATCTAGAATTTTCCTTTAAAAATGGCGCCATATCTAATAAATCATCTTCTTTTTCTTCCGACGGCGGTAGCTTATCCAAAAATTCATGTGGTATGTATACATGACATGTTGTACAGGCTAATGATGCTTCGCATGCACCTGAAATAGAAAAATTAATACATAGCTCATTCTTAATAAGCCACCAAAATAAATTTACAAAATATATTCTTGTTACATTTATGATTTTCTATAAAGATACAACTTTAATTATTCATATTCTCATGTGGAACAAACTAAGTAAAATATGAACATAATTTAAGTATAGTACATTAGATTAGATAAGAAACAATCAGCCTGGGCCATGGATCGGCAGGCCATATTTATGTCTGAGCTCAGGCGTGAAGGATAGAAGGGTTTCTAAGTCAGATGTCGGCCATCTTTCCTGAAGTCCCACATACACCCGATCTCCTGGGTCAAGTGAATAAAAATAAAGTAGAAGAATTGACCAAATGAGAGTCAGATGACAGAAGAAATAGGATAAGAAATATCTTTCTTATACATACATACATATATACAATCATGCCTCTTTCCCGTAGGGGTAGGCAGAGACCACTTCTTTCCACTTGCGATCCTAACATACTTGTTTCGCTTCGTCCATTTTCATTATTCCCTTCATACATGCCCTTCGGTTTAGGGTACTCTTGACCTGGCCTTTTTTCAAGACATCCCTGATCTGGTCTCGAAACGTCCGCCTAGGTCTACCCCTTCCAACACTTCCATTCACACTCGCCTTATACACTTTTTTCGTCAATCGTTCTTCATTCATTCTCTCAACATGGCCAAACCATCTCAGCATACCTTTCTCAATTTTTGTCACTACATCTTCTTTCAGACCACAACGTTTCCTTATCTCACTATTTCTGTCACTCAGTTTAACTCCTATCATACTTCTTAACGCTCTCATCCCAACTGCATTTATTCTGCTTTCATGTTTCTTCAGCGATACCCAACTTTCACTTCCGTACATGAGTGTCAGAACCAACACCCCCTCATGCACAGCCAGACGAGCCTTGTTAGACACCTTCCGACTGTTCATAAAGGAATGCAAAGCTCCATTCACCATGTTTCCTACATTCACTCTTCTTTCAATATCACTCTCACCTTTCTTATCCTATTTCTTATCAGTTATTGAAGATGATGTAATTTATTTTTGGCATCACATCTATTCATGCATAGGGTAGAACTAGTCTAAAACCAGTTATATGGTGTTTTTTTGTTATGATCAGAACAAAGAATTAAAACATACAAACCCTCCATAGGAATTTCATATCGATGTGCTAAATATAATATGTTGTCCCCAACTTTTCCTCTCACTTTTGTTTTGTTGCCATCTTTATCAACATATACAACATTAACGCTGAAAAATAAGATGAACATAAAAAATTTTACTTTACAATACTGAGCTTTGACCAGACTCATAACATATTTTAATGAAAATATATCTTATATATAATTCTGTTACAAATTTAACAGTTATTATTTACAGTAAATATGTGATAGGGAAGACTTTTTGAAAACCATAACTTTCAAATATGTATTAAAATGTAATTTAATTGTGTAGGTACATAAAACAAACGAAGAACAAGTGGTATAAACTATAATTTGTATCTCAAATATAGTGTTTTTAATACTCACACTTCATCATCAGACCTTGGATCTTGCCACTCATATTCTCCGTGCTTTAAAACTGCAAATAAAATTATTTTCTTACTTAACTCCTTCGTAAATCGCCTAATAAATATAAATTAGAAACATACTTGATGTTACATGGATTGGTCTTGCTAGACGAGGACTACTAGCTGATATAGTTTTTATTGTTACAACATGTAAAAAGCGCTTGCAAAACAAGTGCAACATTATGAAATTAAAAGGTCATAGTAAGCAGAAAATAATAATAATAGTAAATATTAGGTTATAAGTTATCGCAACTTTCATCAACTTTGTAAAGTTTGTAACCAATGACCAAAATTTAGGCAAAGCAGCTGATTATTTTTGACTGAAAAATGACATTGACATGGTTGTTGTTTTAATTTGCCAATCTGGCAGGCAAAGGAACATTGGCATGGCTGCTGTCGTTTTGTCACTTTAATATTTTTTTCTTTAGGTAACAATTTAAATTGTGAATACGATAAACGATTGTTAAATTCTAATTGTTGCATACTTCGATCAATAATAGTACTATTTGTGATCGAAAGTCGCATAACATTATGTAATTTCATTATCTTTAAAGGTCGATTAAATTTTTTTTGGTGGATTTGACATAAAGATGTTATGCGTAAAGAAATTGACAAGATGTAGGCAGAGGAGAGGGTGTCATAGAGGAGTGTGAGTCCGCTTGGTCCTCTCCAGCCTTGATGGTGCCCAAAAATAATGGTTGTATATTTCTGCGTCGATTATAGGAAGTTAAATGTAGTTACGAAAACGGACGTTTACCCTATGCCGCTTATTGATGAGCTCGTTCAGTCAACAAAAAGGAATTGTTTCTTGACTTTTATAGACATGCGTAGCAGTTTTTGGCAAGTGTTAGTGAAAGAATGCGATCGTGACTAAACGGCGTTTGTTTCACCTTTTGGTACTCTCCGTTTTGTTTGCATGCCCTTAAGCCTCAAAAACACGCCATCTACCTTTCAAAGGCTCGTCGATCGACTTATGTCTGGTTCATTTCTCAAAGACGTTACGCTTTTGGTTTACCAAGACGATCTGTTGATCTTACCAGAAGGTTTTGAAAAGCATATTGCTGATCTTCGCACCGTCTTTGAAAGATTGCGTTTTTAAGTTGCGTGCAAATTGTCAAAAGTGTGTTTTTGCACATGATGACGTGAAATACCTCGGTCATGTCATCACTCATGATGGGATTTCACCTGATAACGAAAAAATACGTGTTGTATCCGAAATGAAACCTCCTACAACGTTGCATCATCTTCGAACATTTTCACAGACGTGCTCGTGGTTTCGAAAATATATTCCGAACATTAATTTGGGCCGTGGGGGTTACATTGATGGTTATTAAGTAATTGTAGGCGTGACTTGCTTACATTGAAATCTCCGTCTGGTAAGTTAGTTAGGTGGGCTCTTAAGTTACAAGGTTTTAATCTACAGTTTCAGTACACACCTGGAGTTGCTCATACCCTTAGTCATTCTCCTTGTGAATCCGATACTAGATATCAGTGTGATTTGTGTTCAGTTCTGGTTGACTTGCCCACGCGTCGTCCAAGCGACTTGCATCAGGCTCAGTTAGGATCGTGCGGTGTTCCGCAGGGATCGGTTTTGGGACCGCTCCTGTGGAACATCGGCTACGACTGGGTGCTGAGAGGCGAGCTCCCGTCGGGCGCCGACTTGACGTGTTACGCGGACGACACGCTTGTCACTGCCCGGGGGAGCTCGCACAGGGAGGCGACGTTGATAGCCACGGCTGCGGTGTCACAAGTGGTGAACCGCATCCGGCGCCTGGGCTTGAAGGTGGCCCTTAACAAGTCAGAGGCCATGGTGTTTCATGGCCCCCGACGTGCGCCGGCGCCGGGATCACACATTGTGGTCAGTGGGGCCCGGATAGCTGTCGAGTCCACCATGAAGTATCTGGGATTGGTGCTCGACAGCCGATGGGAATTTGGGCCCCACTTCCGGCGGCTGGCGCCCAAGCTGATGTGTGCAGCGGGCGCGCTTTCGACGTTGCTTCCCAACTTGGGGGGCCCGAGCGCCGCCTGTAGGCGGTTGTACGTGGGAATCGTGCGGTCCATGGCCCTGTACGGGGCCCCTGTTTGGGCGTTGGACATGACGGCCAGCACTCTCGCCATTCTGCGCAAGCCGCAGAGGGTGATGGCCGTCAGAGTCGTCCGCGGGTATCGCACGATTTCCTACGAGGCGGCTTGCGTCCTGGCCGGATCCCCGCCCTGGGACCTAGAGGCGAAAGTACTCGCGTCATTATATCGATGGCGCGAGGAAGAGCGGGCACGGGGCTCGAGGCCGGCGCAGCGCCAGATCGCGCTGCGCCGAGAGGAGCTCCGTCAGGTCTTGGTGGCGGAATGGCGGCAAAGGCTTCTGCGCCCTACCGCCGGCCTCGCTACCGTCGAGGCGATCCGGCCAGTACTCGACGACTGGCTCGGGAGAAGGCACGGCTCCCTGTCGTTTAGGGTGACGCAGGTGCTGTCGGGGCACGGCTGCTTCGGCAAGTACCTGTGCCGCATAGACAGGGAGCCGGACGCTCGGTGCCATCACTGCGTCCACGGCGGGGAGGACACGGCGCAACACACACTCGCCGAGTGTGTAGCTTGGGAGGAGCAGCGCCGTGTCCTCACAAATGAAGTAGGAGGAGATCTGTCGCTGCCGGCCGTAGTGCGGAGGATGGTCGGTAGCGCAGAGTCGTGGGACGCAGTGGTGTCCTTCTGCGAGGACGTGATGTCGCAGAAGGAAACTGCGGAACGGGAGAGGGAGATCTCGACTCCCTTCCCCGGCCGCAGAAGGCGCACCGGGCGCAGGGGAAGGGCGGATAACGCCCTTTTCCGGCCCCCATGAATGGGTCCAGGGGCGAGGGACTTGGGGTAGTCCCCGCCCCCTATTCGATGGACCCGAGGCGGAGACGCGTGCGGGTGTCGGCGCGCGCCTCTGATGCGATGCACGGGGTAGTTAAACACCTCACTACCCCGTGCAGGAGACGAGGCCCGGACAGACCGGGCCAGCACTAGTGTGGGGCTGCGGAAGAATCTGGATTCCCGCGGCCCCGCGCGCACGTGTGAGGAGACACCGTGGTGGTGGTTTTAGCCGGTAGGAGTCCGGCATGCCCCTCCGCCTTTCCCCAGGCGGAGGTAGTCCATGAGGATTTCCCCACCCCGTAAAAAAAAAAAAAAAAAAAAAAAAAAAAAAAAAAAAAAAAAAAAAAAAAAAAGGCTCAGTTAGGAGACCTAGAACTTAACAAAATATTATCAGATATTGAAAAGGTTACTGACCCCATATTAAATATTCGACCTACGATCGGGAATTATTATCGATATATATGGCAGTCAAACATTTCCGCAAAACATTCGATGGAAGACAACTCATAATATTCACCGATCACAAGCCGCTTACATTCATATTGTCAAAAATGCAATCAAACACTGAAACGCCAAGGCGAACACGACAAATTTTGTTTATCGGCGAATTTACGACAGATATACGTCATATCAACGGTAAACAACATATAGTCGCCGACGCATTGAGCCGCATAGAAACGATATCCTGCCCATCTAAGATATCGCCACCGCGCAAGAAAAGAACAGACAACAACAATCCGCAGTTACTACAAGATAACAGCTGTTGTACGCTCAAGAAAATAATAATACCAAATACCAACGTCGAGTTGTATTGCGAAACATCTACGCCATACCTACGACCATACATACCAGAACAGTACAGACAAGAAGTTTTTAACGCCGTACATAATATCAGCCATCCCGGAACTTGTACAACACGCAAGCTTATACGCAAAAATACTTCTGGCCATCAATGAATAAGGATATCACTCAACGAACTCGAACCTGTATACAATGCCAGAAAAGCAAGATACATCGACATACATTCTCGTAAACCTCTACTTTCCCGCCAACCGAGCGAATGCAACACCTACACATAGACATCGTTGGAAGATTGCCTACTAGCACCCAAGGACACTATTATCTAGTCACCATGATCGACAGAGTAACGAAATGGCCAGAAGCAATACCAACGGACACAATATCAGCTGAGCGAATTAGCGATATTGTTTACCAACATTGGACATCACGATTCGGATGCCCTACAACCGTAACTACAGATCAAGGTCGACAATTCGAAAGACAGTTATTTCAAAATCTATGAAAATAATGGGTATTAAAAAAAAACGCACAAGTCCGTATCACCCGCAATCAAATGGGGTCATTGAACGCTGGCATCGCTCCTTCAAGACGTCCTTGCGCGCAAAATTAAGCGACACAAATAAGTGGTTGGAACAACTGCCTACAGTATTACTTGAACTTCGTGCCGCGCTACGAACAGACACAGGTGTAAGTCCTGCCGAATTAACCTACGGATGTAACTTACGACTCCCAGGTGATTTCTTTACACCAAGTACTTACACGACTACTATGGAATAGCCTTACGTCGAAAAATTACGTGATATTATACAGCAAAACAAGCCACAAGCCATTACTGAACACCACAGCAATAATAAACGCGTATTCGTGCATGAAGATTTACTGCTCACACCATTCACGGACAATGCTGACCACAATTCATTCCTCACCACTCTATCATAGGCCTTTTCTAAATCTTAGTTTTCACTTTAAAAATATATCGTTTTTGATACAATTTTCGATATTGGGTATTTTGTATCGATATATGGGAATAAAATATATCGAAATACGAATTAAAATCATTGATTTATCAATACTTTATCAACTTGCTTGGACATGCTGTTACAATTTCCTTTACTTTGATATAATTAAATTACATTAATTTGTTGGTGGCCCCACTGAAGTATGAAACGTCCATGGGTGGCCCTAATAATGTGTCATGTCAATGTCATTGTCATAATTATGAAAAACGTCAACAAAAAAAGCCATTTTGGTGATTTTGGTCATATTTTCATAATGTTTTACATTATAAAATTATTGATTTTTATTACAAAGGTGGCGGTTTAATGGGAATATTTTTAATTAGTTTATTTTTCGTGTATTAATAAGTCACAAGGTAATTAAGTTTATTTCTATATTTATTAGGTAATGATTGGATTTATCCAATAAAACTCGGTAAGTTTTATATGACGTGTATTTCTGAATGTCTTGTATCTATTGGCATTAAAATAACCTTTGTGTAATTTTTATGTACTCATATGGATAATACATCACAGTTTGGCGTGAAATTCAACTGCAAGTGCAGTATTAACAATGTTTAAAATTCATATTATTTTGAATATAAAATATATTTAACATTCAATTAATTTCAATGTCATTGATTTATACTTTGTACCACCTTGTATTTTATATCATCCTTTTCATAATTATAGTATAAAAACTAATAGAATTTATTTATTTATTATTTTAATTAGAACTTTTATAAAATAATTGTTTGTAAGTTTTATATGTATGATTCCTTTGTTAGTTTATGGTAGAAAATAAAAGTTTCTCATTTAAATCATTGGGATAATGTGTTATATATATATATATATATATATATATATATATATATATATATATATATATATATATATATAGTATAAACTACAGTATAATCTTACTAATCCAGCACTATTCCAAAAACCAGAGGGTGTCAGATTATTGGAATGTTCGGATTACTGGATTATACAAAAAAAATCACAATAAAATAAAGCATTTCATAAAGATAATATAATGTACGTATTTACATATTTGTGTTCTTGTTCGACAGGTTTTATTGTAACTGTAACATAGATCAAAATTAACATGTAATTACATTTTTTTCCCCTTTTGCTATCTTCAATCAGCTACATAGCCATAATTAGATGGTTTCCATGTCCACATTGATTATAGGTGGCACTCCTGTAAGTGGCACCATTATAGTGTAATTTTGGATTTAGATTCTCTAATTTGCTCTGTTTCTTCGATGTGGGGAGGCGTGGGCGGAGGTTGCCGGATTATTGGAAGTATTAGTCTATTGAAGTGCCGGATTAGTTAGATTATACTGTATATAGCCAACTTCTGTTTAACAAAAAACTTCTTAAATCATTGAAATTCCTAAGGTTTGTTTGGTTTACATTGTTACCTTTGTATTGAAAGTTTATGTAGCATAGTCACCACCATCAATAGTGAATGTGTTAATTAATTAGTTGTAATTATTCAATAAAAATGTTTCCACTATATCCCATAATTAAAATACTGGCAAATTACAAATAGCAAACAAAAATAACTGATAACATCACTTAAGCCAAAAAAACTTACTTACTCCTACTTAAACCTGAAATTGTATTGTTTTTGCCACTCTGTTTAATGAAAACTCTTTATGATGCAACAAAATACCAGGTCCCTTTAGTTTTGCTAAATACAGTTTACACTACTTAAACAATTTTGTTTAAAGACTGGTAAGAAGTGAAAAGCCTCCTTCAGCTCATGCTAGTGTGCTCCATTCAGAGCTGCTTGTCTTCAAAAGGGACCAGCAGCTAGGGATGTTAGTACACTACATTGCTCAAGCGCAACAGTGGCCACATGACCCATTCGGCCGAAGAAACAGGTGACCATTAGGTTCGCTGTGCTTCTTCCACGAACAGCTCTTATTGGATTTAGCTCCCCTTGGAATACCCACAAGGTCAATTGCTGTTTTGTTTCAGGGCTCATAGGCATATATCATCATATATCCATGATTCATCACCTGTCACGATTTTATACACATCTTTTGAAGTACCATGGTCGAACTTTTTAATCATTTCCTTACACTACTTAACACATGCCTTTTTTTGAATGATTGATAAATTATCTGGTATCCAAAACAATTTTTTTTTAAATTGTGTTTAACAAGTGTTCATGCAAAATCAAATGTATTGAAGTTGAGCTAATGTGCAAGGATGCCTCTATCTCACAATATGTCATATGAAGATATTCCATTCAGTTCACGCACTGCATCAATGTTTTTTGACACAACCGATTTTGGACGGAATTTGTCGGCGGCCGAATTACGACCACGATTAAATTCACTACACCAGTGATGTACTGTGGTTTTTGATGGTGCTTTATCGCCATACAAAGAACTGATTACATCAACACATTCTTGTTAAGATAATCCACGTCAAGGTTGTGAAAAACAATCCAATGAAAATCTCTTGATATTTCGATTTTTTGGTCAAATTGATTATCTTAATTCACTGTAAACAAAACAAATAGCACTTTTACATCAGTATGTTTATGCTAGAAAATGTCAAACTTTATTATGGTGTTGCCAAATTTTAGCTATTGATATTAGTGTTGCCAGCTCCCAAAATATAAATAGTACCCTCGTGAGAGCTAAAGCTAACATAACTATGACTTACATTTCATCCCACTCACCTCAAGCAACTAAAGTTGTTATATTGAGCCAAAGTTACATTGGCAATCATTATCATAGTGCAATTTATCTGTGCGTTTTTTGTATTAGTGCTTGTAAGAACTTGTTCTTTTTTCAAGGAAAACCTCTTATGATTAATAAGTCCTCTCAACCGGGAGGGATCAAGGGGTATGTAGGACCCCACTTCATACAGTAAAAAACCCCACTTCATACACACATAGCAAAATAAATAATAAATAACAGTCCTCTAATATTTGTAAAACACAGAAAACTTAGTAGAACTGAATTGGGAGTACCACAAATTCATATTTTAGTTGTATAGTTTTTCTTTTCTGATTTCTGACTTTTTCTTCTTCACTTTGCAAGGTGTTTGGCATTACTGGTAGTGAGTCCATTGACATGCATATCAACGTCAAATCAAGTCTACCGTTAAATATCCGCTAAATGTAGATTAAAAGCTTTGAACCATGTATATGTTGATGCATGGCCAGCTTTATCAAACTATTTTGTGTCCACTTTTTATCTGTAGGATATTCGTAATTAAAATCCAGAGTATATCAGTTTAGTACTTGAGGAATAAAATCTGCATTTGCATATTGACAGAACTATCTCTGCAGAAAAAGTTTCCAAGTTCTGCTAGTGTCTGATATCAGTCATGGTCCATTTATTTGTCCAATTCGATGTTTACAATTTTTTGTATCTGTGGCAGAACATTCTTCATAATCAGGTTTGAAATCATCATTTTTGAAATGTTGAGACCAGTATCTGCATGTCATATTGAACAGTGTTACCTGGGGAATAAAATTTATATATAATAACTATATATAATTAATATGTAACTATGTATATAAAATTAGTTTAAACCATTTTGTTAGACATATATAATTATATATAGTTTTTTTTCCCCCGGGCTACTATTGCCATATTTGAAGCAACAGTGAAAACTTATTCGAGGTCCTAATATTAAGTTTCTAAATGAAACAAAACATTTCTATAATATTAGCTAGGTAGCTTGTCCATAAATATGGTACCCCGTGATTCTGTAGGAGTTAAAAAATAGATTACTCTTCTCATAGGCTGCAAATTAATTTAATTTCATTTATAGTTTAGTTGCCTTTAAAATAATAATAGTGATGTAATCTGTATTAAATAAATAATGTATAAATGACTATTATTTATAATATGAACTAAAATTACCACACCTTCTCAATGTGTTTAGCTGTTACAAGGAGAAGAAGCGGCAACAAACTCCCCAGCTATACTTCTAATTAACATAACACCTGCATCAGTGGTAGACCGAACCATAACCTGTATTGCTTACTGTGAAGCAGTTTATTATCATTACCATGTATAGGCAGCTGATACAGTATTATTTTCTCTTCATAGAGTAATGGCTAACTTCCTTTCTGCCATCTGGCTATAATATGTATTTATTTACAAAAGAAGCACATATAAGTATATTAATTATCTTGTACCTACAATCAACACAAGTGCTATGCTACTTTTGAGACTTGATGGCATTATGTGAAATTAGGCAGTATTATTAATGAAGACAGTGTATCGGTTAATGGACATTGTGTGTAAAATATTAGGTATAATTAACATACATTAATGTTACACTACATCATGTCGGGGTCACCAGTGTAGGTTGGCAGCTCAATTAAACGCTTAAGTAGTTGCTTAAGTAGTTCATACACTTTATACTTATAATAAATATAGAAATATACTTATTTAATAAAATTTAATAATTAAAACAATAAATAATTTTGACTTGGAGATGACACTGTACATCAAATCGGATGAGTAATATTTATTTTTGTCGTAACATCGAAAGGCATTATGTAAAACTTTTTTGTAAAATATTAGCTATAATTAACATACATTAATGTTACACTACATCTGAAAGATGATGGCTTGATGATTTTGGAGAGGTGTACTGTGAAAGAGTGATGTTTGTAAAGGGTTTTGATGAGAAACCAGCATACTATTTTTGTTACAGACAAAATGGAGAATATATCGCTCAAAATAGAAAAAGACATAAAGAAAGAATTTGTACCTGATGTAAGGATAACCCCAATATCATTCTTGCCAGAAGAACCAATGACTTATGAAATAAAGAAGAAAAAAAAGAAGAAGAAAAAGAAACAAGAAGACCCTTTCAAAGACTTAGAGGACACTAAACCACATTTGTATATCCCTCCAATACCAACTTTGGCGTTGGACCCAGAAGTCAATATTAAAGTGGAGAAGATTGAAGTAGAATTAGACTTTAATGATGTAAGTAATACTTGGATTTATGGTTCCTGACATTTAAATACAAATACTCCTCTTGATGTTCCTTTTCACCTTTGG
The DNA here is from genome assembly GCA_963693495.1 of Malacosoma neustria. Classification (NCBI taxonomy): domain Eukaryota; kingdom Metazoa; phylum Arthropoda; class Insecta; order Lepidoptera; family Lasiocampidae; genus Malacosoma; species Malacosoma neustria. The sequence goes on from OY856397.1 coordinate 2,017,776, forward strand.
GGTGCAAATGGCATCCACTCCTGTATAAACCAGATTTCTAATACTGTTTGTTATGTATCTTTTCATGCAGGGGTAGAGTAAGAATACTAACCCCTGCGGTAAGGCGACAAAACAACCCTAGCTACTTGGTAGAGCCCCAAGTCAGTCTAGATGGCAACCACCCTTGGTCTATGGGACAGCAGCGTATTTGCGGTGCCTCTATCGTCGCAAAAGGCCGTAAGCCTGTCTGTTCCTCAACAATAAAAAAAAGATATTCTTAAAGACCAGAAGTTTATTTAATTTTAAAAGAAAATACAATACGACCTATATAATTATCAACATGTAATTATTAATTAAATTAAACGATATAACACAAAATCACGAAACACGAAAACAACTAGAGTTCGTAAGACACATCTGTCGCATTCGAGCCCTCGAGCAAGAAGAATGAGTCGTGGTAGCGAGCCGCGCCGCTTACGCAACGTCGTCCCTTCTATACTACGGACGCGGAGCAGGAAGAATTTCATACAATGACCTCTTTACCTACTGACAGTGGTCACAAACATTTTTGTATTAAGTGCGGTTTACATAAAATGTTTGAAGGAGAAAAAATTTATTAAATTATTAAATAAATTATTGTTATAATAATAAATTATATATTTAGATTTTATATTATAACAGTTATAAAAACCGAGTTACAATTACTACGAGGCATGCCTTTTAAGTTTTTTCGTTTGAAGAAAAAACACAACTAAAACCTTAAAGTACTTTTTATTATTTTTCAAAGTATTCAGTTATTCACCACGTAGCTTAATACACTTTTCCATTCGCTCAAACCAGTTATTAAAGTCGGTGTTCAAAATTGCTTTACAATTGTTTACAATCCCCGAGGACGGCGGTCATTGCTCTGTGCGAGCGAGGACTCATTATATTTACGCTGGAATGACAGAGACAGGTAATAACAGGTCATTGTACGAAATTCTTCCTGCTCCGCGTCCGTAGTTTACTTGCTACGCCATCGCAGCCAGCCGATGTCCTCGCCTTCTCAGCTGACAAATCCTCTAAGAATATATTATCAGAGTTGCTATCTTATCAGTTGGGTATGCAAACTGCAGTCAGAGCCATTTATTGCCTGGCAAAGAGCATCAAGTAACTTGAAGTAGATTAGGCACAAATCGACCTTAGCAACCTACAACTGTTCTAAACTTTTTCAAAGTCAACAATATCCTTTCTTAATGGTTGCCTACATTGCATAAGGAGTAAATATTTACTTAGAAAAGCTGAGGCTGTATAGTTTTATATTGCTGGGTGCCAGATTCATTTAGACTGACCCACACAAAGTAAACCTCATTCTAATTGCAGTTAATCATCATTGTCCTAGCGTTAAATCCATGTTACAACCCAAACTTCAGCTTCGGTGCCGGTTACCGACACCCTTGCTAGTGCGACTTAAGCATCATTACTAGTGATTCTATTGGCACGCATATATGAAGTACATACAACGTCAAGTCAGCACTTTTTGAGTCTATGCAGCAGTCGTATGCTGCTACAGGACAAAGTTCGAAGCAAAGCTTTGGGGGATTTTTTTTTTACAAATCTGCCATCAGTCTATCAACTTATATCAGATTCGTTGAGGCAGAGATTGACTTTTGTTGAGCAAATCATTGATTAATCTGCTCATCCCTGGAAAAGAGCACATTGGAGCACAAGTCTTGAGGCGCTTGATTTTGTTGAATTTTAAGAGTTTGCCCGTCAGGGGGTTATGGTGTTGTTCTAATCTGGTTTTGTATTTCGCTGAGTACGATTTTGCCTCTTCCTCTACAGTTTTGATGTTGAGATATTCGTGGATTTCAGAGTTGCGGGTATACCACGTTGCACAACTTATGGTTCTCAAGATGGAATTTTGGGCTCTTTGTAGACAAAGGATATTTGATTTGCTGGCAATAGACCAAAGTTGGATGCCGTAAGTCCAGATTGGCTTGATGACCGAGTTGTATACTCTGAGTTTGTTACTCAGAGGTAGAATTGAATAGGGAGTCAATTTATTGGCGTTGACACTCTTTTTTAATTCACTGCCTCTTGTTACGGTGGTTAGCCCCAGTAGGAATGCTTTGCGTTCCAGTCACTCCCAGCTATGAAGCGGTTTCCTAAAGTTTGGAAGAATTCAGTAAACATAGATTCCTTTATTGTGTGGCGCGGTGGACAATATATTGCAGAAAGGTTAATGTAACCGCAGCGGTCTTCTATCCTCACTGTAGTAGCTTGGAGATGATCAGTAGAGTACTGATGTAACAAGCAGTGACTTACATTAATTACTTTTAATAGCAATCGCTGTGCCAGCATGTGCTCCACCATTAGGATGTGAGGTAAATTAAATGTTATACCCTGGGATACATATTCTGCTTTTAGTGGTAGTATGTCCTTCAGAGATGAGGCAAGCATCAATCTTGTTAGACTTGAGGAATGTTTCCAGTTCACGAGTATTAGGCGTAAGACCATTGATATTCCAAGTTGCTACATGTAGCATGCTACATGCAGTCCTGCTTATTTTGATAACTTCTGAACAAGAGTCATGATAAGCCCCAGCATTGAGCTTATTTGTTGTAATAGGAGATCAATCTTCTCGCTTTGTTTGAGGAGAATATGCTCTAGGTTGAGTTTAGGTGGACTACTATTTGGATTGTCAGATTTTGAGGCTGCTGCCGGTCGTTTTTTGAGAGCTTGAGTCGCATAGGCAGCTTGTGTATGTTTTCTGGTGAAAGGCTCGACCTTTCTCATCATGTACAGAAGGGAGACACGGATCGACTGTAGTGGTATTAGTAAACTGCCGACTGGAGGCAGGTTGTTGACTGTAGTAGAAGGGTCTTTCTCTTGGTTGAGAGTTCTTCAATCTTCGAGCAAGAAGCTCTTAATACGCTTGACAGCCTAGTTTGCTGGATGGTCGCAGGAGCATAAGGCACATTTTGCAGGAGTGCTTCGATCTTTTTTGGTACAATCAGAGGTTTTGTGATTTTCTTCACATTTGACACATCTAAAAGGTCTCATACAATTGTTTTTTGAATGGCCGTATTCTTGACATCGTTGGCATTGTACTATAATCTTTGATTTTCGGGGATCTTCAATCTTAACTTTTTGGTTATAAATAGAAGTGATGGTTTTTACGGCTGCATTTTCGTTGCCTGGTTTGAGATTAACGAAAAAAGTAGATGAAGGCTTCTTTTCTGGTTCATAATGGGCGTTGATTATTTCACCTGTGACCTAGTTGCCAGTTGCCTCGATAGCTTCGGTAATTGCTTCATGCGGAGTGGAGTGATGCAGGTTTTTAATGACTATCCGGTAACTCTTTTTATCTTTTGGGGTAAATGTATAGCCAATAAGTCCATTTTCCCGTATAATGGTTATGATTTTCTTATAAGTCTTCTGCTGTAGAAGCAAGCACGTGCAGAATTCTTTTGTTAAGAATTTTGAGGCTAAACTGGTTTTTGTTGCACACTGTTTATATCAGTTTTTTAGGGGGGTCGGTGCACCCTGGAAGTTTGTCGGGTGAGTCTTGCGGCAGGATTTGGAATCTATTGCTAGTAGTGGTTTTCTCCACCTGAGGAGGTGAGTGTCGCTTATTTTCCTATTTTTATTATAGCGAGGAGATGGTGCTCTTTGCCATGATGGAGGTGTAGGGTTTGGGGAGTTTTTTTCTAGTCCATGCATTAATTCCATATCCTCATGACATCTTGTATGTTGGGGTCTGTCTTCTTTAGTATTGTCACTCAAGGGTTGGCTTCGTTGTCTAACTTCAAGAATTCCTTTATGAAAGATTTGTTGAGTGAACGCCTTCTTGGTTTGTGCTGTTTTTGCTCTTATTACTTCACAGCTTTTTAATTCTGACCAGTAGTATTACCTTTATGAGAGGCCTGGTTATCCACCTCGCACCCAAGGTCTTCGGTAACAGATTTCACACTCGCAGGCCCGGAAACCTGCGAGCGCCGGGGGTCAGCCGGATTGCATGACCAGTCATCAGTAACAGATTTCACACTCCCAGGCCCGGAAACCTGAGAGCGCCGGGGGTTAGCCGGGTCGCATGACAAATCAGGTTCATTATTGTTCATTGTTCATGATGGTTTTGGGAGAAAAGGATTCCTGAGACTTTCCCAAGGTGCCAGGTCCACTTTTTTAGAGGGTGTATTTACCCCATCAAGGCCTGTGGTGACTTAAAAGTTATTTACCGCCGCCCGTGCTCGCTTAGATTAATCACTTAGATGAATATTTTGACTAATTTTTAATTAAAATGTACCTTAGTTTGCAGATCAAGCAGCCATGATGATGGAGTCTGCAACCAATGAATACAGTCAACCAGAACCTGCAGTGAAATTAGAACAAGAAAATAAAGAAGCTGTTCTTTTAACTTCCGAGAGTGTTATCAATGAAGAACTACCAATGGAACTTATAGAAACTGAAAATACACATAATTACATGTGTAGAATATGCCATCTAGTCTTCAAATCGTCAAAAACTCTATGTATGCATCAACGTAGGAAGCACAAATCATTTAGGAAGTACTTTAACCATATATGTGATTATTGTGGTATGTCGTATGAATCGAAAAACAGTTTAGTTGCTCATATAAAAAGAAAACATGGGCCAGATTCAATCCCAGAAGACCTTGAAGAGCGTACATGTGATGTATGCGCGTTAGTTTTTAAAGGTATGAATAGGTTAAGGCTCCATATGCGAAGAAAACATGGTTCCTTCAAAGAATCATTCAAACATGTTTGCGAGGACTGTGGCTTAACATATGAAAAACGTAGAAGTTTGCTCGTACATAAAAAAAGGAAACATTCAAAAATCATACAGCCAATTTTGAATCAATGGTATAACTGTTTGTTTTGTCCAAAAATTTTTACTAAAAGAGAAACATATGTTAGACATGTGCAACGAAAACATAAGATATCAGAGGAAGAAACCATGAACACCATTTGTGTGAAAAATTTAACTACTGAGTACTTAGAAAGTTGTATAAATAAGTTAACAGGGGAAATTATGTGCAAAGAGTGTCCGCTAGTCTTTTCTTCATTGAATTATTTAAAGTTACATATGAGGAGGAAACATAATGCTTTAAGAGAGAGCTTCAGGCTTAAGTGCAAAGTGTGCAATTTGTCATACGACAGGGTTGAGAGTTTAAAACGTCATGTGCGAAGAAAACATGACGATAGTACTTATTGTGATTATTGTAAGAAAAGTTTTAATACAAGGGAAGCATATATAAGCCATACACATGTGAAATCTATTAGGGAGTGTTCTATTTGTGGACTAATTTTTGCAACGAAAGGGGGTTTGGGGAAACATTTGAGGTGTGCACATAAAATTGAGACTCAGAAGACAGTTTTCTGCAAGATGTGCAACGAAGGTTTTATTGATAAGAGACATTTAAGACCACACGTATTGAGAGTACATTTGAATATGGTTTTCACATGTAATTATTGTAATAGAGTGTTTAAATCAAAAGAAAGTTTCCGCAAGCATGTAATGTTCAAACATAAAGCAGATAACCCATTTGAAAGTCAGACACAGACCTGTGAGCACTGCAATCAAATGTTTAAAGACGAATTTGAGTTGTGCAAACATTTTAATTTGGAGCACAATATTTCGACCAAATCTGAGAACTTTACTGTTCCGAAACTTTTAGAGGTTAAGAAGGAAGAGGTTGAGGTGAAAACGTCATTCCAATGTACAAAATGTCCCGAAGAATATTATTCTTGGGAGAATTTGAAGCTTCATTATGAACAGAATCATCGTGTAATGGAAGACACTCAATGCCAGATATGCGGAGAGTTAGTTCGTGGGAACGAATTAGACAAGCACATTAAGAATCACAGTACATTAGAAGAAATGCAGTGTAGGTATTGTGAATTCAAAACAAATCAACGAGTTAGTTTGACACAGCACATGTTGCGACACAAGAATGCTGCAACACTGAACTGTGACTTTCCATTATGCAGATATAAGACGTTTTATGAAGATGCAATGAAAAAGCACAAACGTAAACATGAAGATCAAGGGGTTAAATTGCAGTGTACTCAATGTCCGTTTCAAACGATGAATAAGTATATATTAAAGTATCATGAAGAAGCTCATGCGACTGGCAATAAGAGGTACAAGTGCGACCAGTGTGACTATGCAACAATATTGCCAGCAAATCTCGTTCAGCACAAATATAAACATTCTTCAGAAAAAAGGTTCAAATGTGAGGTGTGTCCGTTTGCAACTAAGTACAACACGTCTTTACGTTTTCATGTGAAGAAGAAACACTGTGATCTTCCCACTTTACTTTAACTATTGTTTTCTTTTTAAAAAATAAATATTTGGTGTTATATTGGATTTTTTATTATTTTAATACAAAGTTCAGGCGAATACTGGAAACTATAAAATTGTACTTACCTCGACAAAATATTTCAAAATTCTCTTCTCTCTCCTCAACTTAAAGAACTTAAAATTGACATTTATGACAGCAGTGTAAATCTTTCTAGAGGTCTCTTATGTTTATTAAATTATTTGCCTAAGACATTGCTATTTCAAACACACGCACACACACAAAATTAATAAATCGAAATCAATTTATTATTATTATTCAAGTAGATATGACTAGACAAGTTTGTGTGGCACATGCACGTTTGCCAATTTACGCGGGCCGTAACATCATTTTATATGATTAAAATGTTTACTATTTTGACTATTTTAGACAAATTGGGTTTACGATTGATACGTTGCTACTCTCACTACGTCATCAAGGTGAGATGCTATTTTACAGGATACATTTCGGAGTGTGCGGCGGAATTACACATCTTAATTCCTCCGTCTCCCTTCTATCACAGGACAACCAGACGTACGGCAATGCGCCACCCATTTATGGTCGACACACCCCCTATCCGCACAAAGCGCTTTGCTTCCACATTCATCATGCGAACTGCCAACGAGTGGGATTCTTTGCCGGCGTCTGTGTTTCCCGAACATTATAATTTAGGGGTCTTCAAGAGGAGAGTGAACAGGTTTCATAAAGGCAAGCGTGCTACACCGTCGACCGCATCGTCGCTTAATATCAGGTGAGATCGCGGTCAAACGTACGCTTAGCTACAATAATAAAAAAAAAAGAATCTGTTAGCTGATGTTGCGACACAAGAATGCTGCAACACTGAACTGTGATTTTCCATTATGCAGATATATGACGTTTTAAGAAGATCAATGAAAAAGCACAAACGTAAACATGAAGATCAAGGGGTTAAATTGCAGTGTACTCAATGTCCGTTTCAAACGATGAATAAGTATATATTATAGTATCATGAAGAAGCTCATGCGACTGGCAATAAGAGGTACAAGTGCGACCAGTGTGACTATGCAACAATATTGCCAGCAAATCTCGTTCAGTTCTATTTTCTTAATACGACTATACGTTTTTTGCATATTTCATTTTGGAATACGATCATTCACAAAGATATGTTGATGCGAATAACGTGAGCAGCAGCTGGGCACATTTTTTTACAGTAATGTATTCGGGTAATAATTTCCGAAATTCACTGTACTCTTTCTCTCTCTTTTTTAAAAGTAACTTCATTATTCGTATCGTTCATAAACTCCACAAATTCATCGAATAACGTTGCATAATCAAATCTCAATGCAGCTAATTGTGTTAAGGTGGATTTATATTTGTCTGACGTGTCGTATCGTGACGCGTCAGAAGCATATCGGTTTCATACATTTAAGTTTCATACGTTAGGGACACATTTGTATGTCGTGACGCGCTCTGTCGTCTGTCCTAAATGTATGAAACCGATATGCTTCTGACGCGTCACGACACGACCCGTCAGACAAATATAAATCCACCTTTATATGTAGTTGCTGTTTCTACAAGCAACAGACAATTCTTGATGCGACGTAAATTCCGAAATCTGTCCTCAAATTCCTTGGATAAGGCAGCTAAATAATTTGAAAATATCGAGAAATAGATATACCACTTTGTTTGACTTTTGTTACGGGTCGCCTATAGGTGCTTGTAATACCAGTGGCATCGCGAACACGCTGTTATCCCATAAGGGTACAGGAACTTGGGTCACTAATGCCGAAACACAACACAAGGTTATTATGGCGGCATACATAAGACCAAAGGTGGTCGCCATTCAGACGGGCTTGAGACCCTACCACGTAGAAAACTGACCGACAACCGACTGCTTGCTTGCTTCGACAGCAAGAGCGTTTAACCTTTTCCACAATACCCGAGCACGAGACAGAAATTCAGTGACATCTTTCGATGAGTCGTATACATGTTCACGAAAGCGGACGACATCACGGGAATACCTGTTCTTAGGTTCGAAGGTGACTAGGTTTTCACGCAGTTCTTCTCATGAAGTGGTGGTCACCATCCAGTTATTGACCTATATTTTTGCTCGTCCTTTGCTATATTATAATATTAATTATGTATGCTGATGATATCGCGCTGGCAGATTCGGACAGGGGTAGGCTGTTGCGACGCGTGAAGACGTGGAAGGAGTCGCTTGAGAACGGTGGTCTGCAGCTTAATGTGTAACTCCACAGATCCCACACCCGTACGCATAGGCGGCAACACGGTAGAGCGCACGGACCAAGTCAAATACCTGGGATCTGTATTTCATGCATCGGGTGACATCGATCGCGACGTCAAGGCACGCATTGCTGCCGCGTGGGCCAAATTTAGGACAGTTTTCTAAGTGGATTATTAATGTATGTATGTGTATTATGGTGTCCTAAATAAAATGTTTTCTTTCTTTCTTTCTTTCAAATGGCGTGAGGTAACTGGTGTCATTTGTGACCCCAAGATGCCGGTAAAGTTAAACGGACAGGTCTATAAAACCATAATTAGGCCAGTCCTTTTAAACGGCTGTGAAGCGTGGCCGGTGTTAGAGCGACACAAGCAAGAACTGCGAGTCACGGAGATGAATATGCTGCGGTGGATGTGTGGAGTGACGCGGAAGGACCGCGTTAGGAACTCCCGCATTCGCGACAGTCTTCATGTCCGTGACATTGCGGATAAATTACAAGAGTGTCTGCTTCGTTGGTACGGCCACGTTTTACGGCAACCGGATGTTTTCGTGGGAAACAAATGTCTGGCCATGCCGCCTCCGCGGGGCCCCGGCAGGAGGGGTAGACCCAAAAAGTGCTAGCTTGACGTCGTAAAGGGTGATATGCGTACCAATGGGCTCACTACCAGGGTTGCTGAAGACCGTGCGAAGTGGAGAAGAAAAAGTCGGAAACGGACCCCGGGCACCGAAGCGAGATTTGGGCTGCAACCGGGATTTAACGCAAAGATGATGATGATGATTTTTGCTCGTCCATTTAATAAACTACACACCTTCATTCGAGCATCGAAGTCATTAAGATTATATGCTTTGATTGCATCGTCTACGCCTCACTACCACTCACGTATTCCAATATTGGTGTCCGGGTCGAATGATAGGAAAACGTCTTTGATCTTTACCTCAGATTTGACAGTTGGAGCATATAATCGTTCCGATATTTACTGCATTAATTCCATTATTTGCAACATAAAATGTCGCGGTACCCCTCTCACAGTTGAATTAGGTACCTGCATGCTCGATTGCATATTGGGAACTGTTTTATCCGTGCAGGGGCGGAGAAAGAATACTGACCTCGGCGGCCGGGGTTGGCCTATCGTAAAAGCCGACAAAACAACCCACTCTAGTTACGTGGTAGGGCTTCAAGTCCGTCTGGATGGCGACCACCTTTGGTCTTAAGTATGCCTCCATAATAACCTTGAGTTGTGTTCCGGCATTAGTGACCCAAGTTCCTGTACCCTTATGGGACAGCAACGTGTTCGCGATGTCACTGGCGTTGCAAACACCCATACGGTAACTGCTAAATTCTAAGCGGGCCATCAGCCTGTCTGTTTTCCTACAACAATAAAAAACCTTTGTTATGCTTCCGGTCCCGCTGTTGTTCTCTCACTAAGGCATTCCAACCCCGTGGGAGCGAGGTCGATCAGCCGTGGCAGCGTGCTCAGAGACACGCCTCCTGTGAGGTGCGTTACCGGCTCGACTGCTGCATGGGGAACAATTGAGAACCGCCACGAGTGGCAAGAGTTTTTAATTGGGGTCTATCGACTTCACCGGTGAAGCAGATTCTAATCTACTATCGTTTCGAAATGTGTATAGCTGGGGGAGAAGAAACGGCGAGAGAAACTCCCCCGCAACACTACAATCTATTCTACGTGTAACATTGTATCGTGTGTGTTGTGTGTTTATAGGCTATGAGGGGCGGAAGGCGTCCCTAAACCTATTCCGTCGGGCTGGTCCATGCCGGACTGGGAAGAACTGCGTCCGCGAACATTCGCTTTAACGTCTTATTGATGGTGTCGAGTCTGTCCGTAAGCACGTTTTGCGGGCAATGACGCGCGGGAGCGGCTCGGTGGTTGGGCGTGTAGTTGGCCGTCTTCACCACCAGCGGATTGGGGTGATGGGGAGCGAAACCTAAGAAGGATCGTGATAGGGAGACCATGTACTCATTCACGGAAAGGAGTTCCAAAGTCGCGGTGTAGGTCCGCATTGCGCATGTAAAGTGATGCTCGAACTGCTATGCGCAAGAACTTGTTTTGCAGCCTCTACATCGAATTGATGTAGCATTTGCCGGCATGGATGAAGACTACACTCTAGTACGTCATGATTGGACGGATACAGGTTTTGCAAAGTGTCACTTATTCCTAAGGGACATCTTACTCCTCCCGCATATCATAGGGTAGAGGCGGCCGAGCACGAAGTGTGCTCTGTTCCTCACCGTTTTGATGTGAGATATTTGACTTCATCAACCCAAGGGATGACGAGGTCAAATAGTTTTAGATTGAGTGAGTGTCGACTCGGGCAAGTCAGTATCTCCCTTTTTGGGCTGCTTTGTGTACCGCCAAAGACCTCGTATAACGAATAGGAATCTGTCATAATAATTATTACCCGTTAGAAAAGCTACGCGAGCCCACAAAGCTCTCAGCTTTTTGCTAGTACCTTGATAAAATGAGTCAGGTTATTGACTTTTGAAAAGTCATTTAAAATTGGACTTAATGTTTAACAAAAATAATACAGTCTTTAATTAGTTCTGGTTAGTGTCATTCTTTAAATAGAGCTATTGAAACAAGTAAGGATTCTAGGTGTAATTTTACGTACACCTTTTTTCTAGTATATTGTAAATATAAATTATGTATCTACTATCGATATAGTGTTTAGTGTATAAGACAGAGCTTGGTTTCATTCATTGTTTAGGCAGCGACATCTATATTTTGTATCCCATTTTACAAACTTTTTACATTATAAAATCTTGCAAAATGTAAATTACAAATAGTTAATCCCACCCGTGGTTTTTGATAGATCACTAATGATACCTCTAGTTTATATGTAAATTTTATTTACATGTATCATTTCTTACATTTAGTGTGAAAGAAATGTTGTGTCTACGTCAAAAAGGTGAAAACTGAAAATCAGAGAAATGGTCAAATTAAGAATATAGTGCTGAGTTAGTTACTAATAATATAGCTACTTCTGCTTATTACAAATGTTCGTACGTGTGTCCACGGTTTTCTCTATCATCCGCAACTTCGATCAACTTCCCGGTGGTTTGGCAAATACCCTACGAGTGTTGCCAACTTAGCCCTTTCGGGGCTAGATCTAGCCCTTTTTCTGTCTGTTTAGCCTCCATAATTATGATTTAGCCCCTAGCCCCCAATTTAGCCCTAAATTATCATATCTCAATAAACATAATCATAGACACGCCTAAGAACGAAACGAAATGAAATTTTAACAGAAAAGCGTAGCAAAAACTAAACGCACTTACTTTCATTATATGTGGGGATTCCCCGTATCTACTATATCGTTCCAGTCTCCTGTTTTAAGTGCTTATTACACTTGGCTAAATTTAGTCGACTGAATTCAGAAGCAAATTTAGAAACGAGTTAGAAGCTTCTGATCACACTGTTCTAAATTCAGTCACTGAATTCAATTGCCATTTTAAGCGCGACGAAGTTGGACGTGTCGTGTGTGTCCGAGAATGCCCCCAATATTGTCTAAACAACAAAAAATCGGTCTTGGCGTAGCCCTCGCTGTCGGCTCAATTGAAATAAAAAAAAGAAAAAGAAGAATATGGGTGAGAAATATTTATTGCTGCGCGGAAAGTTAGCAAATTTGAACATTAAGAGTGATTTAGAACCAGCAGACTTCAGAAATTATCTACGAATGGATTCGAGATCGTTTGACCTAATATTAAACCTTGTGACACCGTTTATTCAAAAGCAGGATACTATCCTACGAGATAGTATAAGTCCAAAAGAAAGATTGGTTGTAACATTAAGATTTCTCGCAACAGGAAATTCGTATCAAGATTTAAAATTTAGTTCTTTAATATCCCAACTCCTGCTAACAAAAATTATCCCTGAAACATGTCGGGCTATTATATATAAATATCAATTCGGACTAATAAATATAAATTATCAATCTTCTCTTTTAATGTCTTTGTCGTAATCGTAACATCAACTTTTTTGTATAAATTCAGTAATACTTGGAAACCTTTATTGCGAATATTTTTATTCATACAATTTTTGTCATTCTTGTCCCAAAGATAGGGCATGTCTTTAACAGCCCTAAAATATTAAGCATAACTTCTTTTTCGTTTGACATTTCGTAACTGTGTATGGCACTCACTTTACTTTTTTATTCGGAAGTAAAAAACAAACTAAAACGTCCTCACGCACGGAGAGCTATTGGGCGACTGAGTAAGTGAGTAAGTAACTAAATGCGATTACACCTTCCTAAATGCGTTTCTAATTAGGCTTCTAAATGATTCAGTCAGTTAGAAACCATCCTTGCTTCTGATTTTAGGATGCTAACTTACTAAATGCATACACTTCACTGAATTCAGTAGCGACTGAATTCAGTCTCCTAAATTTAGCCAAGTGTAATGTAATAAGCACATATGGGAGCTTGGTCGGGTTGGGTGGTTGTGGGTGGCAAAAATGTGAAATTATATTTATCTGTCCTTCTCTAATTAATGTAAACTTCTATAAAATTCTGAAAATCTCGGGAATGATCTAGAAAGTTCCAGAATGTGGGCAACTGTATGTAATCAATCTAGAAAATTCTAAAAATTTCTGGAATGATCTGGAAAGTCCCAAAATGCGTGTAACCAATAAATAGCATAAATTTATTCGCACTTTTTAATGTAATTCGACCAGTGAAGCGGGCGGCAACGGCTAATTTTTTTATAATTGTTTTTATTGTTTGACAATAAATACATACAGATGACGCTGTTATCACATCACATCATCACTGTTCAAAGATTTAATGTCTCATCCGGTACATAACTGTCAAACAATAATTTTATAGCTTCATCTTTTTTTCTTTCTTACTAGTGTATTTACAGGTAGATAGAGAGAGAAAGATGCGATACTGCATGACAGATGTAGAGAAACATCGCGAAATGCCTAATGCTTACCGAATCATTTTGTATTTGAAATTGTTAAATCAGCGTTTCTTTGTTACTTTTAATTTGTAGGCAACGTGGTCAATTGATGTATTTTGCGTTAATTGTGAGCATTCACGATGGATCTATTTAGTCTTCCAACGGTTATGATTGAAAATATATTCTCGTATCTTACATACGACGAAATCGCCAAAAATCGCATTGTAAGTATTATTTTACTATTTTTATATATTAATACTATAATGTGCAATATTGAAATAATATAGAACTTGTATTGGTGAGTGAAAAACATGTAATCAAAATTACTAGTAGTTTCTGTCTGTTATGCATTTGACCGTGTATATGTGTAGTAATATGTTTTTTTCTTCTATTTATATCTAGTTAGCTGTTCTATACATACAGTTCATTAAGTTTTAGAGTTTGATGTTAGGTCATCACAAATTTGTTTGTTTAATAACTTAACCTATACTTCCTGAATTATCTACCAGCCCTTCTTCATGCTGCCCTTATCCCAGCTATGTGGGGTCAGCACATGTCCTCTCCTTCTACTCTCCTCTATTAGTTTACACATTCCATCCATCTTTTTGATCCATCATTCTTTCTCTGGTCTACCTCTCCTTTTATATCCATCCACTCTCATTTCTAGCATATTCCTTGTTATATGGCATTCTTCTCTTTGCATTATATGTCCATACCAGGCTAGCCTATAACTTTTCAGCTTCTCAATCACTGGTGCTATTTTCAAACCTCCCCTGATATATTCATTTCTAATTTTATCCATGATTGTAACTGCACTCATCCATCTTAACATTCACACCTCTTATGCATGCAATAACCTTTCATCCTTCACCTTTGCAACATTCTGATCCATACAATATGACAGGGTCTTATTACAATCTTATATATTTTTCCTTTAAGCTGAAACAGCACTCACGGGTTGCAATTTGTTCCTGAGACTTGTCGCCATTTCAGTCATCCAGCATGCACTAACATTTTTTAAAGTGAAATATGTAGATAAGGTATAGGCAGCTAAATAGACAGATCTCCAAGTCCTTGACTCGCGATATCCGCCGCCATAACACAGACTGTGTAAAGGCGGCTATAGAGCGTAACAAGGGCTCTAAAGTATTCGCACGAGACTTGTCTATTGGGCAGAGCCAACTGACGAAGCTGAAGACCGACGACGGCAGGGTCGTTTCGTCTAAACCCGAACTTTTGAGGGAAGTCGAGAAGTTCTACGGACAGCTATACACGACCACACGGGCACCTGTTAACAACAAGGCTAAAGACCCAAGAGCCAAATTAACCCGACACTACACCGTAGATATCCCAGACGTCAGTCTGTACGAGATTAGTGTGGCCCTTAAACAGCTTAAAAACAACAAGGCGCCGGGTGATGATGGAATTACAGCCGAGCTTCTGAGAGCTGGTGGTACTCCTGTGCTTAAAATCCTCCAGAAGCTATTTAATTCCGTCATCCTCGATGGCAAAACGCCGCAGGCCTGGCACGGAAGTATAGTGGTGCTGTTCTTCAAAAAGGGCGACAAAACCCTTTTGAAGAACTTTAGACCAATATCACTTCTGAGCCATGTTTACAAGCTGTTTTCAAGGGTCATCACGAATCGTCTCGCGCGCAGATTTGACGACTTCCAGCCTCCCGAACAAGCCGGATTCCGAAAAGGTTTTAGCACCATAGACCACATACATACGCTGCGGCAGGTTATACAGAAGACGGAGGAGTATAACCAGCCACTATGCTTGGCGTTCGTGGACTATGAGAAAGCCTTTGATTCGATCGAGACCTGGGCGGTGCTTCAGTCTCTCCAGAGGTGCCACATTGATTATCGATACATCAAAGCGTTGAAGTGTTTGTATGAAAACGCCACCATGTCAGTCCGTCTCCAGGATCAGAACTCGAAGCCTATCCGACTGCAGCGGGGAGTCAGACAAGGCGATGTCATATCGCCGATGCTGTTCACTGCTGCGTTGGAAGATGTTTTCAAGCTTCTGGACTGGAACGGACTGGGCATCAACATTAACGGTGAGTACATCACTCACCTTAGATTCGCAGATGATATCGTAATCATGGCTGAAACCATGGAAGACTTAAGCCATATGCTTGATGGCCTCAATACAGCTTCCCAAGGAGTAGGTCTCAAAATGAACATGGACAAGACGAAGATCATGTCTAATGTCCATGTCGCACCTACCCCCGTAACAGTTGGGAACTGTACTTTCGAAATTGTTGACGAATACGTCTACTTGGGTCAAACGATCCAGTTAGGCAGGTCCAATTTCGCGAAAGAGGTCACTCGTCGAATCCAACTCGGATGGGCAGCGTTCGGGAAGCTCCGTAAAATCTTTTCGTCCCAAATACCGCAGTGTCTCAAGACGAAGGTTTTTAACCAATGTGTGTTGCCAGTGATGACATACGGAACGCAGACGTGGTCGCTAACTATGGGCCTTATAAGAAAGCTCATGGTCGCTCAGAGAGCAATGGAGAGGGCTATGCTCGGAGTTTCCCTGCGAGATCGAATCAGAAATGAGGAGATTCGCAGGAGAACCAAAGTAACCGACATAGCCCAGATGATTGCAAAACTGAAGTGGCAGTGGGCTGGGCACATAGCTCGAAGGACTGATGGCCGTTGGGGCAGAAAAGTCCTCGAATGGCGACCGCGTACCGGAAGACGCAGTGTTGGTAGGCCCCCCACAAGATAGACCGTTGATCTGGTCAAGATCGCCGGGATAGGTTGGATGAGGGCAGCGCAGGACCGATCATCGTGGAGATCTTTGGGGGAGGCCTTTGTCCAGCAGTGGGCGTCTTCCGGCTGAAATGATGATGATGTAGATAACTATTATTTATTATATGAATTAAATTTACCACCATATAACATATTTGGCTGTTACAGAAGCAAAAAGTAACTCATATGAAACACATCTATTTTCAATATATATTATATACTTTTTAATCACAAAACAATGCTTAAGCTTAGAATATATAGGAAGCTGTATTTCTAAGGAATATTCTTCCTTTCAGGTGTCAAAAGCCTTTAACGAGACATGTATGCGCATGTTAAACAGAGGATTCCTTAAAGTAGAAAGGCAGCATATTTTGGCACTAAAGAATGTGAAGGCACAACTACCAAGGAGAGAATCAGAACGCAGGTTAAATATATTTTTTGTTATATCTTACCATTAGATGATAAAATTTAATGTCTTAATGGCGAACTTTTCATCATAAACCTGGTTGAGCTGTCAATCAATAGTTGACTAATAAATAAATTAATATTAGTTTAAAATATCCTCTCGACTGTAACTTTTAAAATGACAATTCAAGCGCATCTGTGGATATCATTACAGGACTTTCCACAGATATGGGTTTGAGCACTAATTTTTGACATCAATTTGGAAAAACCAGATTTTCTCAAAATCTAAATGGAATTTTGTATAACTCTAATTGGTTTGCAATTACAACTTTTCTATGAGAAATAATATGGGTTACCTAAAACTTAACTTTTATTTTCTGATTTTACAATCTTACATATTATAATAAAATTAAAACCATATTGCACTAATTCCTGGCAATCTCTGACTGAACTTGTCACAGATTAAAACAACGGATTTCAACTTTTTAAGTACCATAGATGTGCTAAATTATAATACATGTGAGAGGGAGAGCTAGTTCTCATGTTTGTAAGTCCTTGGATTGGATTCCCATTGGTTTTTTATACAATATTTCGAAGGATTAAGAACTATATAAATGGTAAACTGCTTTAAACTAAAGGTGATCACATCATTTGCGACACAATTACTGTAATGGGACATTTTAACAGACGAAACGATATAAGCAAAGTACCATTATGCTCCTATGCCAAGTATTAAAATATTAATTGTAAAAATGCTTAAATGTTCTCTGTGCAGGGGCGGAGTTAGAATATTAACCCCTGCGGCCGGGATCGGCTTGTCGTAAAAGTCCGCCTGGTGGCAACAACCCCAGATCTATAAGTAAGCCGTCATAACAACATTGTGTTGTGGTCTGGCATTAGTGACCCAGGTTCCATTACCCCTATGGGACAGCAGTGTGTTCGCGGTGCTCCTAGATTCTCCAGCATCCATAGGCGACTACTTACTATTAAGTGGGCCGTCAGCCTGTCTGCTGTTCTTCAGCAACAAAACGAAAAAGCAAATGCAATAAATAGATAGTAAATTAAATAAATTTTAAAATAAGTAAGATATTACAATGAAAATAAAGCTGTGTAGAATAAATAAGTAAGAAATAAAAACTAGTACTGACTCTAAATGCACCAGGAGATTGAAATTTATTAAAAGACTAGCTGACCCGGCAAACGTTGTTCTGCCATATAAATAATAAAATGTCAAAAAATTAAAAAAACTTTTTTGGGGGTGGGTCACCCCTAACATTTAGGGGGATGAAAAATAGATGTTGGCCGATTCTCATAGATACCGGATAAGCACAAAAAATCACTAACTCAATTTAGTTATCTGCCTACTGCCTACCCCCTAAGAACGATAGCGTGATTATTTATAGCCTATGACCATTTCTAGGTTATCATCTATCACCATACCAAATTTCATCAAAATCCGTTCAGCCGTTTAGGCGTGAAAGAGGAACAGACAGACAGACAGACAGAGTTACTTTCGCATTTATAATATTAGTATGGAAAAATTTTTTGGGGGTGGGTCACCCCTAACATTTAGGGGGATGAAAAATAGATGTTGGCCGATTCTCATAGATACCGGATAAGCACAAAAAATCACTAACTCAATTTAGTTATCTGCCTACTGCCTACCCCCTAAGAACGATGGCGTGATTATTTATAGCCTATGACCATTTCTAGGTTATCATCTATCACCATACCAAATTTCATCAAAATCCGTTCAGCCGTTTAGGCGTGAAAGAGGAACAGACAGACAGAGTTACTTTCGCATTTATAATATTAGTATGGATTAAAGGACATACAGATTGCCTGCATTTCCTCGTAGATGCTAGTCTACCCATTCAAAAATCATATTTAGCTATTTACTTTGAGGTCTTAAATAAAGTTCTGGGAAGTATAAGGTTTAGATTACGACATACAAAAAACTATACATGCTGTTGAGGTCCTTTGGCATTACTTGGCACCTGGTGACTGATGGTGCAACCCAAATTATTTGCCTGTACAGTAATCCCCATATAACATGTAGGTTAGTTTGGGATAAATGGAAAACGTGTTGTAGGAGCATTCTTTTACAAGTGCTCATGACCCCGTATAATGCATATGATGCCATATGTACTAATGATTCACATGAACTTTTCTGCTTATAAGGATTTTGAATTGAGTATAAATTTTATATCAACACAATTGACTCAATTTGCAAATGTATGCGAATTTGATTATGAACTGTTCAATATAAATTTCACAGTATGGAAGTATAATGTGGCAAAATTCCTGTTTTATATGGGGGAAAATAATGAAATTTATTTCTCCCAACAATATACATTTAAGGTCTTTGGTAATAGGAATTAGTATTACTTAACAAAGTTATTTCTAATCATGAATGAATCATGAGTAAAATCTGTCCTATAGGGCTACTGAAAATACATGTTATGCGGGGAACATTTTATAGGAGAGATTACTGTATTAAGAAGCGGACCCCAGACGCCGAAGCGAGAGTTTGGGTTGCAACCGGGATTCATCACTAAGATGATTACTGTATTAAGAAGAATTTGGACTGTTTTACATGTCCGTAATGGTACTGAATGATGATCTACTAACCAATAAGTTTAGTTATTAATTTTCTATTCATTTCAGATACCATCATCTGTCGAGGCACTGTGATATATTAACATCTATAGAAACGCGTATTTCTATGCTTAACATGACATATTCGAAGTTCATCGACCATGGACTTTGTTGTTTCATACCAGGAAAGGTATGTTCATTATTATTCTTAATTCAAGAAGTTTGATGGCCACAGAAGCCGTATTTCAGCATTGGGACATCAGAATGCCTGCGGGATCACGGGTTATTCAGTATGCCAGTTGTCTTCAACTTCAGCCCATGGTGAAGCCGGTCCATTTTAGAGCTGGGGACTTAGCCAATAGGGAATTCAATATGAGAGACATGATTAAAGTTAGGCAAATAGGAAATTACGTAATTCGGAATAAAAGCAGTTGTCTAATAACCATAACACAAGTGCTTCACTATTAACTTTGGGACTAGATGGCGCTGTATCAAAGGAAATTGTATAATAAACAAAATAAATTGGGACAATTCACACAACGCCATCTAGTTCCAAACTAAGTAGCATAGCACTTCTGTTATGGGTAGTAGACAACTAATATAATAAGTACATAGTTTTCTTATGTAAATAAATAAATTATATACATAAACACCCAGACGCGGGACGGGAATCGAACCCGTGCCATCCGCAAGCGCGCCGATATGCGTTAGCCGTTACGTTACGAAGGTCGTCAAATGTATAGATAATATGTCTGTTTGTCTATTAGCCATAACACAATTATGTACTGTTTAGGACTAGATGATGCTATGTGAATTTGTTGCAGTTTACAGTAGAATCCGTTTATTACGACTCCGCATATATCGACGTACCGCTTGATATAAAGTAATTACACAGTGAAATTTAGTTTTCCTGTAAAATTCGTTATAACAAAGTCGGATATAATGACAATTATGACTTCGTTTATAGTGACATGTCAATTTTAATGAATTATGTCCGGTTATAGTGACGGACATGATTCCTAAACATGTTCAGCAGTGTTCGAGAGGGTCACGTGACGACCGGCAACGTTAGGCCGGCGCGTGTGGGACACATAGTAATTAGAGACAGTTATTAAATTTTTTTTATTGCGTAGGACAGCAGACAGGCTGACAGCCCGCTTAAAATTTAGCAGTTACTGTCGCCTATAGGTGTTTGCAACGCCAGTGGCATCGCGAACACGCTGCTGTCCCATAAGGGTACAGGAACTTGGGTCGCTAATGCCGGAACACAACACAAGGTTATTATGGCGGCATACTTAAGACCAAAGGTGGTTGCCATCCAGACGGGCTTGAGGCTCTACCACATAGCTAGGTTGGGTTGTTTTGTCGCCTTTTACGACAGGCCGACCCCGGCCACAGAGGTTAGTATTCTTTCTCCGCCCCTGTACGGATAAAATTTACATTAAATTTTATAGCTTTTTTTATTAGTGGAGCGCCATAAGATTTATACCTCGGAATCCAGGGCCAGTCAATGAATGAAATGTATTTTTAATAGAATATAGAAAAATGTTAAAAAAATTTTTGTGCGATCTCAATTTTTTTATTATTATTATAAATAATTATTAATTTTTCGGAGATTTCCTTTATTTTTATTAGTTTAAAGTTATATTGTAAAAAGGAGAACTATGTATTACAAACTTGATCTTGGGTCTCAAGGGACTGCAGATATAAAGATGATGGGTGGGGAGGGGACAGGGGACAACAGTAGCTGTTAGGTGTTGCCTGTTGTTAACGCGAGCCCTAATACGAGTTGAACACGTGTCAACTTGCTCTCAATACGTAGCTGTTTTTGTGCGCTCCGAAAAAAAATATAAATTTTTCCAACGTGGCAAAAACTTGTTTGCAAAAAATTTTGAAAAACGAACCCGTCAAGACAGGGTTTTCCCCGAGACAAAAAAAAACAAAATCAAAAAGTTTTTAAAAATGAATGCAGATATTAATGAAAATTTAAAGGCTGGTGTTACATGCACTCTTGCTTTATACATTGCCCCCCAAAAATAAAAGATCTTAATCTATTGATATAATTCTCTTTTGAAAGCTACTGCTAAAAATACCTGCGTTAAACTGCCGTCTTTACCACCTACTGCAGATGCCGCTTTTGAACACTAAAAGAGTATATCTGCAAATTCAAACATGGCTCGGAAGTGAAATATCATCAGAAGAATGGGGTTGGAAATATAAATGCGAAATATTGATACTGCAAACAATAACGCAGCGACCAGCTCCAGAATTTTTACTAAAAATTATTTTTTGCACATACAAAACAGGATGCGGAGCATCTTGTGGGTGCAGGAAAAGTGGATTAAAGTGCACTACTGCTTGCTTAGAATGCAATGGTGACAGCTGTACTAATCTTTCACCTACAAACTACTTCAACGAGATCGACGACCGACGACAATAATGAAGAATAATTTAATAATGTATATTGATGTTTTTTTGTTAATCGTTATTTTCTGCGAAAATTAAATAAATTAACGTTAAACTTACTATACAAATATAATTGATTAAATACTAGCTGTGCCCGCGACTCCGTCCGCGAGGAATAGTGACTAGGCAGCATTTTTTGGATATATGAGGTCAACTTAAATTGGACTATAAAATTTCCGAAACTTATCATTTTTAACAAAAACTATTTTTTTTCTAAAATAAAAATAGCCTATGTTACTCCTTGTTACATCAGCTATCTGCCAGTGAAAATCCCGTCAAAATCCGAGCAGCCATTTCAGAGATTAGCCGGAACAAACAGACAGACAGACAGACAAAAATTGTATAAAATGTTGTTTTGGTATATGTACCGTGTATACGTCCGAATGCACTTAGTAAAAAGCAGTTATTTTAATGTTACAAACAGACCCTCCAATTTTATTTATTTGTATAGATAAAATTGGAATCTTAACTATAAACATTTTGTTCCCCCTTCCACCTCTCATTTTCCAGTAAATTGTTGTTAAAAAATGTTTTAATCGAGATCGGGCAATTTTTTTTTTAACTTTTTTATTTGAGCTTTTAATAATGCAGTCAAACACTCATTGTACAGATTCATTGACTGGCCCTGGGTTCCGAGATTTTACAATTTTTATGTCTTACGGCACTCCACTATATGTAAAAAATTAAAAAAATTTACTTATTGCTTACAATTTTTACTTATTTTAATTTACTATGATGTGTAGAAAACTCTATTAATCTAAATATATACCTAACATAAACAAGAGGTAGTTTTTTTTCTATAAAATGCTTTGTATGATGTCCGCATGTTATCATTCCACTTCCATGTATTTGTAGGAATGCATGAATAAAATAACATCTTTGTTCAAATTAAGAATAAAGACAAAGCTTTTGTAGGAAAAAATAGTATAATTATATATGTATTGTATATTGTGACTCAAGCTCCTCTACCCTTATGGGACAACAGCGTGTTCGCGATGCCACTGGCGTTGCAAACACCCATAGGTGATGGTAACTGCTAAATTCTAAGCGGGCCGTTAGTCTGTCTGCTGTCCTACATCAATAAAACATTTCACCAGCTGGCAAGATTGACTTGGAAGTTCTTGTTGGAACCTCTTACAGCCTTTGCTCACTCGATCTGTATTTATAATTTCAATGAATTTTCAAATGAAGCTTTAACTCGTTTACAGGTAATAGATGAAATTAAACGGGTCTTAACCTTAGTGGAAACATCCACTACACCACCCCGGGCCCACGAAGTGCTGCAGGAGTTGAGAGATATATCCAGTATGGCGATAGAACATTTCGATGATAAAATATCACCAGCATTCAGAAAGAAGTTGCAGGAAACTGTTACACGTCCAACTCCTAGGCCACATCCAAGTAAGAAAGCATTGCTAACGTCGTAGATGTGAAAATTCTGTGCAACAGGAGGCTCATCATTTACCATAGATTCGTCTTTTATTTCTTTTTTTAAATTAAGATATGGTTTCTACTTTTCAAAGCGCTGATTTCGCCAATGTCGGAGTAATGGTAAAAATGACAGGTGTGCGATTAAAATGCCTTTTATAGAAAACAAAATCAGTCTGCCCCCAAAAGAAAATTGTGTATTTGAAGACAATATACTAAATAAAATATATCAAAAAAAAAAAACAAAATGGTACATTAATGTTATTTAAAAGAGAAGCAAAACATTTAATGTTGCTGTTTTAGGCTTACCTCTGTTGAGAGCTGTCATAGGTCAAAAAGCCCCGCCCGTCTTAGTGGCATCCACTCTTGGTCTATAAACCTTGTGTTCCGGTTTCGATTCCTGTCCCGCGTCTGGGTGTTTATGTATGATATTTATTTATTTACAAGAAAACGCACATATCGACGTTGTCAAACCAATGTCAACATTTTGAATATTATGACTAGTTTGCCAGCCAAACTTTGATATATAAAAACCGCTGTGTGATTCTAATTAAAACATTAATATAAATAATAGGGGTGTGCGAATATCGTTCGAATCGAATAATTCGAAATTTGAATTATTCGAAATTCGACGATTAATTCGAAAAATTTCGGTAATTCGCGAATAATTCGAGCAATTCGCGAATTATCGAAATATCGCTGGATTTTCTATTGTTTCCAATTTGAATTCCATTATATCGTGTATCAAAATATTCTACTTACGAATATACTTTTTGATTAAAAATCAATTACCCGGAGAAAACAATTGCTCAATTTCAATATGTTCATCTCTCTCAATAACATAAAAAATCTAGATACTATTATTGGCAAGAGATCTTTTCAATTCATTTTGGTTTTTATAATTAATAATTTCCGTTTGAAAAAAATCTATAAGAAAAAGTTTGAACATGTTTTAAAATTCTCAAAATAATTTCTCAAAGTTTTTTTATACATATTCTTATCTTATATAATTTTTTTATCCATGAAAAAAAAATCAACTTAGTCATTTTTTTCTTTTACATCTCTACAATTTGCAATTTATCATGCAACAAAGCAGTATAAAGAACGACAGCTAGCGTGAACCCGCACTCATTTTTTCATACTAATTGTTCTATTTGTGTAATTATATTTCATGGTTTAAATAAAATGTATATTAATTGTTAATTTCATATTTGAATATCGAACATAACATAATCTGAATTCAAAACACTCGAAAATTTGCGAATAAAATATAATCCGTGAATAATTCGAATTATTCGAAATTTTTTGAATTATTCGGGAACTTTCGAATAATTCGAATTTTCGAATTATTCGCACACCCCTAATAAATAAATCACTTTAAAATAAGTTGTTTCTTATATGTGATATATTAGTTGTCTAGTACCCATAACACAAGTGTTATGCTACTTAGCACTTGTGGTACTTATGGACTGGATAGCGTTGTCCCATTTGTTTCAAATAGTTAATAATCATCGGTGAATTTCGGCTTTTCTTCCTTTTGTTCCTTCGCATATCGGCGTGATTTGTCAGTGACTGGCATAGCTCTCAAGTAGTTCAAGAGTTCGTTCTTACTAACCTATCGTCAGCAATCTACCAGGATAGGTGGAATTAAGGTTTAACCTAATGTATTTGTTCCACTGAAAACTAACCGAATGCCATTCTTGTTTTTTGGCATCATTTTGCCACAACTTATTTACTTTCAATGTAAAAGGTCTTATCAAATCCAACAACGGTTGATATGCAGACGTGTCGTAATGTCGGGTTAAAAGGATTAAATTATCTCAAGGCTTCACAATGGATATCTCTGAGATCGTGGTATTGACATATGTCGAACCTCATGAAGTCGCTTGACAGGCAGACATTTGGTATGGATCTACCACGTCTGGCCGTGTCAAAAAATGCTAGATTGACGTCGTAAAGAGTGATGTGAAGATAGTGCAAGGTGGAGAAGAAAAAGTCGGAAAGCGGACACCCCGGGCCCCGGGCACTGAAGCGGAAGTTTGGGTTGCAACCAGGTTTTATCGCTATGATGCTTATGGATCTACCACGTAGTAACTAGTACAATGTTTTATATAGTCGTAGCGTTAGGACCGTTGGCGCTGCGCCAGGAGTTCATGGTGATACGCCGCAGGTCGATCCTCAACTCGAAGCTGAGTCTACTCCTGACTGCCAAGTGCAGGGAATTTAGTAATCTGGTGAGACACTTCTTATTGTTCCCTTATAAATATTAAGATTAGGGTCGCCCTATCATATTAATACGGGGTTGTAATCCAATATCATTTCATTTTTTTTTAATTCAAATATCATTGAACCTCTTCAACACACGGCTAGATAAACGTCACATCCCGCGGCTTCGGCGCTTAAGGCGAACGAAGGAGCAACAGGTGTATACTAGGGTTGTGTCCATCCTAAGATATGCAACGCACAGGTGTCCCACACTACCTTACCATGCGACTCCATGCCGCCTACATTTACAACTCAAAACAGGCGATAAATTTATTAATAGCACTACTTTCCCTATTGTACAAAGTAAATGTGTCATTCAGCTTTACTCCTGGCCGGAGATCAGATGTCTGTCGCTACTTAGGCAAATTTATTTATATATCTATAATATATATACCTAGTCAGGTCATAAGTATTGTCACACAGTAAAAACTTTTCTTTTAGAATGCTGGCCACAAAAAAGTTTATTGAATTCGAATTGTTCATGAAAATAAAAATGTATACTTTTAGAATTTTACTCATTTTTAAATGTGGAGTGGACGCTTAAAGAAGACCGTGTTGCAGTTATTGCGTTGCATCGTTGCGGTTACGCGCCAATTCAAATTTTTAACATACTGAAAAATTTGAATATAACCAAAAGATTCGTTTATCGTACCATCAAACGATACAATGAAGACTCTAGTGTAGATGACAGGTCAAGAAGTGGTCGCCCTCGGTCTGTTAGGACTCCAGCAGTGATAAAAGCTGTGAAGGCACGAATTCAAAGAAATCCCAAACGTAAGCAGAAACTGTTGGCCCTTCAGATGGGGTTAAGCAGAACCACGGTGAAAAGGGTGTTAAATGAAGACTTAGGGCTTCGGGCATATCGAAGAAAAACAGGACATCGTTTGAATGCTCGTCTAATGGACCTGAGACTGAAGAGATGCCGCGCTTTGTTGAAGCGGTACGCGGGAAAAAAATATCGGGAAATTCTTTTTTCGGATGAAAAAATGTTTACCGTAGAAGAGAGCTACAACAAACAAAATGATAAGGTGTACGCACACAGTAGTGAAGAAGCGAGCAACCGTATTCCGCGTGTCCAACGAGGTCATTTTCCATCCTCGCTCATGGTATGGTTGGGAGTTTCTTATTGGGGCTTAACAGAGGTACATTTTTGTGAGAAAGGTGTAAAAACGAATGCTGTTGTGTATCAAAATACAGTCCTGACGAACCTTGTGGAACCTGTTTCTCATACCATGTTCAATAACAGGCACTGGGTATTCCAACAAGATTCGGCGCCAGCTCATAGAGCGAAGAGCACACAAGACTGGCTGGCGGCGCGTGAAATCGACTTCATCCGGCACGAAGACTGGCCCTCCTCCAGTCCAGATTTGAATCCGTTAGATTACAAGATATGGCAACACTTGGAGGAAAAGGCGTGCTCAAAGCCTCATCCCAATTTGGAGTCACTCAAGACATCCTTGATTAAGGCAGCCGCCGATATTGACATGGACCTCGTTCGTGCTGCGATAGACGACTGGCCGCGCAGATTGAAGGCTTGTATTCAAAATCACGGAGGTCATTTTGAATAAACTTTAATGTCATAAGAATCTATGTTTTGTTAAGTTCATTTTGGTATATGAATGGTTACATAATGAATAAACTTGTTACAATTATTTTACATTAAACATGTGACAGAATTTATGACCTGACTAGGTATTTCTATAAGGACGACTTCCCCGGCGCGTAGCGGCTAACGCACGGAGGTCACGGGTCCAATCCCCTTCTAGCGTCTGGCTGTGTAATATATATTTATTTACAAAAAATATGTATATATGTAGTATATCAGTTATCTAGTACCCATAACTTGTGTCATTATTTATTTATAAGGGAAATATAATTATTATAATCGTGACTGAATTGAAGTATATTATTGAATTATTTTATTTTATTTATTATTTATACTATTTTAATGTAACTGACAGGTGGTAGGGTTCTAAGCCTGTCTGGATAACAACCACCCCTGGCTTTAAATATGCTGCCATAATGACTTTATATTCCGGCGTGACTGACCCATGTTCCAGTTCCCCTACGCGGACGTCAGCGTGTTAGCGATGCTCCTGGCGTTGCAAACATCGACGGCAACTGCTTGTTATTAAGTGGGACCTAAATTTGTTTGCCGCAATAATATAAAATTATTATAATTGACGGAAAGGTATTTTTACGTCTGTCTAGCAGAGCAGTAGACTGACATAATTTACGTAATATTTGTGATAATCTGCGGGGTCACGGTTTCGTTTCTTGTCTTGAGCCTCGTTGTTCATGTATTAGTTGTCCAGTATCCATAACACAAGCGCTCTGCTGCTTACTTTAGGATTGGATGCGCTGTGTCCATTGTCACGATATATTAATTTTGTTCAAGACAAATGAATCTATCTATCTATATATTTATTTATGTAATCTGTTTTATTTATTTACATAAAAAGGAAACTTACTGAAGACCAGCGATGCACAATCTGTGAAAGCATGTTAAATTCAGCCATAGGTAATAAATTCGCCCTAAAACAACCTTTATTACGAACAATACGAAACGCATTTCACAGATAAAAAAAAAACCATAATTAGATTAAATTAACTTTACAGATGATGAAATGGAAAAAGATCGCGATCAGGCAACGCAGGGATATTATAAAATTGACAAACAGGAGTAAAAAACAGAGCTCGGCTATTGGTAAGCATTTTTTTTTAAGCAGCAACGATCTCTTTATTTCCGTACAGCGGTGGAGTTAGAAAACCCCCTACGGCCGGCGGCGCCCTGTCGTAAAGGGCGACGTAACCACTGGCTAGGTAGTATAGCCCCAAACCTGTCTGGATGGCAACCATCTCTGGTATATAAGTAAGTCGTTTTAATAATCTTGTGTTGTCTTTCGGTTCGGTATTAGTGTCCCTTCCGTATGTTCCCTAAGTCCAGCAGCAGTTTTACAAGGTGGGGACCCCCCATCCTCCCCTCCCAAATGCTAATGTTAATTTAATGTTTAGTATTTTTTTTATTGCTGTAGGACAGCAGACAGACTTACGGCCCACTTAGAATTTAGCAGTTACCGTCGCCTATGGGTGGCATCGCGAACACGCTGCTGTCCCATAAGGCTACTTGGGTTACTAATGCCGGAACACATCATAAAGTTATGGTTTGGGGCCCTACCACGACAGGCTGACCCCGGCCGCAGGGGTCGGTATTCTTACTCGAGTATATGTTTTTAATATTAGCATGCCAATTATTGGCGAGACATGATGTAACTATATTACAGCTGTAAGACCTCCAATACCGTGTATTGTGCTAATGAATAAATTAATGTGAATATGAAAGCGAAATTTTGCTGGTCTCTTTCAGCCGACTTAAAGAAGAGAATAGAAGAGTGTGACATCAAGTACAGCGAGTTGACTCACACGAATCAAGCGGCCGGTGGGAAAGTTATCCGTGAGTGTTACAAAATAAAATATATTTCTGTAAATTAGTTTCAGGGTTTTAAACTCAAACTATTTTTTTGACTTTCATTAGTTTCACTTGTATGTTTCTTAGGAACCGAGCGAGCCCTTTGAACTATGATTTCATTTAAATGTTATAAACTTATCAAGAACCGAAGACAATACAATAATTCGATAAGATTGTCACATTATCCTGATTTGGTAGTTGGAAGGAGTAGACCTAGGCGGACATTTCGAGACCAGATCAGGGACGTCTTGAAAAAAGGCCAGGTCAAGAGTACCCTAAACCGAAGGGCATGTATGAACGGAATAATGAAAGTGGACGAAGCGAAACAAGTATGTAAGGTTCGTAGCAAGTGGAAAGAAGTGGTCTCTGCCTACCCCTACGGGAAAGAGGCGTGATTATATGAATGTATGTATGTATTATCCTGATTAGGATCGCCAGGATTAAAAAGAATGTTACATATTATATATTACATCTAGTTATTATTTTTTTAGTATTCAAAATAAGTAAATTTATATAAGTAAAAGTAAATAATTATTAAAATTAATTTTTTTTTTGCAAGATTAGTTACTATTAAATAAAAGGACGGGACTGTGTGTATCTAAATCTTTTAAATGTTTTTATCACGACTTTGTGATTAGTTAATTTTAAATTGCAATATTTCAGTTTTATGAGCTAGATCAAAATTTTCGTTCATCAGTAACTAAACCAAGACATAAGTAGGTTCCTTACAGCATTATAAACCGTTTCAGCGCCAACCGGCGATGTCCCGGCGACGTCAACACAACCCCTACGGCACTTCTCGAGTCAGATCAAATTGGATCTGTCAGTCCTACCCATCGGTACGTCCAAGAGGAATCCAAATAAATGTAAGTATTGGCAGCATATTACGTCCAGCTGCTGGAGTCGTGCCTAATCCCAAAGGAAAAGATACCCACCGCGCTTGTCCAAGGATAAGTATGCAGCTTTCCTCACTATGTCTTCCATCGTCATCACCACAATTGTTGGCTTCGCAACGATGACTCATATTTAGGTCTTCGAAATAAAACTTCACAAGTACTCGATGATAGGCTTCGTATATTCAATGGATAGTGTAAAGACGTCCCAGAGAGATCCTGAATGTACGACAGCTCGAGAACGGATGATCTAGTGTTTTTTCTATATGTTGAAGGCTGTTGTTGTCTCAGACGACACGACAGTGACTTCGGACGGAAATGGCATTCCAACCCCGTGGCGGCGTGATCGGGGACGCGCATTGGGGAACATGCGAGAACAGCAACGAATGGCAAGAATATTTATTAGGGTGGGTCATGACGACGTCACCGGTGAAGCCGATCCTATTCTAATCTACTACCGTTTCGGAATGTGTATAGCTGGGGGAGAAGAAACGGCGAAAGAAACACGTCTGTCCACTTGTGTAGTATGTGGATGTATGAGTCTATAGGTTATAGGGGGCGGAAGGCATCCCTAATCCTACTTCTTCGGGCTGGTTGTAAATGTTTATTATAATAATAATATAAATATTATAAATGCTTACTATTGCGCTCCTACGGGCGCTCCAAAGTTCACGTATATCCCTCGCCGATATACATCTATATGTCGTTCGCTCTCTATTCTTCTTATTTTTTTTATCTCCAACACTCTGGGCATTAATTTTGCCAATGTCGTGATAATAGAATATTTGACAAGGGTTTATTTTGCAAATCAGGTGATATTAGGAGTAAATTAATTTAGCCGAAAGATCTTGACAGTGACAGTGACAGCTAGACAATTATACATAGACACACGAAGCAGCGTATTTATGCTGTAAATTCGACACATAAAGCATTTATTATTGTACGCCTTAAAAAGGCAAACTGTTGATACAGAATATACTTTTATCCATACAGGGGCGGAGAAAGAATACTAACCTTTGCGGCCGGGGTCTGCCTGTCGTAAAAGGCGATAAAACAACCCACCCTAGCTACGTGGTAGGGCCTCAAGCCCGTCTGGACGGCGACCACCTTTGGTCCTAAGTATGCCGCCATAATAACCTTGGGTTGTGTTCCGGCACTAGTGATCCTAGTTCCTGTACTCTTATGGGACAGCAGCGTTTTCGCGATGCCACTGGCATTGCCAACACCCATAGGCGACGGTAACTGCTAAGTTTTAAGCGCGCCGTCAGCCTGTTTGCTGTCCTACAGCAATAAAAACATACTAACCAATATCCATACTAATATTATAAATGCGAAAGTAACTCTGTCTGTCTGTCTGTCTGTCTGTTCCTCTTTCACGCCTAAACGGCTGAACGGATTTTGATGAAATTTGGTATGGTGATAGATGATAACCTAGAAATGGTCATAGGCTATAAATAATCACGCCATCGTTCTTAGGGGGTAGGCAGTAGGCAGATAACTAAATTGAGTTAGTGATTTTTTGTGCTTATCCGGTATCTATGAGAATCGGCCAACATCTATTTTTCATCCCCCTAAATGTTAGGGGTGACCCACCCCCAAAATTTTTTTTAAATTTTTTTGACTTTTTATTATTTATATGGCAGAACAACGTTTGCCGGGTCAGCTAGTATTAAATAATGTACAGTTCTAACAATAAATAAATAATTTTTTTTGTTATTCTATCACCTGACTTTTACTGTGATTTTGACAAAATTAGTGCCAAAAGCATACACATACCATTCGAACCTGTGACCTCTAGATTGATCTTTGTTTGTGATAATTCTATAATTGTTATATCGGTTGTCTAGTATCCATAAGTGCTGAGCTACTTTGGAACTAGGTGGTCATAAGTGAATTGGCTCAGTATATTTATTTGTATTACAGTACTTCCGAATATGAAACCCCGTAAAACTACCATAAAACTGCCCAGCCTGTCCGAGAGCGACGAGGAGCCGCCACCGAAAGTGCAAAAGCGTGACTGCCTTGCAACAAAACTAGCCAGTCCAGAATCAGACCAAGCACAAGTCACGCACGAATGTGAATTAGCTATGATCGAGGGTCAGGTGAAACAGTCACTCAGCGCGGGAACGGTTGAATGAATCGTTCACTTAACACGTTGAACGCCATGACGTACACCATGTGTCCGACATCATACAAAACCATACTAACATACCAAATTTTCTCCTAGGGCTACACTAATATGTCAAATCGTTTAAAAAACGTTGGGGTATTTTTTTTACAAACATTTTCTCAAAACTTAAAAATAATTGGTGACTTACGGAAACAGCGATGTAAGTACTTCATTATTCTCTGAGATGTAAAATTAAAGACTTTTTTGAAATTGTCATAAATTTTAAGCCCTTTCGAATTTTTTTGTACCAAGCGGTGGGCACAGTGCACTGTGGGGCCGTGTTTCAGTAGAGTCGAAACGGCGTCCGCCGGCCGTCTAGAGGCTTTTGTAATGATGGAGGACACACGGTGTCCGCCGCCGCCTACTGGGGTAAAAGGATATCCAATCTGGCGTTCAACGTGTTAATAATACATTCTATTCAAAGCTATAGTTCGTTCTTGGCGCAAACTGGTTCTGCGTATGTAGTAATTATTTGACGCGGTGCATTCCTGTCCTGAGTGGTTTATGTATTCACGAAAGTATGTCAGTTTTGTAGTATCCATAATAACAGTTTTGTAGTATCCATAAGCGTTCTGCTGCTTACTTTGGCACTATGTGCCACTGTTACAAGCAAAACGTCTCTTTTTTTTGGACCGAAAAGGCACAGCAAAGAAACAGGAACCTAAAATGGGGCAGCAGCGGATGATCATGACCCGAAGAACCAGAATAGACGGACTATGCATTTTGAGGCTTCTAAATAATTTATCAAATACCTTCATTATTTGATTCGCAATATTTCATAGCTTTTAATATTAGAAAATATTTAAACTAATAAGCAATATAAAGTTGTGTTTAAATTTATTTTATTATGTATTAATAGATATTATTCATTTATGTCGTTCATTCGTTATAAATCATTCATTCATTCCTTCGTTGTATAATTGATTCGATTTTAAATACTAATAAATTACTATAATTTAATTTAAAAAAGTATGTTTTAAAATAATTTTGTGTTAAATCCCGGTAATGTAGGTTCTCCGTTCAGAGGCGGAGTAAGAATATTAAAGGCGACGAAACAACCCTAGCTACGTGGT
Organism: Malacosoma neustria; assembly: GCA_963693495.1. Classification (NCBI taxonomy): domain Eukaryota; kingdom Metazoa; phylum Arthropoda; class Insecta; order Lepidoptera; family Lasiocampidae; genus Malacosoma; species Malacosoma neustria. The sequence goes on from OY856397.1 coordinate 2,050,760, forward strand.
AGGGTCCCAAGCCTGTCTGGATTGCGACCCCCCCCCCCCCTTGGTCTTAAGTATGCCGCCATAATAACCTTGTGTTTTGTTCCGGCATTAGTGATTCGGGTTCCTGTACCCTTGTGGGACAGCAGCGTGTTCGCGATGCCACTGGCGTTGCAAACACTTATAGGCGACGGTAACTGCTTACTATTAAATGGGCCGTCAGCCTGTCTGCTGTTCCGCAGCAATAAAAAAAATTATTCAAAATGGTGTGATTTATAACGAAATGAGTGTTAGTGACCATAATTTATATATTATTTTGAATAATTAGAAAAATTATTACATATATAAACTGTCGCTTTGAATGTCTACATTATGTAGCAAAATTATTATATAATAATTATTATAAAGTAATTATTATATAAAGGATATATAGCATTAAAAATTAGATTTTAACAATTTTCATAGATTTTCATATGAAAGGTATTTATTTTAATCGAATAGTCGATATATTAATGTTTAAATGTCGTATTTTAAGTGATATATTTTAATTTTAAACGAAAATTTAGATTAGTCTTTATTAAAAAAAAAATGATACGGAGCGGTAACGCATGTGCGCTGACGCCCCTTATCCAACCGGAGTGAAAGACCCATAAAGAAATTAATTGAAAATTAAAAATATTTCCGTAAAAAACTATAATAATAAAAAGTTTTTTTTTGGTTTGAGTAAAACTCTCATCATCATCATCTCTGCGTTAATTCCCGGTTGCAGCCCAAACTCTCGCTTCGGCGCCCGGGGTCCGCTTTCCGACTTTTTCTTCTCCACTTCGCACGGTCTTCAGCATCCCTGGTAGTGAACCCATTGGCACGCATATCACCCTTTACGACGTCAAGCCAGCACTTTTTGGGTCTACCCCTCCTGCTGGGGCCTGGCGGAGGTGGCATGGCCAGACATTTGTTACCCAACGTAAGCATCCCGTTGCCGTAAAACGTGGCCGTACCAACGGAGCCGACACTCCTGCAATTTATCCGGAATGTCACGGACATGAAGACTGCCGCGAATGCGGGAGTTCCTAACGCGGTCCTTCCGCGTCACTCTCACACATCCACCGCAGCATATTCATCTCCGTGACACGCAGCTCCAGCTTGTGTCGCTCTAACACCGGCCACACTTCACAGCCGTATAAAAGGACAGGCCTAATGATGGTCTTATAGACCTGTCCCTTCAACTTTACCGGCATCTTGGGGTCACAAATGACACCAGTCACCTCACGCCATTTGGCCCACGCGGCAGCAATGCGTGCCTTGACGTCACAATCGATGTCACCGGATGCATGAAACACAGATCCCAGGTATTTCACTCGGTGTGCGCGCTCGACCGTGTTGCCGTCTATGCGTACGAGTGTGGGATCTGTGGAGTTACAGGCCAAGTACTTTCGGTCTTCGCCACATTGAGCTTCAGACCACCGTTCTCAAGCGACTCTTTCCACGCCTTCACACGTCGCACCAGCCTACCCCTGTCCGAATCTGCCAGCGCGATATCATCAGCATACATGAACAGCCACGGGGGGTGCTCATGTGAATTTCTGATGCTGTCTGATGCTGTTTGAGTAAAACTCTGTTACCATATTATATTTATTTGTTCAAAGTATGTAACGTTATTTTAGAATTATGTATAGAAAAAAAGTGCGTGCAATTCACATACGGCAAAAATGAAACTTCAGAAAAGTAAATTAACGTTCATATACTATTGTGTATAAGCTACGAAAGCCCCAATAAAGAAGAGACGAAGATTATAGGAACACTATATAACTTGTATTCTATCTCATTCTCTCGGAGACTAAATCCTATTTATGAACATGTTTGTCTCTTTGTGGTGTCGCTTTTTCGTTTCATCGAATTTTCATAACGGTGCTAAAGAAGTTTCACTTCGAATAGTCCGTAAAAAAAAAATAAAGAAGACGTTAATAGTAATTTTTGTTTTTGAGCAATTTCTATTATTGTATTTTTTCATTCAAAGTTTGTAACATTAATTTAGTTTTATGCACAGAAAATATATTTTAAAGTACGAATAACGACCGTAAATCCAGTAGTTAACGCTCATATTCGTTTGCATGGCACTGAGGGTGTGCACGCGTGATTTCAACGTGACCAGCGTGTCACTGAGGCAAATTGTTATATCGCACTCTTTCTGACTATATAATGATGAAAGAGAGCAATACACGAGATCGTTTTTGCAAAATTTCATTTATACGTAGAAGTAGGTCTGCATGTAAAGAGGTTGACAGATGTTTTAAAGCCACTAAGTGAAAACATATCTTAGTGTTTCGTTCTCTCAGATCATTCTAGTTTAATACAAATATTAATTTTTAATATATTAATAATATAAAGAGACTGCTCACGTGGCCACTATACCAGCTGTAACATCATTGTATGTACATGCTTTATGTTATTTAATTCTTCGTTCAGGGCCGGTGTTACTGACCTCTGCGCCCGGGGTCGACGTGTTGTAAATCTACAAAACAACTATCTAGGTGGTAGGACCCCAAGGCAGTCCGAATGGAAACCACCCCTGGTGTTAAGTATACTGTCGTAATAACCCTGTGTTGTATGTATTCCGGTACTAGTGACTCAGGTTCCAGTACCATATGCGGACAGCAGTGTGTTCGCGGTGCCCATGACGTCGTATATATTCATAGCTGCTGTTGCTCAGGAATAAAATAACGAATATGCCGTGGTAGATGAGTGGAGTGATGCAAAGGGCCGCCTTAGGAACTCCCGCATTCGCGGTTACAAAAAATGCTGGCTTGTTGTAAAGGGTGCCAACAGACTCATACCAGGGATGTCGAAGACCGCGCGAAGTGGAGAAGAAAAATCCGGAAATCGAACCCCAGGCACCGAAGCGAAAGTTTGAATTCTAACCGGGATATTACGCTAAGACGATTGTAGTGTTACAATTTAAATACTTTGTATATGTCGTAGTCCGCCTAAATTAGTTTGTCGCTTCGTTTAGGATAGTAAATTTTCTGTTTGCGGTAGGCTTGATAATTAAAAAAGTTTAGATTAAAAGTTTTAGGTCAGTGGTCGGCAACCCGCTGCTCTTTGACTCATCGACTACGATTCTTTCGCGAAATCTTTAATTATTTCCATAGTAATGTTTTATAATTCAAAGCATGTGTTAAAAGTGGCTCTTTGCATAAATTTCAATAGGATGACTAGGTTGCCACCACTGGTTATAGTTATAAATCGCTCAATCCATTGGAGCGCACGTTATGCCTGCTTGTGTCTCACGATATAATCCTTTTTCAGTACGTGGCAATTATGTCAATATGAGATGCATTGAAGGAATTGAATGCGTGACCCCTGGTTCGATTAGCAATATACAATATACTACCACGTACTTAAGGTTTTTTAGGCTTCCTTTTCGCATGCTCTAATAGGCTAAGATAATTATTATAATAAGATAATTATTATAATTATATTTTTTGTAATCCAAAACAAATTTGAGATTATAAATATCGGTTTTTAATAAATAGTAATAACTAATTATTATATTTTTGTTTACTATTTTTTTTTCTAAACAGATTTGTATAGCCAGGTTAAGAAGAAGAAAAAAATTAAAAAATGCATACTAATTATATTTTTGGTTATAGTTACAATATCTAGCTTACTAAAGACCTACCTACAACCAGGGTTAGAATAAGTCCATTGCATACGTTAATAATTTCTTCATTTATATCATTTAATTTTCTACGTATTTAAAATTATTTCTCAATGTTTTAAATTAGATAATGTTTGTTTTTAGATAACAGTCAGATAATTAAAGTATTTTTCACCTTTGTGGGTACTAAACGAAATAAAATTTAAAAAGTATTAAAGGAATGTTAAATACTCTTGAAAATTAATAAATTGGTAATTATTTATACTAAACTTGTTTTATTTGTTGCTGAATATTTTAAAACAGAACCAAAGTTAACCTGTTTGCCGGGTGTGATTAAATATTTCCTCATACACGAAGTACTGCAATGGACATGACGACATTTTTGTCATGGAAACTAGGAAATAGTTGTATAAATTCGTTCTATTAGCTTTTTCTGCATTGAAAATATTTGATTTATATATTATATGCTATAAAATATTTTGTCGAAATAAACAAAATCAATTAGTTAAAGCCCCTTTTATTACTTGATATGTGATTATATTATTTATAATTATGAAGGAAAAAGTTTATTCCCCGGTTAACGGGTTAAGAGCCTGTGTCCATTGTTAGGAATTGTCACAGTGTGAACGTATTGTGGGACATTTGTGCCGGCGAATACTTGTGACACCAGTATTAACTATAAAATCGAGTAACACCACATTTCGAGTGCATCTAATTTATTGTGCTCTGATGCCCCATAAAGAAAAATTGAAAAGACCAATGTTCGGACTAGTCTCATTTTAGTTACATTGGAGACCTTTAGATTTTTCCATATGCGGGTCAGCTTGGTCATTGCAGCTTTGGCTATTTGTGCTCTTCTTTTGATCTCTAACATACTTCCTCGTAGGTCAGTCAATAGGTATCCAAGGTAAACAAACTCGCTAACAAATTCTAAGTTCGTGAGTTTTCCAGTTCTAGAATTGGCTGGATCTGCCCACAACCATGACTCGTTTTGGATTTATTAATAGAGTCCCACCAATCCATTCTCATACTCCACTTTACGAAGCAAGTTCCTTCTCCGATGAAGCGAAAAGTGCGCCAAATTTTTACTTAGTAATCTTTAAATAGGGTTATCAATAATTTTTCGTGGAAAGAGTATGGCTCATATTTGTCTATATAATAATATGTATAGCGCTAAACGTTGCGCGCCATAGCTTTCATTTAGAGGATATTGACTAACCTAAGCAAGTGACCACACGTGGTATTTTGAAGACCCCTGAATGGGTCACGTGGTATGTGTATGTTCCCTTACCCGATTATTGATTAAAAAGTGAATTCTACATATTCGAACCGGCTCACTTAGGCTAATACTACACGGGCGGTTCTCCCGCCGCGGGAACCCGCTTCACAAAGCTGCCGCAGCCCATCAAACTACACGGATTGTGGTTTATCGCTGTCTTGTTCATTTCAACATGGTTCTGCCAATGATAACTGCGCTTGCAGCTCTATTATTAATAGAATTATAAAAAAAAAAATTAAAGCGCAATGTTTGGGTGGAACCCGTGTTAACATATTGACACGACACTACCTACGCACGCGAACGCTCTCGCACAAAGTCCCGTGTAGAATGACGCAATAGCGGGAAACCGCCCGTGTAGTTTGAAGGAGCGGTTATCAGCGGCGGTTTGACGTTGCTTGCGGCGGTCATATTTCACTTGAACCGCGGTGGGGAACCGCGCAGTGTAGTATGCAGCATACAACTTCTATATTAAATTGTCCAGTGCGGTTCAGAAGCGGATTTCCGCGGCGGGAGGACCGCCCGCTAGTATTAGCCTTACAGAGAAAGATTTATAATTTATTTATTATAGCATATAAATTAATCTACTATCACTTCTTAGATTGTTTTTAATCAGCAGAACGTACAATCACAATGTTCGTATATCTATCGAGCTTTACGAATTATTACAAAGGGACTCGTGATATGGGGCACATCTAGTGTAAAATTTCGAATAAATCGATTTTTTTGCATAGGTATTTCGATAGTCTATGCCTAAACCCTATTTCATATGATTGATGACATAGATCTAAGGTTAACTAAAATTGGAAATTCAATCTACAAGGTTCAGCCTAAGCTGAACCCTATTTCATATGATTGATGATATAAATATGAGGTCAACTTAAATTGGAAAATAAAATTTCTGAAACTTATCATTTTTAACAAAAACTATTTTTTTTTTCTAAAATAAAAATAGCCTAAGTTACTCCTTGATACATCAGCTATCTGCTAGCCAGTGAAAGTCCTGTCAAAATCAGTGCAGCCATTTTAGAGATTAGCAGGAACAAACAGACAAAAATTGTAAAAAATGTTGTTTTGGTATGTGTACCGTGTATACGTCCAAATGCACTTAGTAAAAAGCGGTTATTACAAACAGCCCCTCCAATTTTATTTATTTGTATAGATGATAGTTACACACGCACACACAATCGAAGTGTGAACATGAACTTTCTAGAGATTGCATATAGGTTTGACGCGACTTCAAGAAATCTAATCCACCGTTGTACAATCTTATGTTGTCAACGAAAAACTTCCTGAGGGCCACTTTATTTAAACATAATTACGAATTGAAGCATATGAAATGCAATTATATAACCTAATCGGAAGTCGTGTATAATTTCAGGGTTGTACGTAATTATTTTCATTTATGTAAATAAAGGTGACCAGTATCCCAGTTCACATTAGTCATTATTAATTACTTCTCTAGGTGGTGCTAGACCATCCGTATGCTGGTTAATTATGAAGAACTCATCGTAACCAATCAAATAGAAAGCAAGCACCGAAAGCAAGAGCGTTCGTGTTTAATTGAATTTTCAATCTTCTTATTCTTCTTCCTGCCCTTATCCCAGACTGTGGGGTCGGCACAACATGTCGTTGTTATCTCCTTCCACTCTCTTCTATTAGCCGTCATCTGAACATTCACACTTTTCAACCATATCATCTTTTACACGATCCATCTTTTCTTTGGTCTACTTTTACTCTTGTATCCATCCACTCTCATTTCTAGCATCCTCCTTGTTACATGACCCTTCTCTCTTCGCATTATATGGCCATACTAAGCTAACCTATTATTTTTGTAACTACGTTCATCCCTCTCAACATTCGCCTCTGTGCTACATGCAATAACCTACATCTTTCCTCTTTGTGGCCCAGCATTCTGATCCATACATACCTATAGCCGTTTTCGCCGACTGATGATGGAATAACAGAAAAAAGGAAATCGAAAGAATATGAGAAGTTTTCATACGCTTGCCACTTGCCCCACTTCTCCGGGGCAAAAAAACACACACCATTGAACACGTAGTGCTTATAAAAATCGTTGCTTCTTAAAACATACACTTACAAAGACAAAATAACGTCATTATTGTGTCTTTGTAAGTGTCTAAGAAATTAAACTTAGAAAATTTAATTGAAATATATCCAGTAGTTTTGCCGTGATGCGTGCATAAGTGTAGATCTCTATCATTTTATATATGTAGGTATGCATATTTATTCGTTATTTATATAACATAAGTGTTATGTTATTTACTTTGGGACTAGATGGTGTTGTTTGAATTTTCCCAATAAAATATTTATAAAGTAAAAAATAATAAATCATAAATATTTTTATTGTACAAATATGACAGCCCTAAAAATCCTCATTCATATGACACGTGTAGGAAATGTCCCTAATAAAACAACTTTCTATTTTCACTGTTAAATGCTATCTGTTAATCTAATACTGGATATCAAGCTTGAATGAATATTTTGAAGAATTTTTCGACATTTTGCTGTCTGACTTCACTTCGTGTGCACAACCGTCGCAATCCTGTTAAATTTACGTGATTAAAAAAAGTGTCACAAATTATAAAAGTGATGTAACTATTTAAACTTATTAAATTTATATTACATAATTTTATTTAGCTTTATAGTGTTGCCCAAATATTGGGAATATTGTAATTTTTCGGCAAAAAGTGCAATTGCGTGATTAATCGACGAATATAGTATTGTTAGTTTGTTATGGTAAACTGCCGTTTTAGAGCCATAATTAGAAATTAGCCTTTGTTATGTTATATATTTATAACGATCATATGCAATTTCTAAATTAAAATTAGTGAAATGATAAATTAATTAAAATTTTATAATTATTATTAAAGACGTAATTTTATATTCATAATTATTTATAAGCGATTTACGTAAGACTTTTGTTGGAGTCTTAAAATAATTTATAATTATAATAAAAACTAACAACTAATTTTAATAACATATTATGTCTTAGTGAAGTTGTAGTAAATGAATAATTTATGTACAGGATCGTACTTTGGGGTGAGTACTTCAAAGAAATATCGATAATTATATTCGATTACAATATCAGATCCCAATATCCGTATTTATCTATAAATCACTTAAAATATCGACAATTTCCAAACATTGAATACTTTTTACAAAGGAATAGCTATTTAATATATATGCTTATTATATACTATTTTTATAAGAACTTATGTCTTGGTAACGCCTTTAAGCCAAGTCTTATTTTCGGACACTAATTTTCACGTTTTTCATCATGCGTATTTCCACTTGTTCACTAATTTTTAGTATTTTTTTAGCTAGAGTTCAACAGACAGGCAAACGGCCCACCCTGGCAGATGGTCACCGTCGCCTGTGGATGTTTGCACACCAGAGGCATTATCAACGCGCTGCTGGCTGCGAAGAGTAAATTAAAAGTATTTAAATCGTCCCCAAGGTATTTTTAACATATTATTTACATAAAGCACTATCTATAACTCTTTGTTTTTGAGCAAATCACACAAGTGGCGAGATATATCACTAACTTCTATTATTTTACTTGCCAATATTATGTACATAGGTACTCTATGAAAAATGAATGTTTGGTTTGGACACTTGAAGAAAATATGTTTTTTTTTTTCAATTATAAAGAACAAAAACTATACTTGATTTTGTATGTAAATTAGATTAAATTAGTTTTAAATGAAATCATCAAGTAATGTTAAAATTTAATTTTGTTTATCTTTTTTTTTATTATTGCTACTACAGCAGACAGGCTGATGGCCCGCTTAGAATTTAGCAGTTATCGTCGCCTATGGGTGTTTGCAATGCTAGTGTCATCGCGAACACGCTGCTGTCGCATAAGGGTACAGGAACTTGGTCACTAAAGTCGGAACACAATACAAGGTTTACTATTGTGTATTTTTTATATAATCATATTTACATTAGAACTATTTAAGGCCAAGGATTTGAAGTGTAAAAGGCCAACATTATGCAGCGTGTCTCACGACCTTTAGTGCGGTGGACCGGAACGATATATTTAATTAAACTATAAGATTAGATATACTAGGCACATTTTTGTGTCATTCAGGATATCTTGAATCCTATCTTTGAACGTAAGTGTATTAATAATTGAAGAATCTTCGAATTTAGCCATTAGGAAATTTTAGCTAATAAACTAATTATGCTATAAATACCTATTTATAGGTGTATGTGCACTGATTATTGATAGATAGATAGATAATACTTTATTGTCACCAACTTAACCTAATGATATAATACAAGTTAAAGAGAATATTGTAAATATTGGAGACAATGGGCGGCCTTATCGCTTTAAGCAATTTCTTCCAGGCAACCCATTATTCACGGATTTATGTAATAAATATCAGTGTATGGCATGTATTTAGTTTTAGGATGAGCCTATGTTGTTTGGGGTCATAAATTATTTCTCGCTGTCAGGGTTGACACTGAATATCAGCACTGTCGATTTATTTTGATGCAGCAATTCACTGAACTGTTGACCTCGTTTGGTGCTAAGTGTTGCAGTTTAGTATAAATAATGTTTAAATGTTTATAGCTGTAAGTCTCGTCGCCTATGGGTGTTTGTAACACTAGTGGCGTCGCGAACACGCTGCTGTCCCACAATAGTACAGGAACTTGGGTCACTAATGTCGGAACACAACACAAGGTTATTATGGCGACATACTTAAGACCAAAGGTGGTCGACATCCCGACGGGCTTGAGGCCCTACCACGTAGCTAGGGTGGGTTGTTTTGTTGCCTTTTACGACAGGCCGACTCCAGCCGTAGAGGTTAATATTCTTTCACCGCCCCTGGACGGATAAAAATAGGTAAAATATTATAAATACATAGGTGCTTGAAGTCGAAAGTGTTCGAGCAGTGCGTCCTACCAATATTGACCCACGGATCCGAGACGTGGATATTGACGGTGGGTCTGTTTCACAAATGTCAAAATTCAATGAAAAATCAGTAGGAGAACCGAAGTAATTGCTAGATGAAGGGGAAATGGGCGACGTTTGTCGCCGGACCGATGGGCGTTGGAGAAAATGTGTCCTCGAGTGTAGATTGCGTGTCGGCAAACATATGACGCCCCCGAGGCCGATGTCTTGCGCAAGGTTACCCGTCGGAGTTGGATGGTAAAATCAAGGGACCGGGAACATTTGACAATGATTGACTGATGACAAATAGATACCTGGTAGATTAGTGATGACTAAACGAAACTAGAAGTCATAGATCGGTCATGGTGTGCACTGCTTAGGTTTTTTCACGTAATATGCATATATAATAACAAAATTACTATCTACCGATGAAGGAAAACAATGTAAGGAAACTTGCATACAGAAGTCATCGGTTCGGATAACCCCCATTCCGTTTTGCACATATATGGGGGGGGGGGGGGGGGATATACTATCTCTCTAGGCTGTTGTTGTGTGTATTGTATAATTTATATCCTTTAAATGTAATTTAATTTACTATAATAAGATTTTCTATAATGTGCCGTGTGGCCTCGGACGGTGAGAAGAATAGGGTCACTCCATTTCAATTCAAGGTAAAAGGCAACTGAAGGACTACTCTCTCTGTTAGCTTGCATGCAGCGAGAGACGGAAACCTTTCGGTTTTCTCCTTGCGGCTGGGAGGTCGGATGGTAGTCGATCCCGTAAAAACCAAAAGCAGTCAATTTTAAATATGGTTTAGACGAGAACGGACCCCAGGCACCGAAGCGGAAGTTTGGCTTGCAACCGGAATTAATAACACTAGGATGATGGTGATTTATATTATTGTTAGAAAATATTTTAATGATAATTTATATCTGGAATGATTGTAATAAAAAATTAAATTTCTGTTTGTTTTATTTCAACTTATATTTACACATTTAATTACATAACAATATAATATGCTTATATTATAATAATTTAAATATTAACTACTTATAAACTCTATACACACATGTAAAACTATCATTAGACACCTTTATTATATTTTATAACATAGAATCAACACTCAATTTGTTCAAGCAATAAAAAATAAACAAGTCCTTTTAAACTATGTATTTAAGACAAGGTATTAAAATTTTATGTGCTTACAATAACATTATGCCAGTAAATGCATGTTCTGAGCCAGTATTTTATAGAGCTGTTAAGTAAAATTATTCGGCCTAAACCCTTAAGTGAAACTTTGTTATTTTATTTACATATATTTTAAAGTCTAACATAAAGTATCAAGATAAAAAAACACAGTTAAATGATACTAATGTAAGATTCATAGACCTATACGAATGTTTATTCACTGTATGATATTACCAGAATTGTCCATTTTTATTTTATTTTTCCCATTACCTACATTTTGCATTTACATTGTACATTTCTATCATCTAGCCGAATATACACGATTCGGTCTAATAGCGTGCACTATTCGGCTGTATGTCCAACAGCGGCTTTGCAGGTGCACTATTGACGTTTCCATAAATTTGTTTCCTTTTCAATGTTAATGGTCGTAAGAAATATCGGCGTGGTAACCTTCTGGACCCGCAGTGTACTTCACCACCTGCGTCCGACCGTCCGGCAACAGAACGTGGTATTGACCATCTGTTTTTCGGCCATTTTTATTTTCGTAATGGCCGAAATCATTCCTAGCGTGAACATCCTTAACTCTGTAGCCAAATTCATATTGCGCTGCGTAGTGTATCTGTAGAATTTAAAATAATTTTATATATTATATCCAAACCAAATATTATAAATGTAAAAGTAATTCTGTCTGTCTGTTACGTTTTCACGCCTAAATCGTTGCACCAATTTGGATGAATTTCGGTATAGCGATAGATTGGACCTTGAAGAAGGATATAGGCTACTTTTTGGCGCGAAAATGAAACGGGAAGAGGTGAATAAAGTGTAACTAAACGATGGTGAACCTTTGAAATATATCATAGTTTTTTTCAAGTTTTACAATTTTTTTAGTTTTTATTGGGTAAGTGTTCACTTGATCTGCAATGTGGTGGTTGTGATTTAGGATTATGTAATTTAGGTATAAAAAATATAATTAATACAGACGTAACGTGTTTAGAAAGTACGTCTCAATAACGTGCGAAAAGTGCAGAAGGAAAAGTAAATAAACGGCACAGCAAACTTGAAGTTGGGATACGCCTAATATTTTGGGATTTTTGTATTATGACGTCATTGTAGTCTTAACGCTAATTACATTATTCACACATATATATTTAAGGCCTAAAACATTTTCATATTATGTACCTACATATGTTGTCAAATGCGTTAAAAATGATTTTTGTTCCTACAAGGTATTTTATTTATTAATTTCGATGTTTTATGAATTATGGACGATAGAATTACATTAAAATAAATACATTCGTTATTTGTTTTGATTTTATTCGATTACCAATCACCCTACTCTCCCCTATTCTTTCGTCCGAACATAGTTGCTTGACTGTTTAAGCGTTAAATAAATCTCAAAACCACTTCAGATCATTTTATTATTTTATTTCTTTCCTTCGTTTGATCTTTATCATCCCTTTGCGATCATCGAAGACCACCGCAGCGTATTGACTAACCCACGTTACAATGCCTGCGTAGGTCACGAATTGAATTCCCATCCTGCGTTTGGATGTGTATTTATTTACAAAAGATTTTTTTTATACATATTTTAATAATTTTCACAGTATATTTATTTATTGGCTCAGATAACTCCCTTTATGACTAAAGTCAACAGTTTTATTTTGGTGAAATTTTAAGCCTATATGCTTCGATCGTACTATTATTGATCGAAGCCTATATGTCAAATTTAGTAGTAGAGAATTCATAATGTATAGTTTCACTAGGCTTACACTACAATTATGTAATCTGGTCGTCAGCCATTTTTCATTACTGAACGTAGACATCCCGCGCTACAAATTCCGGTTTCTTGCTTTTCCCATCCAGTCTTAACCTGCAACCTTGCGCAGTTCATCAGACTAGGGACGCCCCAAAAAGCGATGGAAAGAATGTATGATGCATGATATAAGGGTTTGTGAAGTGACAGATGTAGAATGCCGGGATAAATTGGAAGAAAAAGACATATGCTGAGACCAAATGATTGGGACAAGCGAAGCTCATGAATGTTTTTTTTTATTGCTGTGGGACAGCAGACAGGCTAACGGCCCACTTAGAATATAGCAGTTACCATCGCCTATGGGTGTTTATCAATGTTATCCATCAAATGTGTGATTGGTACGAAGATTTTTATTATTATAGTTCAGGCTTGATTAATGAGGATGCTTCTAACGCAACGTGATAATAAATATCGAAGGATTCCCTTGGACTTTGGCTAGAGAAAATACAGGAAAGGTTTCTTTAATTCAGTACCAAATGTTAACCAAAGGTGTTGGTAAAGTAATTAATATATTTATAGTATTTACTTTATAAATAAACAATTTGTTAAAATCAAATCATTTTTATTATTTAAATATCTCTAGCTTTTTACAAATAATAAATTAATTAATTAAATTTAATATTGAATTAAGATCCTACAGTGCCATGAACCGCTTGCGCACTTTTTCTTGCCTAATAAATGCTATGTATCAACGGAGAAGGAAAACAAGAGGAAACCAAGATCACCAGTATGTGTAGCTCGCTAATCCGCCTTGGACAAGCGTGATGGGTTACTGTTTTTTCCCTCTAGGGGGAGAATCGAGCCCGGATATGTTATAAATTTAATGTAACTATTAATCTAGTAAAGCACTTAATTTATTAATATTCTTCTTAACATTCGTAGGCAGACCTCTCCTACCATATTTTTTCCTATATCTAACAGGATATTTTTTTCTGTATTCAATTTTTGAATCGCGATGACCTATCAGCTGTTCAAATTGACTTTGTGTTAACAAATACATAGGCTCATGTAAACGACCATTATTATAGTCATGACGATATTCGTGATTATGATTATTTCCATACCTAATCGATTGTATTGGTTTGTAAATAAATACAGGTATGCCATAAGAAGTTGACAAACTATGGAAAGACGGTCGGTTATAATTAAATGCTGTGTAACTGCTTTGTTGGTCCTTATTTCTTACTAGTTCTTCAAAATTTGTTGCATATTCATCATCAGGATTACGATCATCATAATCATTATAATAATAATCTTGATCCATATGTGGCATTTTACTACCTAAATATCTAAGTCTTAATTCTTCTGATTTAAAAGTTGTATTATCCTTGGGCGCTTGTGTATCGTTAGGTAATAAAAAAGGAGTTGAGTCTAATACTGATCTACGTACTCGTATTTTACCATCGATTGTTAAATATTTATTATCTATAGTATTTAGTTTATCATAATTTTTTTCTACAGCAGTGACTAATTTGTGATTTGTATTCGCAACGTTCTTGAATGATTTATTTAACGAAGATTTGTTATATTGAATATTTTGTGCATTTCGTTTAGGATTGTGTGTTTTCTTATCTGTTTCCATTATTATACTTACATCATCATCACCATATGCAGAAACGCCAACGCCATTGTCTAATAAATGTTGAACGCCACCATCATAACTATTGTGATCTAAGTAATGCACTTTACTTATTGGTGATTTTAATTTTTGTTTGTATATATGAGGTTGTTCAGTTGAAACGTCGCCATAATACCTGACCGTATGTTGTTCGATGGTGAGTTGTGAAATTGGCTCAGTTACATGCTTTTGGTCATACTTTAGATAATTTTTTGTATGTTCACTATGAGGTGCAGTTATTGGACGGACAGTTACAACTCCTTGTTTTGGTATATCGTGAACAATATTTTTTACTGGTCTAATTTCTTTTACTTCATTACTTTTAAGATGGTTTTTATTATTTGCATAGTTTACGTTAAAAGGATAGAATTGTTCATAGTTTTCAGGTACATGCTGAGAAATCGGATGTTCTACTACATGGGAGTGAACAATTTGGCTTCCTAATAACGCATTGAACTCGTTAACTTGTTCCTGTGGACGTTTGTTCAGTAATGTTTTTAATGCATTTATATTCTGGGTATTTAAGTACTTGTGTTCTTGTTTAGGGTATTGCGTTTTGCTATTAATAGCTTCTGTATACAGTTTATCGGGTGAGCTGTCATACGCAAACCCAATATTACTACGCGGTTTTATAAGTACACCTTGGTTGTATATCGGAGCCGGTACAATCTGCACAGCACCTTGCGAAAATTTATTATAATCCGATTCATAAGATCTGTGATTTCTATTAATATTGTCTCCCGTTGTTTCAGTTTCAAGATTCAAATCCTGTAAATTTTCTTTATCTATTAACTTGCGACCTTGATTATGACTTTTGTATTTTGCAGCTTCTGTGATTTGACCTGGAGGAGGAGTGATAGAAGAAATATTTTTTTCTGAGCCTTGTGACCTATGAATCCTGCGTATATTAAATTCTATATCTGTATTCCCTTTTGGTTCCCCTACTTTAGGATTCGTCTCCTGATTTATGAGAATTGGTTTTGGACTTGTCAACTTTTCTTGTATCGCTTGTTTTTTTTCTAATTCTAGTTGGTGATTTTCTTGTAAATCGTGGTAGGCCCTCATGTAGCTATCTGCCTTAGTTGGTGCTTCATTCCACCACTGAATCTGCGCTCTATGCCTTCTTATTCTTTCAGCATTGAACATAGCTTGTTGATTTTGTGCGTGCAGTTTAGCATTTTGCAGTGAGTTACCAGCTAGTGGGTTGCTGTATGGTATGAATGGTCGAATGTCATCACTCCTTGCTTGTTCGTTTATGATTTCATGGACTGGTCTGTCATTTTCCTTTGCTGGGCTGCATGTTACTGTGTGGAGGATGAGGAGTAGAGCAACTGTATTGTGGTGACTTGACATTTTTGTTACACCTGAAACAGGAATGATATTGAATTTAATTAAAAAAATTAAATGATTTAAAATATACTTGAATTAGCCAAATATTTTGTAGCTGGATTCCCGCTGAACATTTTTGTTACAACCTGGCAAAAACTTCTCCCCAGGAACACCACAAGGATGTGATTTCCGGTAAAATGAACAACATAATGTCTTCTCAGTAATTTGAAGTGAACTGAGGATTTTGGGTTCCAATTAAGATTAGGAAGGGATAGAATACCATTTCGATGTTTCTGTAGATATTGGCAATTAATATTAACCAATTGTAGGGAGACATAATAAATCCCAAATAATAAATACTTTTACAGTAGGTCAAATAATAAATATTAAAATAGTTCCTATGAAAAAAAAAAAAAAGTTGTTATTGTATAATAATTATGGGTCAGGAGAGTTCATTATTCCTAAAGAGTGTATCAGTAAGAGTGCACTTTTTAAAATTGGAATATTTTTTTTTCACGCAAGTGGAACCTCTGAAATTTCTCATTTCATTTCATTCGTTATTAATACTTTAATTACATAAAAATATTAATGACCATTATCATCTAAGCGGCTAATCCCGGTTATATCGAAAGACATTTCGCAGCCCGTCATACCGTAACCAGTTGACAGGTGAGAGTGATTTGGACAGCGAAGGTCTCGTTGGAGCCCCAATATATTAAATAAGTTATTACATCATAATATTGAATGGCATATGTCTATGTCAATTTTGATAATAGCTAAGATAATATCTGACCCACGTCCAAACACCAACCTGTTATTTTATATTTTAAGGGTGGCTGCATACTCAACAAAGTTATCGCTGCGGCTTTCTTGAACATTATTATACTAACTTTGTAAAAACAAACCTAGGCATACAATCTTACCATCTACATACTCTTATTAAACAAATTCGATACACCTGCCAAAGAAAAATGTTTGGTAGAGCCCATAAGGCACTGAAACTATGGTAAATTACAGATACCTTCTAATTTGTCTCTGTCAGCAATTAAACTGTATAAATCGAGTAATGAATACTATATAATCCTCCAGAAAATTCGTATATTTTTTAACAGCTTCCCACTTGTTACCTGATTTTTAGAACGATATTTATTGTTTATTTTTTATTGCTGTAGGACAGCAGACAGGCTGACGCCCGCTTAAAATTTACCAGTTACCGTGGCCTATGGGTGTTTGCAATGCCAGTGGCATCGAGAACACGCTGCTGTACCATATGATTAATTTATTTGATACACAAAAGAAGTTATAGTCAAATAAATGAAAAGTAAGGTAATGTGTAACGTAAAGGAAGGTATTGAATACCATGATGTAGCAAAGAATATTTTGGATATTGTATAAGTTTTTATGTACAGTCGCCGTCAGATATATTGTAGCAGACAAGGTGATCAAATACTTGTGAACAATTTAAAATGTCAATAAGTTCCATACACTACAAGTTACCATTAATATCTGAACATTCATTACTTCTTGTACTTCTCTAGTTGTTTGTATAGAAATTATTAACAACCATCTGCTCAGATATTAATGAAGTAATGAATGTTCAGATATTGATGGTAACTTGTAGTGTATTGGAACTTAATGACATTTTAAATTGTTCACAAGTATTTGGTCACCTTGTCTGCTACTATATATCTGACGGCGACTGTACAAAGATGTTCATTACGTTGTATGCTATTATTCTTAATTGAATAAATTAAAGGTAATTTATGTAGTATTCCAGTTTAAGCGAATTGAGTTAACCGCAGCGTTTGTCGCGTCGGACTTGCCCGCTAATGTGGACACGGCTTTATGAAGTACAGAATAGCGTAGCAATGTCAGTGAAAGTAAACTCATGGTCGTTGACATGCATACATTGCGGAAAATGGCGGAAAGATATACGTAGATGGGTTGAACAGGGAAACCAGTTTTAAACCTCTTGAATTTCTAATAGACTTTTAATTTAAGCTTCATAATATCATTGTTGTTTAATTCATACTACAATACCAAATATTGAGACGGAGGATTTCGAGCAACAGAAGTTGGGTCGCAAGTTGAATCACTTTCTTTTTCTTAAAATTTTATTTTATTAGATAATCATATTAACTGCATAAATACTTAATTTTTAAATTATTGTTTTCTTTTGTACTTTTTTTCTATTGTTTATTTTCTTGTCTTAATGCAATAATGATTATTCATTCGTTCATTAAATCTCTTGTAAGTGTACGAAGTCATTAGAAATTAAACGCTTTTCCTAATCCTCCATTCAGGTCAAAATGAACATCCATCGTACAATAAAAGCGGATACTGGCAAATGACTTGGTATGAGGTAATGAAAGTGTTGTTATGAAATATTTTGAATAATTCGAGTTTATATAACTTTTTAAATTTGAAGATTATTTTTGAGAATTATGCATTTTGATATTATATGTGAATAAACAAAACCTATGTGTGGACATGGACATATATGTCGTACACAACATGGGCAGCATATGTCGAAAAATCGGCAAAAAAAATCTGCTACTCAACTGCAAAGGAACTTGAATACAAGGTTCGCTCAGTAGCTATATAAGTGACCTTGTTGATGTCAGTGGATTCGATCCTTACAGAGGATAAAATTATGAAAGTTGTTGTGCTACGAAGGCCGCAAATCACGCTTCCGCCCGCGTAGGGGAACTGGAACCACGGGAGACCGGAAGTGGTGGCCGTCCCGTCTAGCTTGGAGCTCTACCACCTAGCTGGGGTTTTTTCTTTGAATTTTACGACAGGCTACACAGTGGTCGCAGAGATCAGTATTCTTATCTACGTTCGTGCACGGATAAAAATTATATATTTATTTTATGATGTTATCGTTGTATTTATATAGGTACGTAATCATTATAACTATAGGTAGTATGTTGAAGTTGCACACTTATGACCACCCATATGGATGTCATTGGGTGTAGTTCTCAAAACTTAAAGCTTGATTTTACTTTCAGGCTGGTGGAGTTGCTATGCAGACGGACTAACACGATCGGATCTATGTTTGATTCCCACGAGAGACTAAATATTTAGACGATAAATTTTTTGGTTTGATTATATACTCAAAGTAAAAATCTCACTCAAGGGAAAAACTTTCAGTACAGATTGATAAAAATCGGTACAGATTTTCACCTGGTGTTTGTTTTTTTGTATATTTTTGATATTATAAGTCGGTTAATTTGTATAGGTATACCTATATATAATCTTGTCCTTTACATGAAGTGAAGGGAGTCACGTTTCGAACCTAAGCTTGGTTCACGATTGTACCGTTTGTTTAATATAATGTATACAATTTGCATATACTTAAAGAATACGTGAGCTGATGGATGATTGTCAACCAACTCGTTAGTTATGCTAGCTAGGTAATACTTATGTTTTTATATGTAATAGTATTAAACAGAAGCATCAGAGCGCTTGTATGTATTCTGAAATTAACTTTCCTTTTGTTAAACATACATCATATGAAAGTTAAAAAAATGTATTTAGCTCATATTTGTTATTAATACAGAATTAAATTTGAATATAGCTCGAAAAAGCGCCAGATTTCCGTTAGAGATATTATATACGTGACAAAAACCTAAACCTGTGACCAAGGGTGGTACTTTGAAGAACTAGTCATCATATTGAACCGACAAAAAAGAACTCCCTTCTCTGGACTCGCAGAGCAAAGTCACAGTAGCTTCCAATACCTCACCTAAGGCGACCTAGGTTTAAACACTGGCTAGCGGGTTCAATTCCCGTCTCACGTCTGGATGTTTATGTAGTTTTACTTTGTCTGTACATTATACTTTTTAATTCTATTTATTTATTTATTTATTTATTTATTTAATGATGGAAAACCTACAGCTAATACACATGAAAAAATACTTGAAATTATTATCAGACAGCCAATTACAGGTTTTCACGAATAATATCTTGAATAACTAACACGCAGATATGCAAATCTGCATTACACTATAGAACTAGTCACAGAAAAATTTATTACTTAGACACCGCTTGGCTCCCGAAATACTGATCCCAAATGGGTCAACATTATGCTGCTTACTGACATTATTTAAATAGTTACTTGCTCGCACTAGGAATGCATTTTGCCTATAGTTGGTAGAACTGAAAGGTATATTTATTGGAAAATTGACACGCACAGACTTGGCCGGAACGTTAAAGTTGATTTTGCTTAATAAATCTGGGCAATCTATATCAGATGAAATGATTTTTAAAAGAAGTGTACAGTCAGCTATATCTCGTCGATCCTTAAGTGGTAAAAGATGAAACTTCTTACAGAGGTCCAAATATAATTCGCTAGAATAGTGGGTCTTTATTCTAAAGCATAAATACCGGACGAACCGCTTTTGTATACTTTCTATGCGGTCAATGTATTTGTGATATCGAGGGTTCCATATTTGAGATGCGTATTCTAAGTGACTTCTGACATAAGTGCAGTATAAAATTTTTAAAGTTTTAATCTCATTAAAACAATTCGAAATTCGCATAATAAATATATTCTTTGTTCATCAGTGCCCTGATGTAAAATAATAGTAACACTATAAATATGCTCAAATTAATATTAGAAATACACTTTAATGCAAAAGACAAAAAACACGAAAAGTATAAATAATATATTGATTCCAAATCGTTTTCGGAATGTATATATTTACAAAAGTATATATGTAGTATATTAGTTGTTTAGTACCCATAACACAAGTTGCTACTTACTTTGGGCCTAATTGGAGCCGTGTGAATTGTCCCAATATATTTATTAACATGCTTTTATTACTTTCATCTGTATGTTTGTTTGTCGGTTTGTTTCTAATCTTTATAAACTCGATTTTGACCCACCTTAAACGATCCGATCTTAACCGTTTGACAGGTATCCATCAAAATCTTCGTACATTCCAAAAGTACTATAGATAATTTGGATATTTCAATATAAAAAATTTATTTTTATTGAAAACTTTATAACTTTTGCAACTTTACATCGTTTTAAATATTTCTTTTAACTTTTTACAGATTAACGAAAACTATTCAAGGCAATTAATAAGGATAGCAGTGGTAAATGAAAAAAATCATTAAAGTAAAATTATATAAAAAAGTTTAACATCTGTGTTTTCCCGCGCGAATGCCATGTATCCCCTTCTTGCATTGAGTACAGATAAGGTTGGAACGTTTTATTCCTGGAGTGGAAGGAGCGCCTCGCGCACCCCAGCGCGGGCCTCGCCACCATCGAAGCGGTGAGGCCCGTCCTGGGCGAATGGCTGGAAAGGCGCCACGGCGCCCTGACCTTCCGCCTGACGCAGGTCCTCTCGGGGCACGGTTGCTTTGGGAGGTACCTGTGTCGCATAGGGCGGGAGATGACGTCGGGGTGCCACCACTGTGGCGCGGGCGACGAGGAGGACACGGTGAACCACACTGTCGCCGTGTGCCCTGCGTGGCGCGAGGAGCGCCGCGCCCTCGTCGCCCAAATCGGCGTGGACCTGTCGCTCCCGGCCCTGGTTCTGTCCATGGTCGGGAGCGATCCTGGATGGACGGCCGTCGCCTCCTTCTGCGAGGCAGTCATGTCCGCAAAGGAGGCGGCGGAGCGGGAGCGGGAGTCGACCACCACACTCCCCTCCCGCCAACGCAGGCCACGTCGGCGGCGCCGGAGGTCAAATAACGACCTCCGGCCGCCGTAAAAAGCGGCCGCGGGCGGCCCCTCGGGGGAGTATCCACCGCCCGCACCATTGCCGCGAGGGTGAGGGCTGCGTGCTGTTCCGCGACCCCCCTCAACTCCTAGAGTTGTTAGGAGAGCGCCGGGGGGACGAAATCCTGACCCCCTGGCGCCAACACTTTAGAAGGGGCCCGCCTCAAGACAAAGGGCGGGCCGGCGCCAGCCCGGGCCACGAGATCGGCTGGCCATATATCCGTGGGCCCGGGCGTAGGCGATAGGAGAACAGCGGGGTTTTTTAGTGGGTAGTCGGATGGCCAAACATCTTTCCCGGAGTCCCACATATCCCTCGGTCCCCCCGGGCCGGGGGAACCCGTCAAGAGAGGTTTTTCCCCGACACCAAAAAAAAAAAATGGAACGTTTTATTCCGGTCTTCCTATTACTGCAGACCGCACACTGCCCTAAATTGCGTCCAGGCAGTAGTAGTAAGTCCATCCAAATATTATCATCACTCAAAATGATTGGATGAGTGGTATAGATTGAGGGGTATTTTTAATGCGTAAATAATTCAAATATTTTCTTTGGAATGAAAACTAATTAAAAATGCTATTTATGCTTTAAAGACACACTTTCGATACGAAAACGCAAGAGCAGCAAAATATTTGCTCACGAGCAGAGATACATACTCGTACTGAAATGACAGCGCGATAGCGCCGCTTAGCTCGTTTGGATTTTAAACCTGGAAGCGCGATAGCGCTGCATAGCCGTCAGAACGTTGTAAACTTATCAAGGACCGATGACAGTACAATAATTCGATGAGATTATCTCAGTACCCTGATTAGAAACGCCAGGATTACAAAATTGGTGACGTATATTACGCCTGACAAAATTTTTAAAGGATTTTTTTTATATATTCATGTTACGTCTCCTACTCATCACAAGCGACACACTTATCTAGGATTGACTGAAGTGTTCATATAATAAAACTATGCTTTATGCACACAAGGTAACAAAACTCATTAAAATTTGACCTCAAATTAATAAGATTATTATTACAATAATAAAAACTATCGAAAGTCTAGTGTGGGACAAACATTGTTCTATGTAACAATGCGTGTGTAATGCTGATTTATCAGTGTTGCCAGGTTAGAGCAATAAAATGCAGACTGCGTTGTTATGTATTGTACTATACAGTTCCAAGATGTTATGCATTGTCAGCTAAGAAAACGATTATGTTTTTAAAATAATCTGCAAGCTAAGATTCATAATGTTTTTTTTTGTTGTTAGTGGAAAAAAGATTTTTGACCTATTTGGAAAAAGTTTACTCAAAAATGGTTCGCTTTTGCCTCGGGAATACGTCGAATTACCAATAACTCTGTATTGTGTTATTTTTTTTTATTGCGTAGATCAGCAGACAGGCTGACAGCCCGCTTAGAATTTAGCAGTTACCGTCGCCTATAGGTGTTTGCAACGCCAGTGGCATCACGAACACGCTGCTGTCCCATAAGGGTACAGGAACTTGGGTCACTAATGCCGGAACACAACACATATGGCGGCATACTTAAGACCAAAGGAGATCGCCATCCATACGGGCTTGAGGCCCTACCACGTAGCTAGGGTGGGTTGTTTTGTCACCTTTTACGACAGGCTGACCCCGGCCACAGTGGTTAGTATTCTTTCTCCGCCGCTGTACGGATAAACCTGTTAAGATCTAAACTTGGTAAATTGTCACGACCTGAGCCATCTGCGAGTTTCACCGAATGTGTCAAGCGAAAGAACAGCGCCGGTTATAGTTGGCTGGCAGAATTTTGAGCCTATATCCAAGTTTAGGACATATTGAATATATTATGTGTTGTAAGTTATATGTGTTGTTATGTCCCAAATAAAAGAGATTCTTTCTTTCAATTATATCTTTCGCCTTGGATTATAAGTTTTCACGGAATGCATATAACTCTGCAATGACATGTTATGTATTCCATAAAGCTCCATTAATCTTTCATTTCAGTACTTGGAGTTTTCAGTCTTTTTCTAGTCATAAGCCACGGTCATGTCTTTACAACTTTAAGCAAGCATTTTTTTATTGCTGAGGGACAGCAGACAGGCTCACGGCCCATTTAATAGTCACCCGTTACCTTCGCCTATGGATGCTTGTGACGCACGGGTCACCGCGTACACGCTGCTGTCCCACGGGGGTACTTAAATCTAGGTCACTAATACCGGAACACAACATAAGGTTATTATGGCGGCTTACTTATAGACCAAGGGTAGTTGCCATTCAGAAGGGTTTAGCGCCCTACCATGTAGCTATTTTGTTGCCTTTTACGAGAGATCGGCCCCTGCACGGAAAAAGCATATTCGGGGCCTACCCGTTCTGCCAGGGCTCGTGACCTAGTAAGACATTTACTCTGTAACATATGTCTCTCCATTTATTCGAAATATCACGGACACGAAAGCTGCTACGTATGTTTAAACATCCATTGGCAAATATTACATAGATATAACTTGTTCATTGCTGAGTAGCTCTAGCGCTGGTCACGTTTCGCAGACGCATCTTGCCTTTAATTTGACCCTTATTTTTGGGTCATATTTTACACTTAAGCTGTACACATAATTTAGTACACTGTACTAAATTACATATATTAGAAAATGTGTGTGTGCGTATGTGTGATAAATCCATACTAATATTATAAATGCGAAAGTAACTCTGTCTGTCTGTCTGTCTGTTCCTCTTTCACGCCTAAACGGCTGAACGGATTTTGATGAAATTTGGTATGGTGATAGATGATAACCTAGAAATGGTCATAGGCTATAAATAATCACGCCATCGTTCTTAGGGGGTAGGCAGTAGGCAGATAACTAAATTGAGTTAGTGATTTTTTGTGCTTATCCGGTATCTATGAGAATCGGCCAACATCTATTTTTCATCCCCCTAAATGTTAGGGGTGACCCACCCCCAAAAATTTTTTTTAATTTTTTGACATTTTATTATTTATATGGCAGAACAACGTTTGCCGGGTCAGCTAGTAACTAAATAAACTCTGATAATTTACACAGCGCTACCCCATCCGTAAAGTTGCAGAGCGCTTGTCTTAAGGATATAAGACAACTGATTACTTATATAATTTTATTTTGTAAATAAATACATATTATACATAAAGAGTCTCTGTGCGGGATTCGACCTTGTGACGTTCGCAAGCGTTCCGGAAACCGAAAGCCGTTACTGAGGTGAAAATTCAAAGTAAATTTTTTTTCATTGCTATAGCAATCGTCGCCTATGGGTGTTTGCAACGCCAGACGCATCGCTATCACGCTGCTATCCGCGTAGTGGTACTAGAACGTGGTCATAGCATGATGCACTGGTAAGTCTTATGTTGATTACAACATAATACATGATATTAATGCACATGTGAGAAAACTGTGTAAGCGGGACCTCTAGGTCCCTGAGATACTCTTAGCTAACACGTACTTTGCAATGCTAAAAACATTAATGTCTACACACACATGCAATATTACATGTTGTATTCTTTTAAGGTGTAAATGAACTTTCCATTTTGCTATTCAAAATTATGGTTGATATATGAGATATGTTTGAAAATATATTTTTATATAATATTTAAATATATATATATATAAACATATATTTGCATATATATTATATTAGTATCGTGGAATGTGGTCATTTATACCGGAACAAAGCACAAGGTTATTATAGTGGTATATTTAAAAACCAGAAGTGTTTTCAGAAGTGTTTGGCTTGGAATTCTATCACTTGGAAAGTGCAAGTTTATATGCAAGATGTCGTTTGAGCAGATGGATCTGGTATCTTAGATCACTTTAAATTACACGTGCGTTTACGTGTGCAAAATGCAAAGCGCTTGCGCAACGCAGTGAGGTAACATACATTACTCGTATTTTGGCGCGAATCTTCCGGTATGAGTATGACCTGCGCATTTCGCGTTTCTCTCGATCCTTCACTTATTAATTTAAGTATACAACAATTACTAAGTACCTTTGTAAGCCGAGCTGAAGAGAGACGCCAAAAATTTCGAGTTATAGAGTTTTCGACCAAAGTGATTTTTTTATTGCTGTAGGCAATGAAAAATATATATATATGTATATATATATATATATATATATATATATATATATATATATATATATATATATATATATATATATATATATATATATATATATAAATCATTGGCTGTAGGACAGTAGGCAGGCTGACGGTCCGCTTAGAATTTAGCCATTACTGTTGCCTATGGGTGTTTGCACCGCTAGTGGGATCGCGAACACGCTGCTGTGCCATAAGGGTACAGGAACTTGGGTTACTAATGCCGGAACACAACACAAAGTTATTATGGCGACATACTTAAGACCAAAGGTAGTCGCCATTCAGACGGGCTTGGGGCCCGCACCACGTATCCAGGTTGAATGTTTTATCGCCTTTTACGACAGGCCGACTCCGGACGCAGAGGTCAGTATTTTTTGTCCGCCCCTGCATGAATAACGTTTTGTAAGGCAACATTCCATTTTTAGAGGTTATTCCTTATAATTTTGAGCTAAAATAAATAAAAATCCTAACTATATGAAACAATGGTGTACATTATCCTTATATTAAAGTCGGTTTTTAAATAATCGAGTTGTAAAGGTTGCAAAATCAAACAATGCTATTCGTATGTTCGTGCTATAGAGGTCCAATTAATTTCTATTTATATAGGGTAAATAAGTACTGAATTTGCTTATGGAACTCACTATTTTGATTTATAGAGGCTCCGATTTCAACGGAGGTTTAGGGGGTTGAAGGGAAGGGAACACAGTATTTTTTCGAGTTAGGGAGGTTTTCGACTTATCACGGTTCGAGTAAGGTTCTACTGTAATATAATAAACGCTGTGGACTAAGTTGTGTACGCTTATAATTGCCATTTATACAATATACTGGACATTTTAGATATTCTTGTAAACTAATTATATGCATACCTTGCTGTTGGCGTGCCTATGTAATAAATCAATACTCATCATACTATCAACGCGACATAAATTTAATTTTATGAAAACTGATTGTTTCACTCAACTTTAAGTCCGTTTTCGACTGCTCGATTTATTCGAGTTTTTTATACATGTATATATTTAAAAAAGAAAAGTATATAAGTGTATCAGTTGTCTAGTATCCATATCACAAGCGCTCTGCTTCTTACTTTGAAACTAGATAGCACAGTGCGCAAAATAGAGGGGAAAAGGCCCAGAGGACGGTCACCAACCCGATGGTCGGATCAAATTAAGGCTATCACGGGGCTCACTTTGCCTGCAGCTCTGAAACAGGCCGAGGACAGAGTGGTGTGGAGGCAGTTCATCAGCGTCTCCGTAAAGGCTTATCAAGACGGGCACGACCTTCAGAAATGAAGAACACGACGAAGAAGCACAGTGCGAATTGATCCAGTACATTTATTTATTTATCACACATCTCTATCTAGTTCCAGGGCGCTTGTGTTATAAGTATTATTTATAGATAAGTAACTATTTATAAAATTTTCTTTTGTAAATTAATGCAAATCGAATTGACACCTTGCAGATGTATCAACTTATATGTGTCGCTTTTGGCGTACCCTTAAAACTAAATGAAATTCATCAACTTTCATTGTAAAACTCCGATTTACAAATTAATCGTTGAAAAATGATACTGGAATCCAATTGAAGGGAAGCGACTGCATCTTCATTAAATTTAAGGTCATATGAACCCTGGTTTTAAAATAATTGGTGTCTTAAATGTTTAACCTTTTAGGCAGCAATTTACTTAATGCCCTGGGACCAAAGAGTACATAACCGTGCCAAGGATAACCGCATCGAAATTTAATAATGTGAAGCGAATTGGAGATTCATTTAAATTGAACTCCGTGCAAAATTAACACGTATTTGCTAAAATAGATGTTAATTTTGGATCCCACCAAAAACTGTAAGAGCTGTGGCATATAACTACCGATAAACGGATTGAGCTAACATCGGACCAAAGGTCGTAGCAGCTATTAAATTTTCGTGCCGGTAAACGTGAAATAATTTTTATCGAAATGACGGTTTCATATTGTAGTCGTCAAGAAGCTTTATTTGACTAATTTAGCAATACGTAGACTTTTTTCGAGTTGGGAACGCTTCACACACCGCTTCCCTTGGGAACGTGTGGCAGGGTGCGGGACTTGCCGTACAATGCCCGAGCTTCCGTCTCTTGATTAGTAGGTGCACATCGACCCAGCTAACCAAAAGACAACGTGCGCTGTGGTTATTGCTGGCAGCGCTCTTGGCCATCAGAAGCCTGTACAGGGTCATGGACTTAACAGTGCCTTCGATGAGTTTCCAGTACACTGGCTACAGTCCCCTGATGTTGAGGAGCAGATGGACGAGCTCGATTCTCGAGGGCTTTCAGGTGTTCAGTGAACTGAAAAGTCTCATTGGCGGTCGAGGACAAGGCCCAGATACTTGAGCGCTGTTCCAATGCAGGCATCTCCCACCGCGATGTGTAGGTCCTGGGGCGGCCACGTCGATGGGTATAGAATAAGCTTTGGACTTGGACAACGCTGCCTCTAGGCCCAAAGGGATATCTTTGAAATATATCTATTTTAATTTTAAATTGATAAAATTTGAATTTCAAATATGCTGAGAAATATTTAGAATAACATATTGAATTATCATCACCATTTTGTCAAAACCGAATAGTTACATAATAGGAAAATGTAAAATTTTGGAGAATTTATCAATTTTAGATAGAAATCAGAAGAAAAAAAGAAAAAAAGCAAGATATGAGCTAGTTCAATTCTCATTACATACTCGTATACCGCGGTAGAGTTTCCTGTTAATTTAACTAAGTATATATATATTTTAAAATTTACTGCTATGTACTCACCCATTTCTAAAAATCCAGTAAGAATATAAAAAAAAAATCTATTCAACTTTTAAGTTTCAAAAACACATTTGCACAAAATTAAAATAAGTCTGTTTTTAATTACACTTTCTATTCAAAATACATCGCTTTAATTTATTCAAAACTAATCGTAACAGAGAACGCGTTTGGAAAACATTTTTTTCTACACGACCTCCTTCGATATTTTAAATAGAACTGGCCGGTTCAAGTGCTATGTTTTTGAATTTAAACTTCGAATGCTGTGGTGGGTGCGCTTATGTACTGCACAAATTTGCATCCAATATCGCTACTTTCACTTCTCATTGCTGTTTATATACGAGATTGTTCCAAAAATGTTAATGATAAAACAGCAATGGAATTGCTAAATTAGAAAGTATTGACCAACAGTTACAAGGGTTTTGCATCGCGGTAGGAATGTGTGAGAATTACAAATACTGTTTTTCATTGACGTTTATTCATTTTATGTTTTTAGAAGTTCCATTGGAAAAGAAGTAATGGGTTAAGAATGTTAGAAAGTTTCGATGGTTATAAATGAATTTCAGTACAGGCTTTACACTTAAAGATATAAGAACTGGAATTTAATTAAATTCAATCAATATATAATACACTAATTAAAGGATTAATTAGAACCAAAATTTTGATTATCCTTGATAATAATAATTTGATAAGAAATAAGGTTATATCATTTTGATTTTTGTTTTAATTAAATGAAAGAACTAACTACCGATATTATCGGTTTCTATTGCTTTAACTCGAAAATTTGTTGATTAGGGAGTCAAAGAATTGGTCATATTTAATGCTATAACTGGATGATGTTCTTCATCGCAGTGATCCCATTATTATTAAGCCTTTATATCTGAAAACATTTCATAACACTTATAAGATTAAATATTTATAAATTAACACCGGTGTCCTGTGACATAGGCCTCTTCCAGCTGTTTCCATTCTTTGCAGTGATCCCATTACTTCCGTGTAAATGTAATTAACTTTCTACACAAAATCTAATATATAAAATTCTCGTGTCACAGTTTTCGTTGCCATACTCCTCCGAAACGGCTTGACCGATTTTGATGAAATTTTCTGTGCTTATCCGGTATCTATGAGAATCGGCCAACATCTATTTTTCATCCCCCTAAATGTTAGGGGTAGTCCACCCTTAATTTTATTTTTTATTTTTTAACATTTTATTATTTATATGGCAGAACAACGTTTGCCGGGTCAGCTAGTGTTATATAAAAGAATCATGTTTAAATAATATATCCAAAATAAATATTTATTATTGAAAATATTCTTACATTATTACATATGAGGTATTTGTTACTATTATTGACAATTCTATTGTTAAAATTTTCTACTTTTTACAAGT
Source organism: Malacosoma neustria (assembly GCA_963693495.1). Classification (NCBI taxonomy): domain Eukaryota; kingdom Metazoa; phylum Arthropoda; class Insecta; order Lepidoptera; family Lasiocampidae; genus Malacosoma; species Malacosoma neustria. The sequence goes on from OY856397.1 coordinate 2,080,516, forward strand.
GTTACACTTCAGTCCGATGACCTAAAGCAAAGGAAAGCTAAAGAACTGTTTCCACAGGAGTCCAAAGCTCATCACCAGGGAGAGTTAATACACAGGCTCAGCTTTGATGCTTGCGTCCAATGATATTTTATATATAAAATCATTGCTTGCGTCAAAGAACTCCGAAAAGAACTCTCCAATAACAGGGAGTTTTACCTTAGATATTCGTAATTTATGAATAATTAATAATATGAGTTATTTCAACAAACAATTAGAGTTAAATAATTTTAAACATTATAATTGTTTCCGAGAATGGATAGAGGAATACAAAGTCGGTCTAGAAAGGTCTGTGAATCTAAGGTCCTTCGCAACTCATGCTATTCATGTTCGGAATCGGACTACTTGTCATAGTAGGGTAGTTCACGAGAGCTACTCTACTATTTTCCACCAAGCCTGATGTGGGGGTGGATTTTGAAGCCTGTAGTGTGCTACTCCATGTAGTGGGCTCCGAAATCCGCAACGATGGTTCTTGCGAGGGAGAGATTCGTCGTAGGATCGGCATGGCAAAAGGCGCCATGTCACAATTAGAGAAATTATGGAAAAGTAGAACCATCAGCATAAAAACCAAGACCAATCTTGTGCGATCACTGGTGTTTTTCATTTTCATTTATGGCGCTGAAACATGGACCTTAAAGAAAGCCGACCGAAAACGCATCGATGCCTTCGAAATGTGGTGCTGGAGAAGGATGTTGGGCATACCCTGGACGGCACACCGAACTAATGTGTCGATCCTGAAACGGCTGGGCATTGTGACCAGGCTCTCTACCATCTGCCTGCGTAGGGTCCTAGAATACTTCGGCCACATCGCCAGAAGGGATGAAGACAACCTGGAGAGACTGATGGTAACAGGGAAGGAGGAGGGACGAAGACCACGAGGAAGGAGCCCCATGCGATGGACCGATCAGATTCGCACTGCCCTTGAAACTACTGTCCACGACGCTTTACACTCTGCTTCCGATAGGGGCAAATGGCGGCAAATAATACGCACCAAAGTACTCCGTCGAGATGATCACGACCCTCAGCACTGAGGAAACCGACGCGAGGAGAAGGAGTGTGCTACTCCATGCAATGCGCTCCCGACTCTTCGTGAGGAGACTCATCACTGGTGTATCCGCTTTAGTGGATTTAACGAGTGTTCCTGGAGGTGATTTAATGTGTGTGGCTGACGCCGGCCTCTTCGAAGCCGGGGGCAATGATGGGCTGGCATCTTCTCTGTCACACAGAACTGAGCCACTATATTTTACAATAATCAGCAACTAGAACTGCTAGGTGGTAATTAGAAAGGGACCTGGAATTACGCTATGATGCTAGAATATCTTTAACGTAGAAATTTTGCTTACGTAACCGGAAGCTAAGTTAAAGTGGAACTAAGTGAAGTTATTCAAATTAAAACAAAGCGGTTTATTTTGCGTATAATTTTATTGAAACAAATTAGGAAATTTAAATAAAAAATCGTATTTTTGTATAATAAGTTGCTAAAGAATCGGTTACAGAGAAAAACAATAAAAAAAATTATAGAGTTGACTGTTTGGCCTGGGCCACTGTATCTGTATGTAGTCCAGTTGCCCGTCGACACAGGCATTAACCTCTAAACTGCGTATGACGAATTATTTCGTCACAAACGAAGTACTACTACAATGAATATGACGACATTTATCGTCATGAAATTTGGAATATGATAATAAGTTGTCTGCACTGAAATTGTTTGATTTAATATTTTGTCGAAATAAATAAAACCAATTAGTTAGAGATCATTTCCTTTTATTACTTGAGGTGTGATGATATTATATAATAAAATTATGAAAAAAAAACTCATTCTAAAACTATTGTGAAATGGGTTAAACAACAGTTTATTCGGAGTTTTTTTAGCGGGCAGTCAGTCTTACAGACTCGCAAAGGAGTTTTTTTCTTGAGAACAAAGAAAACGAATATTAGTTATTCGCGGTCAAACTCGCGTCTCTTCACTCAGCCCGCTTCGGTACGAAGGAGTACGGAGATGTTTTTAGTGGGTACTGATGCGTGTCATTTTCCAGAGCCGGAGGCGTATGCGTGCACGGGTGCCTCCTTCTGAGCGTTTTCTAAAGCGGCTGGGTGACAACGAGCAATGGCTTCGTACTCCATCAAGGCATAACTAAAACTTTGTTGACCGGGGATTTTACACAGAAACTATGTTCTTTCACCGGTTATTATTTTGTAATTGAATATGGAAGTAAAACGTTCTAAATAAACTTCAATAAAATTTATTTTTACTGAATGAAATTAAACTTTGGACATATTTTTTTTATAAAATTCTTAATAATATTGTTTGATAAACTGTATGCTTACACGCGTATTGATTGAAAAGTTCTTTGTCGATACGTTCCATCATGGTTGAAAGTTTTGGAATTATATTAAAATTGTGATAAAAACTTATTTAATTCTTGGTATTTACCAAAAATTTTTTTTTGGTATGTCCGCTTTATGACCTAAACACGATATGCCAAGTTTTTGCAATAGATAATGCACACTTGTGATGACGAGTTAACTCGTCACCGGCCAGCATAGTGTTAAGGAATACATCACGAGAAAACCTGGCCATTGCAGCCGTGTCGCTGCCTGTCTTCGAAGGAAAAGGAGCCTATCAATGGGGCAACGACTTTTTATATTCAATTAATACATATTTATGAATATGATATAATTAATTATAGTATGTTCATTGTTACACGCTCTAGTTCATCATATTATATAATATTCTACTAAGATTAAATATTAATTATACTTATAATAGTTATGTATTCGCTTAGCAACTTCGTACACTTTTTCAAAGATATGTAAAAGGTATACCTTCAAATATTCACTCACGAATTTATTATACTTTTTTTGCTGAGCTACAGCAGATAAACTAACGGCCCACTTAATAATAATAATAACAGCTTATAGCGAAGAGCTTCGATAAACACCTAGAGAGGCTTTCGCTAGGTAAATGGGTGAAGGGTCGGATACAGAAGGCGGTTCTCCTAATCACGACACGCATCACTATGGAGGAGATTCCTGTCTCCGGAGCCCTAACCACCGGTAGCTTGGGCCCTTGGTCTCGCTCCCAGCGACGGACAGCTTTTTATATTTTTTTTTAAATTTATTAGTAAGTATCGTTTTATAAAATAAAGTACTTTTTTAATATTAATATTTTATAAAATGAAATGTAAATTATTTGGAAAAATGTATTTAATTAGAAAAGAAAATAAATAAAGAGATAAATATGTTGCTGCTACCTGCATATAGGTACAGAGAACTTGGGTCACTATAAACACAACACAAGGTTATTACTCGTATGGCGACATGTTTAAAACCAAAGGTGGTCGCCATCCAGACGAGCTTGAGGCCCTACCACGTAGCTAGGGTGGATAGTTTGGTCGGCTTTTACGACAGACCGACTCCGGCCGCAGATGTTAGTATTCTTTCTTTACCTTTCTTTACCTCAGCACGGTTAAAAATAGTAATGTGAAGTTTAAATTTTATTTAAACATATATTTTTAAATATCTCTCAAATATCAACTATATTTTTGAATAGCAAAACGGAAAGTTCATTTACAACTTATAAGAATAAATACAACATGTTAAAAAATAAATTATAGATCATAACATGTTATAATAATAAAGTAGAATACAATAAGTGTAATAATATATTATTTTTAATACATAATTTCAACAAACCATACAGGTGGCTCGTTGGTCTAGGGGTATGATTTTCGCTTAGGGTGCGAGAGGTCCCGGGTTCAAATCCCGGACGAGCCCAAATGCTTTTGCCGTTTTCTCTACTTTTTAATCATTTTAAGAATTTTATTATCTTTATCACCGTCTCAACAATAGGTTGATCGAAGGTCTCAACGGTTAATTACGGTTGCTGCTTGAATCTTACTTGACTCGTGTTTCGTAAATAAAGTTTTGATAGAACAGTATTATTTTTATTAAAAACGGTGGCAATAATTTTTATTTTTACAATACTATTTATTATAAAATTAATAATTATAATTAAACTAGAAATATCTCCTAGTATTTATAGAAAATGCGAGTGCCATCTGTTGTTGTTTTCAACATGCAGATGTTTATTAGAAAGATAACAGATGGCGCCATAAGTATTTAATTTGATTGCATAAGATCAAACTAAATTTTATATTAAAAACCACCATTTTAAATCAATGTTATGATAGTTATGAATTATAGTTTAGATTTTTTTTTAATAAATTGAGTTGCATGGTCGAACTGTCAAAATTATTTACCATAACCAAAAATTGCGTTACGTAATACTTGAACGCCCCCTTAGTAACAATTTATTAGGCAAAAAAAACATTAGAAATCTCTTGCTTTTACATAAAAGACATTTCAAATGTTAATAAATAATATGTCGCGATTAAAACAATAACAAAGGTACTTTAGCGACTTTCCGGTACTTTACGCCACTTAATTGTGACTTTTAGGTAAAAATATGGTCACTTGGTGGTTACGTAACGTTTTTTAAACCTTCAAAAATTGCGTTACGTAATATTTGTACGTTTCCTTAAGCCAAAAATAAAAAATAACATACAAATCAGTTGAGTGGTTAATTCGGAATTCAAAGTTTGCCTTTTGACCCTGAGGTTCCATTTTCGTGTACTGTGAAAGCAGCTCGCGTTGTATTACATTGAATAGAGTTAATCAGGACTAGTAAATAGATGAAACATATGACTTAATTTGGATTTTATAGTCAACTGCTGCCGGAAAAACTGCAAAATCTTACTTCAGAGCTTTTCAGCTGGCAGTCTTATGTTCTTGATGGTTCCTATATAAGAGAACATACCCAGACTGCGTGACTCGTTCAGAGGAGAGAGATATTCAAAATACCACGCTTGGTCACAAGGAGGAGGGGCGTAGATTTTTGTTACGTAGTCAAAATCCTCTAAAGCAGTGTTTATCATTATTTTTGAATACGCGACCCCTTTATGGATTGAAAAATTCTGGCGACCCCCTTGGGCCATAGAGAGACAAAAAGTTAGTAAGTAATTTATAAGACTACGTTTATGATTTTCTCTATTTTGGTACCTATTCATTAATAAGACCTACATTCTGTAAGTAGCAGCGACAGCTTTGAAAGTTAGTACGAGGAATTTGGTTAGGCCGCGTGCGGCTTTGATTTGGACGCCAGTTTGCGCGGACCTAACTTCACGGCGTTGCCACACTGCATTATCACCGCATTTTTGCCGGTGGCCTACCCAAGTAAGGCATCGCGGCCCCCCTAGGGTCGCGACCCATAAGATTGAAAAACACTGTTTTAAAGGAAATTTCGCGCTTTTTCGAGATAAATTCAAATATGGCGAGTTTAGTTTTTACTTGTTATTATAGATATGTTTATATATAGGTATGTATATTTTCTTGTTATTATATAGGTATACATTCATTTTTGGGGTCACAGGGTAAGCGCTGTAATAAAGACAAATATGAGGCAAATAAGAATTTTTTTAATTTCCAGTTTGCAAAAACATATTGAACGTATTTATAAATTACTACGTGACAACTAGAGGGGACTCATACACTACGGGAGTGAGTAAAAATTTTCAAAAATAGGTTACGTGGTATGTATTCTTTCTCCAAGTTAGTATATTTCTAGTATATTCTTATAACTTAGTTTAAAATAAAAGCACTGAACATTTCATACAAATTTATTGATCAAACTTTAATTAAATGGGTTTTGATTAAATATTTGACATAAAATAATCATCAGCCGGACATGGATCGTTAGTATCAATAGGTTTATATCTATAAATCTTTCCTTTAGTACCTATTATTATATTATTCTTGTTATCAAATACTATTCCTGTAATTTTGAAACCTAATTGACCTATTTTGGTTGGTAAAATGCTTTTAGTGTTCAATTTAAACAATGATCCCTTAACAGCCACTATTGCTTCGTCATTATTATTCATTTGCAGTATATATTTCAGTTCCCTTGTAAAACCTTTATATTGTATGGGTTCATAATAATCTATAGAAAAGAAATACAGTCTACCATCAACGTATTCGTAGAATGCATTCCCTTTTCCATCTAATACAAAACTGTATGCCTTTTGCACTTTCTCATATCTCTTTACAGCTGCGGAGCCATTAACAAATTTAAATATCTCATGATTTGATCCAGTAGCTATATACATTTGATTATCAGTTTTATCTATAAATATGTTACGTACGTCATCATCTCCTATAGGTCTTTCAGCTGTTATCTCTGTTCTAGTGTAATCATAAGTAACTAGACCCTGATTTGTACCGATATATATAACATTATTAGCAGCATCTACTGCAACACATTGTCCATATAGATCATCAGAAACTGGCAACTCTTTGATTCCTAACGACCCGTGCTTTAAGAGATGTATGCCTTTTGTGTAATTCCTCTTATGTAGGATGAAGAATAAATGATCGGTCCTTGGATCTACTACCATGCCGGTGGGGTATCCATCAATAGTAGCTACGAGTTGTCGCTTATAAAATTCATCACCAATTCTCGTTCTTTCACACTTCTCTGCTGTTATAATAGCAATTGGTAGAAGAAAGGCGATTATGATCTGCATGATGACATGACAGTTCTTCGATTCTGGAAATAATGTGGGATGTTTAAGATATGCCTTGATTAAGAATATTCTTTAAAATCTTTGTGATTTAAAAATCCGACAAAACGAAAGAGACACCAAAAAGAGACATATTGATAAACAGTATTCAGCCCGCGTGAGAATGAGATAGAATACAAGTATAGTGTTTTCTATAATCTCCTTTAACTTCTGGCTTTTTTTTATTGCTGTAGGACAGCAGACAGGCTGACGCCCCGCTTAGAATTTAGCAGTTACCGTCGCCTATGGGTGTTTGCAACGCCAGTGGCATTGCGGACACGCTGTTCTCCCATAAGAGTGCAGGAACTTGGATCACTAATGCCAGAACACAACACGCCATCCAGACGGGCTTGTGGCCCCACCACGTAGCTGGGGTGGGTTGTTTTGTTGCCTTTTACGAAAGGCCGACCCCGGCCACAGAGGTTAGTATTCTTTCTTCGCCCCTGCACGGATAACTGCATAGTTCTATGCTATCCGCTGAATAAGAGAGTCAACGGCGACTTTATACTCATTTCGGTCAGACGGCAGTGATATATAAAAAAAAATTGCTAAATTATTCCATTTTATTATTTAGCATTCTTGATCAAGATCCAGGAGGAATTGGAGAAGCGCTATTATTTTGCTTTGTGAACATATCCAACAGAAGATGCCGTGCATTATTATCCTCCGTAACATACAATAGTTTTATTGAGAAAAGTATAGTTTTTTATATCCCAGACGAAATTCCGGTACTTTCAATAAATAAATTTCAAAAAATTATTTAGCAACGTGTGCGTGAAAAGCTATTACATTAAATATTATATTGCCGCCCGCACAGACTGGGAACAAAATAATTACATTGCCATTATGTTAACAAATTTTTCCTCAATTTAATTTTAATTATGTAATAAAAGTTGTATATAAGAAAAAAGCCAAATAAGATTGAAAAAAACATTCGCTAGCAAATTCGTTTCGCCGTTTTCTCTCTAGCGCTTTATATTATTGTATTGAAAACAATTGTTTTGATTTTATTAAAATCTCTTTTGTTCCTCCCTGCTTCCAGTAGACCATGTCGAAATGTTAGAAAATACATATAAATATTTAAAAAGAGTTACCTGGTTATGATGTACACTCCACTGCTAGCTGATTCGACAGTAGTTTGATGTTATAATACTTTTCATTTTTAAAACATTACGAGCTATTGTGTCATATGACTTATAATGCTTATAAACATCTTTTGTTTAAGAATGAATATACAGAGTGATTCAAGTTTAGCTCTATCGTTAAAACTAGGAAAACACATGAAGATTATGATGATCAGTAGATCACAAGTCGTTATCCAGATGTTTCGAGAATGTTCCATTCCATTGTACATGTTCTCTCCTCCCACTCTCCTCTCAACATTCTCCCCACCATTTTCTCCATAGCGTCTTTTACGCAATCTATCCACATTTTCTTCGGTCTACCTCTCCTTCTGTATCCATCCACTCTCATTCCTATCATCTATATTATATCTATATTAACCTCTCATACCTATGTAAAAATGTATGAATTTGACAATGGGTATCAAATTCATACATTTTTTAGTGACAAGCGATCTTGTAAATATATCGCTTAAAACATCGATATTTTTAATATCGAATACATTTCACAAAAGGTTTATATTAACTTTAATTCCTGTCAAACGTTGTTTGATAATAAAAAGTGGCGCAATATATTAGTGTAATAAGTAATAGTGATTTTTATGAGTGCTGCTACATTGTGAATGAGAAATCGATCGACCACACAGTATAGTTTAGCTGCTCAATCATAGATGCCACTACTTAATAATGGTATTTATTTATAATAGAGGGGAAAAGGCCCAGAGGACGGTCACCAACCCGATGGTCGGATCAAATTAAAGCAATCACGGGGCTCACTTTGCCTGCAGCTCTGAAACAGGCCGAGAACAGAGTGGTGTGGAGGCAGTTCGTCAACGTCTCCGTAAAGGCTTATCCAGCCGGGCACGACCTTCAGGAATGAAGAACACGACGAAGAAGAAGAAGATTTATAATAGAAATCAACAAGTAGTGTTAAAATTTACTTTTCATTTCATTGTAAATCTTAATCTGATTAGGATACTTATATTTATATATATTCGAAAAGAATAGTTGTCAAAACATATCTCCAATATTTCGTATGGCACGTAACGAGTAAATTCGAAATATCGTCCTTGTCAACCCAATATCTGCTATGTGTAAAAAGTTTAACTTCGAAATATCTAGTAAAAACATTCTCGTGTAAAATTTTATACGAAACAATTTAATTTAAAGTGATTTATATTAAGTAATGATTAAAATCACACAGTGGTTTTTATATATCAAAGTTTGGGTTGCAAACTAGTTATAATAGACTAAATGTTGAAATCTGAAAAAAGTGCACTTAGTAGATATTGGTTTGAAAACTGCGATATGTTATGGCGTGTTTTGGTAATTTAATAGTGATTATACATTTTTAACACATCGCTCGAGAATACTAATAGGCGCTTTGTAACAATTTTGGGTATCGGTCTTTATTGTTAATTTTATTCGTAAATGTACTGGTAAGACACCCTTTTTTATGCAGTTTTTCTTGCTCTTGCATAATCTGCATTTCTAATAGCCATGTAATAATAGTGGAAGAGAAGGTCGTGAAAAAACCTGCGGGCTTTGCCATAATATTCTCTGTATATTTTGACTGATGCTGTCGCCACGCTTCCGGTAAAAACCGGAAGTACTACGTAACTTTTATACTTTTTATCAGAATGCAACTCAAATATTTAGGCGTCAATTTAATAATCTAGATGTATGTGAAAATGTACGGATTTGACAATGGGTAAATGCATTTTTATCCGACAGGCGATCTTCGAAAATCGAAAACATATGACTAACCCTACACAGTCCCGACATCTATCTGAAAATAAGAGGAATCCAGTAAACCAATAAAGCAGGGGGACATTAAATTAATACTATACTTGTAATTTGTTTTGAATAATATGATTTTAATTGTACAATTAAAGCTTGATTAGATAAAGAACAAGGAACTAAAGCGTTATGTATATTTGTTGATTAATTTATCAATCTACGAGTATAACTTATCCAGTGTCCAATCACACATTTATTTAACATCAACATTTCAAACATTTTTACCTAATAAATAAAAACGATTAATAACAAACATCCTGTATGCATGATGTTACGTGATGACGTAATCCAGGAAAGATCTAGGCGTTGAATAATAGAAAATATTTATAATTCTATACAAATATTTTCACTTTCAGAACACTGAACCCACGACTTCGTTTACGAAGTTAAACATTTTACTTGTATTTCCGTGAAATAAGTTGCTTTTTTATTATTGTTGAGGTACAGACAGGCTGACGGCCCATTTAATAGGAATCAGTTCCGTCTCCTATGAATGTTTGTGACGGCAAATACGTTGCCGTCCCATAGGGGTACAGGAACCTGGGTCACTGATCCCGGAACGTAGATTGAATTTTATCCGTGCAGGGGCGGAGAAAGAATACTGACCTCTGCGGCCGGGGTCAGCCTGTTGTAAAAGGCGACAATACAACCCACTACGTGGTAGTGCCCCAAGCCCATCTGGAAGGCTACCACATATGGTCTTAAGTGTACCACCATAGTAACTTTGTGTTGTGTTCCGGCATTAGTGACCCAAGTTCCTGTACCTTTATGGGATAGCAGCGTGAATACGCTGCGAATGCAGTGCACCTAGCATCACAAACATCCATAGGCGAGGGTAACTGCTAAATTCTAAGCCGACCGTCAGCCTGTCTGCTATCCTACAGCAATAAAAAAAATCTTATAAATTAAGGATAGTTGCCATCCAAACGGGTTTGAGGCACTAGCAAATTTTGTTTAGTCACCTTTTACGACAGGCTGCGTCTCTGCACGGAGAATATACCAATTTACTATAATCTATATTGGTTGAGCCCGGCGAAATAGCTTTTTTATGTCAGAGCCCCCCCCCCCCCTCCCCCCTCCCCTGCTGGGGTCGTGCTTTCGATCGGCAATAAGAACTCCAATTTAATCATTCGCGTCACCACCAATCATAGTCGTCTATGTGTTTTTTGTAAATCAGGTAGAGTTTTATCATATAGTAAGTAGCGCTTTGTATGTTAGATAATTAATTAATAAATATATAAATTGATACAACGCCATCTAGTGTCAAAGTATAGGAAAATTGCTGCACTATTAGTTACGTACTTTATCAGTGCAGAAGCAAGAATACTGGACCTCTCCGGACGTGGACTGCCTGTCATAAACCATTCCTGGTCTCTAAAAGTGATGACATAATAACCTTGTGTTGTGTTCCGGTTCCAGTTCCATACGCAGACGGCAGTGTGTAACGATGCGTGTAGCGTCGCAATCAACTATCGGTGCAGGGGCGGAGAAAGAATACTAACCCCTACGGCCGGGGTCAAACTGTCGTAAAAAGCGATAAAACAACACACATTAGCTACGTGGTAGGGCTTTAAGCCCGTCTGGATGGCGATCACATTTGGTCTTAAGTATGCCGCCATCTTAACCTTGTGTTGTGTTCCGGCATTAGTGACCTAAGTTCCTGTACCCTTATGGGATAGCAGCGTGTTCGCGTTGCCACTGGCGTTGCAAACACCCATAGGCAACGGCAACTGCTAAAGCTGGTCGTCAGCCTGTCTACTGTACCTTAACATTAAAAAAAATATTATTATTCCATATTATTTTAATATGGACATCATACATCTATACTAATTATCCCCGCAAATAAGAAATCAAATTCCAATCACAATAATTTATTCAGAATAACATTCATCCGAGCTATATTTATAAATAATATCATTAGCTGATATATAGAAATTATCATTATCAAACGCGATGCCAGCTGGAATGAAATCCAGATCCATCAGCTTTGTAGGTATTACTGTATCTGGTCTTAGCTGATATAAACCATCACTATTAGCTAATATAACTCTATTATAACCATCCACAGCTATAGCTCGACCAGAATTCTTAGCTATACCAACAAATTCAATCGGCTCTGCAAACCCTTTTAACATAACTTTTACATATTTAGAATCACACTCATAATATATGTTGTCCTTATCGTCAACTGCAAAAAAGTATGCAAAATGAATATTCTCAATTTTTCTTTTTTCATTCTTTTCTACTTCTATAGCATAAACTTCATTTTCTGGATATAACACTGCGTATAGAACTTCTGTGTGAGCAGGTTTGAACAGTTGCACTACATCTTCGTCTTTGAGGCTTATAAAATTTGCTTTATCAGTTTTGTTTAGGGTGTGAAGACCAGAATCACTGCCTATATACACTTTACCATTTTTAGCATCTACAGCAGATGTTTGTCCTCTAACATTATCAATTTTGATTGGCTGCCCATTCCTTAGAACGTATTGATCCATTTGAGTTTGTACATCATCATCTTGTAGTGTTTCTACATTAATCAAAGTAAATAATAGGTCGTTGTTGAGTGGATTAAATACTAGGTTTGTTGGTAGGCCTTTTATTGTTAGCACAGATGATCTTGAATATGTTTGATTATCAAATATATATGAGCAATTCTCTGATGACACTAAGTTTATTGCTAACAGCAAAAGTAAGGGTAGCATGATTTATCTGAAAATAGAAATGGATTACAATTTTAAAACATATAGGATTATTTGACATTGAAGAGGTTGATCTCATTGCATTCATTAATAAGATTCTTGGTATCTAAGTGATCATGCTCCACTATGTGCACAATATATCATAGTTGCTACGTCCCAATAGTGAAACATCGTAGAAGTATATTGATATGTATGTATCCCAAATGACTACTCGGATTTCCTGAGCAAACAGAGAGTATCACGCTTGTCTAAGGTAAATCGACGCGTCACGCATGCCGGTTATCTTGCAGGTTTCCTTACAATGATTCCCTTCCCGTCCGTACGTGGCATTGATGTTATATGCATATGACAGCAGAATTGTCTAAGCGTTGCTTGCTATTTATCAAACTAAGCTAAAAATCAAACCGTCTTTGCTTATACCACTTAGATACTACATGTCTTAAGAGTTGTGTTACAAGGCAAAAATAGTGCATGCGAATATCATCCACTAATTCTTCTTCCTGCCTTTATCCTCCATTATATGGGTCAGCATAATATGCTCTCAGATAGAACATATGTTCTCTCTTCTATTCTTTGTCAGCCGTCGTATTATATGTACTTATTTTTCGCTATACCATCTTTTATGTAATGCATCCATCCATTTATTGGTTGGTCATCATTTTGTATCCGTTCAGTCTCATTTTAAACTTTTTTATCACTTGCAATGTTAGGAATGTTACAATAATAATCGTATATACACTGTGCAATAATAAATAAATAAATTAAAATATATTGTGACTATTGACCAAAATCAGCAGCGGAGATTCTGTTATGGATACTAGAAAACTAATACACCTTATTTACTTTTGTAAATAAATATTTACAGAAATACCCAGACTCGGGATGGGAATTGTATCCGTCTACAAGCGTTTTTAATTTAGATTATATAGTTTGTTTGTTAAAAATAATAATCGTACTTACTTTTTCAAAAAATAAAATGCTTCTTCTTAAAACAACTACTCTCTCAACGTGGCACGATGAAATAGTTGTGAAAATTACTTTGATTTGCCTTTTAAACAATACTTAGTTCATCGCACTTTTATCTAATTGGTACAAACAAACATTAATAATCTATTTTATATATAGGTAATTGGGGATAATAACACGGAAACGATTCGCTTATATCGACAATTATTTACTTGGAGTCGTTCTGGAATTACATAAATAAAATAAGTAAATATAACTGGACTATAAGACAACATTATCTAGCCCCAAAAATGGCAAAAGAGAGCTTTGCCTTATGGGTTTGTCTTATGTTTTAAACGGTGGGGGGGGGGGGGGGGGGGGGGGGTAGTTATGGTACCCCCTATCCTCAATCAATTTGTCTTCTTTCCAGATCGAGTCTGACTGTATTTTGTTGAAGTCATTGTAAATGCTAACGATTTTTTATCACAACGAAACTATTTATAGACCCGTGAGAATCCGAACAGGAAATCGCTAATGGCGAAAACAACAATAACCCAACTTCAGAGAATATGAAAGTACAGAAATATCAATTGCCGTACAAAAGTTAACATTGTTCGTCCACTGGTCTTATCCATATTCGTCTATGGTTCGAATCCTGGATGTGGTGTTGGCGTCGCATGCTGTGAATTCCTTGGACAGCTCACTACACCAATATTTCCACCCTAAGACAGCTGAAGCTAGAAAATTCCCTGCGACTTTCCAGCGTCTGTCTAGACTAGATACTCAAGTACTTCGACATATTGCTCGAAGGGATCTCCGTAACCTGGAGAAACTGATGGTCACAGGAAAGGTGGAGGGCAAGAGGACGCAGTCCAAAGAGGTGGCTAGCGTGGCACTTCACCAAAACCTGAACCGCAACAAGTGTCACGATCCTCAGCATTGAGGGACCGATTGAAGAAAGGGAGAGGGACCCGGGGGATTGCTTGGATCACCACGTCTGTTATTTAAAAGTGCTCATAAAGCTTATTGATGCTTGATTTTGATAGGTATCTGTCCCATAAGGCGTATCCCGATGGGGGACAAAGGTAGTCGTAAACGGATTTTTATCAAATAATACTTACCTCTGCGGCAGGGGTCGGCTAGTCGTAACAGGCGACAAAACAACCCACCCTAGCTACGTGATAGGGCCTTAAGCCCGTCTGGATGGCGACCATTGGTCTTATGTATGCCGCCATAACTTTGTGTTGTGTTCCGGCATTAGAAAGAAAGAAAGAAAGAAAATCTTTATTTAGGACATTAAATATAGGTGCAGTGTTACAAATATTTTTAATAATTTACAACTAATGTCCTAAATTGGACCTAACTCAGCATAATGCTGGCTTAGGAAAAATCCAGCGCTGATCTTCCGTCAGGCCCACGGAGTGACGTCACAACGAAAAAAAAAAATTACTAAACATAAAAATAAATTACAAAATCGTACAAAACAGAATTAATCAAAAGAAAAATAAATAAACATGTTAATTATCTGTTAAAATAAATGACCCGAGACGGGAATCGAACCCGCGATCCTAGCAGTGACCCAAGCATTAGTGACCCAAGTTCCTGTATCCTTATGGGATAGCAGCGTGTTCGCGATACCGCTTGCAAACACCCATAGGCAACGGTAACCGCTAAGTTCTAAGTGGGTCAACTGATTAGTTTGCTGTAAAGCTACTATTCCGTTTGCTGTTCATGACTTTTTAAAGGGTAAATGACCCAAAATAGCGAGAAATCTTTCGCTATAGACCCCGGGCACCCACAAATCACATTGACGATGACAATTTCAGACATCAATATTCGATTTCGGACACTGAAGCGGAAGTTTTAGATGCAACCAGAACTTAACACCAAGTGGACACTAAAGCGAATCCATTCCGAATATATCAATATATTTTTATTTATATGTAATACACTAATATTATTATTTTACACACTGAAAACACTTATTAAAAAAATTATGTTTTAAAATACTTTATATATAATACAATTTATGTTATATAATACTTTAATTTACCGAATTGATAAAATTAAAAATCACCCTTGTTTAATATAGAACACATTACATTACTGTATGTTTGTTTGTTTTTTTCTTTAATGGCAAGCTTACACTCGATTACCTTGTTTTTATTGGAGCTAGGAAGGAAGGAACTGACGGGTACTGTTTCCATTGGACCACGACATTTGATTCGACGTGCTGTACGTTTATAATAAGTATATGGCACTACAAGTTATCTTCATTTTATTCCAGCATTCCTGGTAGTGAGCCCAATGGCACGCATATCAGTCTTTACGACGTCAAGCCAGCACTTTTTGGGTCTACCCCTCCTGCCGGGGCCCAGTGGAGGCGGCATAGCCCGACATTTGTTTCCCACGTAAGCATCTGGTTGCGCCGTAAAACGTGGTCGTACCATCTGAGCCGTCACTCCTGCAATATATCCGCAATGGCGACCTCGGTGGCGTAACGCATTACGCACTTCGGTACGCTTGCGGAGGTCACGGGTTCGATTCCCGTCTCGCGTCTGGGTGTTTATGCATAATATGTATTTATTTACAAAAAAAAGTATATAAGTAGTATATCAGTTGTCTAGGGCCCATAACATAAGTGCTATACTTAGTTTGGAACTAGATGACGCTGTGTGAATTGTAACAAAATATTTATTATTATTCTAATTATAATGAAGGATATGAAGGCTGTCGCGAATGCAGGAGTTCCTAACGCGGTCCTTCCGCGTTACTCCACACATCCATCGCAGCATATTCATCTCCGTGACACGTAGTTCTTGCTTGTGTCGCTCTAACACCGGCCACGCTTCACAGCCGTATAGGCTTAATGATGGTCTTATAGATCTGTCCCTACAACTTTACAGTCATCTTGGGGTCACAAATGAAACCAGTTACTTCATGCCATTTGGCCGAATACCGACTAACCGATTTGACTGATATACATTGTACTGCTATATAAATTACTTGCCGTTCCCGCCAGCTTCGCTGGTCGAATAACAGAAAAAAGTAAATCGCAAAAATATGAGAAGTTCTCGTACGCATGTACGCTACAACGCTTGCCTTGGATAGGATCTCCGTGAAATCCTATCCTTGTGAAAATGCCGGTAACTTTTAAAACCAACTTAAAAGAGTAATTCAGCTACATTTCCTTACAATGGAAACACGCATTTTATTGAACGCTTTAATGAACATGGCGTGTTTAATTTTCTCCGTTTCATAATATTATAAAAAAGTATAAATAATGTTGCACTTTAGGCGTAAAATATTAATATGTAATGTCATACTTTCAATTTCGATCGTCTATAAGGTATGACGGCTAACGCATTTCGTTACTCTTGCGCAGGTCACGGGTTTGATTCAGTCATGCGTATCTATAATATGTATTTATTTACAAAATCAAGTATATATGTAGATATTAGAATATTAGTTATCCAGTGCCCATGAGTAAGTCTTATATTTATTATAGGTATCTTTATTGTTATATTACGCCTATAATTTATTTAAGAGCAAAGTTACTTCAAAATAGTCGTTTAAAACACTTAAAGAACTACACTAGGCCGGAGACCTCTACTGCAGGGCTTATTTAAAAACATTGACGGAATTTTTTTCCGTGTAAGGGCGTAAGAATAATACTCTGCCTCCGGGGTCGGTCTATTTTTTTTATTGCTGTAGGACAGCAGACAGGCTGACGGCCCGCTTAGAATTTAGCAGTTACTATGGGTGTTTGCAACGCCAGTGGGGATCGCGAATACGCTGCTGTCTCATAAGGGTACAGGAACTTGGGTCACTAATGACGGAACTCAACACAAGGTGGTCGCCATCTAGACGGGCTTGCGGCACCATCGCGTAGCTAGGGTGGGGTTTTTTGTCACCTTTTACGACAGGCTGACGCCGGCCGCAGAGGTTAATATTCTTTCTCCGTAAAAGGCAACAAAAAACCCTAAGTGGTAGGGCTCTAAGCCCGTCTGGATAGCAATGGCTGGATTGACCTTGGTCTATAAGTATGCCGCTATAGTAACTTTATGTTGTATTCCGGCATTAGTAACTCAGGTCCTTGTATCCCTATGGGACAAAAGCGTCGTCGCAAACATCCATAGGCGGCGATAACTGCTTACTATTAAGTGGACCGCCAGTCTGTCCGCTCTTCAGCAATAAAATAAATAAATATCATATAAACATTTTCGTAGAGTAAAAAAGGTTAGTTAAAAAAAAACAATTTCTGCTCAAATATAATAATTCTATTTCATCGTTTAATATGTTTTACAATGTTGAAATTAAAGTCGTTAAAAAGAAATATTCAAGCCCTCTGCAACTTTTTAGGTTTTGATGCCAGCGACTGAATATATGTAGTGTTCTCTTCTAAAAATTCCTTCAGCTCATTAAGAACTTCACTAAGAAGTAGAACAAGCACGTTGTATTCGTAAATCTTCTTATTGTAGCCAAAATATTGTATTAAGGTGCCTTCAGGTGCATAAGCCGTAGGTTTGACTTCAAGTTCAAAGTCAGTCACCTCACTAGTGCCGTTTGCGTAAATCACGTATAATTTATTATCAACGACGAATGGAACTCCATCTTCTAAAATAAACGGTGGCCGGATAAGCTTAACATATGATGGATTTTCTGGCAAACCGGTAATTTCAAGTTTATTCCCAGATGCAAATACGTAAGGTTTCTTATCCAGTCCATAATAATACAAATTATTATTGTAATCTAAAACAATCTCTTGTGCGTTTTCGACATTTTCCACTTTCTCCTTTTTAGTTCCCTCTTCAGTAACTTTGTATAAGACGTGATCTTCTGTCAATACGTAAATAACACCAGTGCCATTTTCTTTAACAATCCCTATTAAATTTTCAGTGATTGTACCGAATTTTTCTGTAAGATTTTTGCTTCCATCGAATTTGTAAATTCCATCTTTAGCCGAGAAGTATGCTATTTTACTTTCATCAGTTTCTACTGCAATATCTGTACCTTGGTCTAATAATTTAGTAGCATGTCTTCCTTTAAGCATATACAGTCCTTTATAATCTTTCACACCATCATTAATATCTGCTTCAACGAAGAAAGAGATAACAGAGGAATCAGTCCCCTCGGCAGTTTCTCCAGATTCATCTTCAAAGTTTAGATTATTGAGAGGCACCACAATACTAACGATGTCATGTTGGGAAGAGTAGACAGCAAGTTCATCAGGGAAGAATTCGTTTGTGATTACAACCTTTTCATCATCAAGGTTAGAGATTGGCCCGGCAAGGGTGCTTACTGCGAGGAAGCAGAAGATTAACGCTCTCTTCATGTTGTCTGAAATTATAGAAAATAATTTATATAGGACTAGTTGATCCGGAAAACATTGTTCTGCCATATGAATTAAAAAATAGTATCCTATGTCCTTCTCCAAGGTCTAATCTATAATTATACCGAAATTCATCAAAATCTGTTCAGCGGTTTAGAGTGAAAGTGTAACAAATAAACAAACAAACTCACTTAAACATTTATAATATTAGGATAATTATAAAAATTTGTTGCTCTTAAGTCCGTTTCGCCGTCTTTTCTCTAGCTATCGTTTTGTTTTGATAAGGATGGTAGCCTATTGACTTTCAATAAATTTCGCCCGAGTGGCGATTTTTAAGCGGCCGTTAGCCTGTCTGCTGTCCCACAGCAATAAAAAAATGTGCGAAAATAATTCCTCTCTACAAAATTACACTTCATTGTGCTATAGGTAAATATATTTATAAAACAATGCTATATGTTTATAGGTTATTTGATATAAGTTAGTTAAAAACATTGATATTAAATACCAAAGGTTAAGCGATATCAACATATTGTGTAAACGTATATAATTACTTGTAAATAACTGACAAACAAATTTAAGACACTTTTTGAGTATTATCAAAGGCTAGAGTATACTTTTGGTAATACCCAGATGGCACTGAAAGTTTTTACAACCAGCCAATTAGAAAACTTCTTTTAAATTTTTGTTATATAACTCTTTGGTTCATTTGTAATTTTTGCGAAATGGTGCCAATTCTTGTTACACTTCAAAATGGATTTAACACGAGAAAAATTTCAGCCCGTGATTTATTAGGACTTTTGCTTTGGTTTCATCAACAAAGCTCTGATTGAATGCGATTGGTATTTAATTATGAAGCCCCGTTTCGCGGCACTGTTTACAATTGGTTTGGACGGGGTGTTGATTTAAGGGTCTTTTGCAGCGAAAAAATTTAAGGAGAGCTGCCTTCGCTAATATGGCCTTGTTGGTAACCGACTATTTACGTGGGAACAAATTCTGAAAGTTTCTCTCGGTGCAGGGGCGGAGTAAACATAATATACTAACCTCTACGGCCGAGGTCGGCATATCGTAAAAGGCGACAAAGCTACGTGGTAGGGCCCCAAGCCCGTCTTAATGGTAACCACCCCTGGTGTATAAGTATGCTGCTATAATAACCTTGTGTTACGGCATACATGACCCAGGTACCTGTACCCCTATGGGACAGCAGCGTGTTCGCAATGTCCTTAGTGTTACAAATATCCATAGACGACGGTAACTGTCCTATTAAGTAGGCCGTCAGTCTGTGTTTAGTTCGTCAGCAATAAAAAAATGACTAGCCATGTTGCAAGTTGTTGAAGGGTAGATCCAAGATGGGGTAACTGTGAGTGAACAGAGTGCAAGAGTATTATGGATACTAGAGAACTGATTACAGTAACAGACAGGCTCGGATGGGAATCGAACCGATTATGCGAGATAGCAACAGCAGGATATAGCGAGGATGATTCGGAGGAGGTACATACGGAAAATGGACCCCAGGCATTGAAGGCTTCGGGATTTAATGCCAAGATGATGACAAAATACGGGTTATCTTTACACGGTTAAAAATACACAACAACGTTGTTTGTTTAAATAATAGATACTCGTATTACATGACCTTAGGTAGCTTCTGGGGTCAACTGGAGATAATTGCTGAAGATATTTCGATGTGGAGAGGGGGAGATACATAATTAGGGGAATTTTATAATAATTTTCCAAATAATATAATTTCCTTGCCAATTTTCAAATGTAATAAACGGAATTAACTTTTTGGTATATAGATATAATTCAAGTCCTGTTCGGTCTTTATAATTTAGTACATAAGTAATAAAATATGACGACCTCCATAGTGTAACAGTTAACGCACTTCAGTAAGTTTGCGGAGGTCACTGTTTCGATTCGAACATAGCTTCGATTCCCGTATCACGTCTGGGTGTTATGTATAATATGTGTTTATTT
Source organism: Malacosoma neustria (assembly GCA_963693495.1). Lineage (NCBI taxonomy): Eukaryota > Metazoa > Arthropoda > Insecta > Lepidoptera > Lasiocampidae > Malacosoma > Malacosoma neustria. Next base: position 2,101,043 of record OY856397.1, read on the forward strand.
ACAGAGCAAAATAAGTTGTCAACTATAAAAGCCTGTTCCTCATGATTGTGCGTCATTAGAGAGGTTTATTGGAGTGGTTAACTACCTGGCTAACTTCATACCAAATTATTCGGATATTACGAGCCTTTAAGAGGTCTTAGCGATACATGACAGTGCAGTTTTGCAACTGAAACAAAAGTTATGTGAAGCACCTGTATTGGCGTTATACTCAAATGATCTGCCTGTGGTAATCGGCGTAGATGCGAGTGCAAAGGCTCTGGAGACGGTGCTCCACAAGTCAGGTCGCCCGGTGGAGTTTGCGTCGGTAACATTTACTGATACACAGATGAGATATGCGCAAAATGAAAATGAGTTGTTTGATATTGTTTTTGCGTTAGAAAGGTTTCATCAATACATATATGGCTGCACCAACGTGGTGGTGGAAACCGATCATAAGCCGTTAGAGGCTATTTTTAAGAAATCGATAGAAGCTGTTCCAGCACCTCTACAGAGAATGATGTTGCGCACGCTATGATTTCAATGTGAAATATAAACCAGGCAAATACATGTACGTAGCAGATACTTTTTCAAGAGCCGCTCTTTCCGAGCCTGTGCCTGGTGGTGTACGCTCTGACGTCGGGGTACAATCACGTTTTTTCTTAAATCACGTTAGATTTAGTGACTCTAAGTTAGAGAGCGTAAGTGAAGCGACTAAAAAAGGTCAAACGTTAATTCATTATATTCTAAATGGCTGGTCTAGGTATAAAAAGGATGTCGATTATTTAGTGCAATCTTGGTCTTATCAAGATAGCTTATAATATTAGGTCTTTACCTATGAAATTGCCGTTTTGTATGAAAAAATTAAACGATTTTTTTTCATGTATTTTTTATTTGTATTAATCGAAGTAATCATCCATGCAATCAATGCATCTTTGCCAACGCAGTGGCAGTTTATTGATGCCCTTCTTAAAAAAATCAGCTAGACGGGAGGCAACAAATTCTTCAAAAGCATTTTGTACAGCCTCTCGGGTATTGAATTTTTTTCCCGCCAAGAAGTTATCCAAATTCTGGAAAAAGTAGTAATCTGTAGGCGCAAGGTCTGGTGAGTTGGACGGATGACGGAGAACTTCCAACCCCAATTCTTGCAACTTGGAGACCGTCTGCTGTGCAGTATGAGGTCGCGCGTTGTCGTGCAGGAGCAGCAGAGACGAGCAATTGATCAATGCTGGTTGGAGATGTGCCAGCTTCACAGTACACATCTGCAGTAATGCTCACCCCGTTTGGTAAGAAGCTGTGATGAATCACACCGGGGCTAGACCACCAAACAGTGATCATCACTTTTCTAGGGGTAAGTTTTTGTTTAGGGCATTGTTTAGGTGCTGAACCAGGATCCAACCAACTTGCTGAGCACTTGCGGTTATCAAATAGAATCCATTTTTCATCGCAGGTAACAATGTGGTTCAAAATTCCTTCATTTGTGTGTCTGTTGAGCAGTGCAAGGCACGTCTCGACGCGTACTTTACGCTGGCGATCATTGAGTTCGTGGGGCACCCATTTGTCAAGCTTTTTTACCTTGCCAATTTGACGTAAATGGACCAATATTGTTTTGACGCTAACGTCAAAAGCTGCTTCTAATTTAGCCGTAGATTGTGTATCATCAGCTTCCACAATCGCCTTTAATTCGTTATTGTCGACCAAAGTCTTCGGACGACCGCGAGGTTCATTTTTCAGGTCGAAATTCCCAGAACGGAAGCGAGCAAACCAATAACAGGTGGTGCGTTGGTTTGTAGTGTTAACTCCGTAAACGTCGTTGATGTTGCGTGCCAGTTGTGCCGCGTTGCTGCCACGACGGTACTCATATTCCATAACTAATCGAATTTTTAACGTATCCATGATGACGAAAAAGATTGAAATGCCATGAAAATGTAACACTTTTTTTTTATTTTATTTTTTTTTTTTTTTTTTTATTCCACGTCCTGCTGCGGCACACCTCTCGGCATTACATCGCGACAGGCGGGGAGAGAGGAATCCTCTTGCTGTCTCCTTGCCCTTTCATCTTGGTCCTTGGCCTTCATTATTCTGGTTAGCATGCACTCTATGCCGTTCCAGTTTCTTTCGTTACGGAGCATGATCTCCAGCATATTTTCAGGGGAAAGAGATGCTTCGATTTCGAGACTAGCCTCCGTGTAGGTCCTGATTACTTCCCACCTTTTACACTCAAATATAGTGTGTGATATAGTATCTTTTTCACCACAGTATAAGCATGCGTCGGTGTCAACTTTTTTTATTTTATGTAGGAAGTCTTGGAAGTTCCCGTGTCCGCTGAATACCTGGGTCGTATAATAATTCATTTCCCCAAATTTTCTCCAATACCATTTTCTCACATCTGGTATTAGTCGCTTTGTCCAGTTCTCCTCTCGATCAATCTTCTCCCACTCTTTTTGCCAAATTTCTACACTTACTTTCCTTAAACTCTTTTTTTCCTTCGCTGTCTTTCCTTGTGTTTTTATTCTTTCTTCGGCCAAAATAGTTATTGGAATCGTTCTGGCGATGATCATGCTTTTTTCTGTTGAAATCGTTCTATAACCCCTGCATATTCTTATAGATAGACGTCTTTGTGTTGCCAGTAATATGTTAGTGTACTTTGCGTATTGCAGTCCCCTGCTCCAGATTTGCACTGCGTAGAGCATTATGTTATTTGCGACTAGCGATAAAGTTCTTCTTTTAATCTCTCCAGCCCCTCCGATTCTTGGCATGATCCTCGCCAATGCAGATGTTGCAGTTGTTGCTCTTTCCGAAATCCATTTAATGTGTGGCCCAAAATTTAAGTTTTTGTCTAACAACACGCCCAAGTATTTTATAGTTGTCTGCGGGCGAATGATAACCCCGCCAATTTCAAATTTAACCTCTATTCGCGGTTTTTTCCTTCCTATCAGTAACGCTGCTTCTGTTTTCTGTATTGCCATTTGTAAATTATTTTCTTCTATCCATTTTGACACTGTCTGTAAGGTTTTGTTTGTTTTATTCATTAGGGTCTCTTCTGTTATTCCTGTTGATACGATAGCAAGATCATCTGCATATGCAATTAATTCGACCCCTTGTGGAACATTAAGTCTAAGTATGCCGTCATACATGATGTTCCAGAGCAGAGGACCCAACACAGAGCCTTGGGGGACGCCACAGGTGATAGAAGTCACGTGACCGTCCTCTGTAGTTAAAACTCTATCCGTAAAGTAGCTGGCTATTATGCGACATATATAAGGAGATATCTTCTTTCTTTCCAGTTCGCGCATGATCTGATTCCACGAGGCCGTATTGAATGCGTTTTTTATGTCAATTGTTACTATTGCACAGAACTCTCTCGTTTTGCAAGTTTTCTTCCTTTCCTTATCTGCTTTTTCAAGAACCTTTTTTATTGCATCGATAGTTGACATGCCTTCTCTGAAGCCGAATTGGTTTTCAGAGAGATTCCCTTTTCGGTTTAGTTCTGCGTCCAGTCTCATTTTTATTATGTGTTCCATTAATTTACCTAGGGTATCTAAAAGGCATATTGGCCTATATGCACTTGGTTCGGTTTCTGGTTTCCCTGGTTTTGGCAGAAGAACGAGTTTTGATTTCTTCCATGGGGCTGGGAATACGCCTTCTTTTAACGTCTTGTTAAGTACAGTTTTTAGCGTTCTCGGGTAAAATTGTGATATTAATTTAATTATCTCAGCTGGTATCATATCTGGTCCTGGTGCCTTGCCATTTTTCATTTTCTTGCATGCTGTCTTAATTTCTTCTACCGTTACCTCTTCGAAATTGTCTTTATTATCTGAAATATTCCAGATGATTTGAGGTCTACACGGAAAAAGATTTTTAATGACATCTTTTTTTAGTTCTGGGAGAATGTTTATTGTTTTTGGCTTAATTTTTTTCATAACTATTTTGTACGCTTTTCCCCATACATCATTCTCAATTTCCTTGCATAGACTTTTCCAAGAATTTTCTTTTTCTCTTTTTATTAATATTCGTAGTTGTTTCTTCGCTTGTTTGTATTCATTTTTGGCTTCTTCGAAGCTTTTGTTTATATTCTTACCATTTATCCTCACCATCTTTCTTCTTTTACTTATACATTCCTCTCTGACCTTTTTTATTTCTTCGGTCCACCAGTACTGAGCTTTTTGTTTTAGGTTATTCATCTTTCTCGGCATACTGAAGTTACAAGCATTCGTGATGATATTAATTAGCTTATTTGCGTCTAGCAATTCTTCTTTTATTTGTGAAATTTGACCTTTAAATGACTCCAATAACTTATTCTTGTTTAGCTTACTCATATTCCAACCACATGCGATGTTTTGTTTGTTTTCTATCTGCCGTCCTGTATTTATTTCATAAGTTATATATTGATGTAGGCTCAAAGATTCTTCTTCCAGAACTTTCCAATCAGTAAAGCGATTGGAAATATTCTCTGTGCTAAACGTTACGTCAATTATTGATTTCTGTTCATTTCGTATAAATGTAGGAGCATTTCCCTGGTTAATTACTATGAGATTATTTTCAGCTAGCCATTCCGCCACTAATTTCCCTCTATGGTCTTCCTTAGATGATCCCCATTCTGGAGATTTTGAATTAAAATCTCCCCCAATTATTATTTCCAATTCACTAGTTTTAATTTCTTCTGTAAGGTCTGATAAGAAATCATTGAACTCTTCTGTAGTGCAATTAGGTGATATGTAACAGGAGAAAATTCGATAGTTACTTAGTTCCATCCAGACGTAGCCTTTTCCGCGCTTAAAATCATTTACGATTAGATTCGCATTCACAATTTTGATTGCTGCATCCAATCTTAAGTCTGTGACCCATGGACCTTGGTTGCATATTAGGTTTTTATTTGGCTCATTAATTAAGATTAAGTCTATACCTTTATCTGCTGCGGTCTTGTCCATCATGTTATGAGCGTGTTTTCCTCTGTCTATGTTAATTTGTAAGAATTTTATTTTTTGAATTTTTTTATATGAGAGCTTATTTTCCGTACAAAATAGCTGGTTCTTGTTTATTTTATGGATGTTTGGTTTTGCTGTCTTATTATGTTTATCGTTCCTGTTGGTTAGCTGCTATTGTGTATCTCGCGAGTCATTTTTTCTGTGGTGGTTATTAGAATCGGAGGATATTTGGGTTGGCCTGTGCTTATTTACAAAGTAATCTTCTAAATGGGTAGATTTAATCTTCTTTATCGGTTGGTTTTTATTCGCTGACTCACTTTTGGATCTCTCGTAGTCTTGCGGGGACTGTGATAAGTTTCTTTTTTTATTTGTTTTATTTTCATTGTTTAATATTATAATTTTATCATATTTAATAAATGCCCTTTTACCAGCTTCCCTTTCAGTTTCAAGTTGTTTTTGAAGTTCCTTACGTTTGTTCAAGATTTCCAAAGGATAATCTTCTTTTATGTAATATGAAGTGTCTTTCAGTAATTTTTTATTTTTGAGAATTGAAATCTTTAATCCCATGGTGGTAAGGGTGGTTACGATTGGTCTTATCTTATCTCCCTTTTTCCCGAGTCTCCTGACACATTCTATACTATTAAGACCACAGCTGACATCCATAATTTTAATTAAATCTATTACTTTTTTTTCGAGGTCAAAATAATTTCTTTCATTTTCTTCTACACCAAATATCAATATATTTTTCTTTTTGGTAAATCTTTCGAAGTTGTGTATGCTTTTTTTTTGATTTTCGATTTCATTTACTAGTACTTCGTGTTTTTGTTCTAAAAGTTTAAATTTTTCGTTAATGTTGTTGTTAATCGTACGTTTAATATCTTCTTTCATATCGAGCATTTCTTTTTTATGTTCTATCATTTCTTTCTGCATAGTTACTAATATAAGTTTGATTTCCTCCATTGTAAACAAATCGGACCGCCCTCTCTTAACAGGTTTGAGAAACTAGCTCGTTTGCTAATTACTTGTTGATCGCTGTTAAATTGCAGTGATATTGAAGTTTTCAACTAGTATCTAATCAATACTTACAGTTGTTTCTAGATGGCGTTGATAAATTATTTACTTTAATAAAAGCTTACTACCTACCTAGATTTTAATATCTCGCGGAGGGTATATTGCTTTAATATATTATTTAATGTATTTCATATGTTTTCTCACTAATTGTATTATATTTATTTAGTTCTGTTTTATTGTATTCACTTCCACAGATCGTTTTTTATATTCTTAACATGTATGTAAACATTTAGTAGAATGTACACTTTTCTATTAGAAACACTATGCACTGATTTGTTTTGTCGTTTAGTTCTTTATGAGTTCCACTAATTCTTTAAATATTTTGATGTTTATTTTCTATTTAGGGCCTTTTAAGGATTATGGATCGATTTAAACACTCTGTTATAAAATATATCGCGTATATCTATTTTTATAAATTTTGTAAACACCGGATCGAACCATTCACATCGGCGGCAGCGCCCTCTCTCTGAAAATGTAACACTAATCAATAAACAAATGACTACTTTTGGAAAAATAATTCCATGTTTTTAAAATAAAATTAATTTGAAATTAGAATTCTTAGCCAAACAAAAATTATTTTGATTTGAAATGGCCAGTACTGCAGAACGGCAATTTTATAGGTAAAGACCTATTTACGCGGCATTATATTTACGCGGGAGTGGCAGAGACAGGTAATAACAGGTCAATGGACTAAATTCTACCTGCTCGGCGTCCGGAGTATAGAAGCCCGCGCCCATTCCTACCAGTCGTAGACGTTCACTAACAATAATCCCGTTTAAATTTGATTCACCCTCATACATACAGCGCCCCTAGCGGCGTTTCGTATAAATGAATATTTTTCCTAGATTTTTTACGGAAACGCGAGGAATTTTAATTAATAGCAATTTTGAAAATACGAGCAAAACATATTTGGTTATGATCACATGAACAGAAACAATGTGTGTGTTTGTTTTGTAATGATTCAAGGTCAGGATAGTTTAGAACAATAATAACGGAAAAATACTCTGTCGGTGTCCAGTTTGGCTGCTCCATTGGGGCCCTGAACGTAAGAATGGTACGATGTCATGGCTTTTCGTTGTATTGATAAACATCATTGCCTAGTTTCGGGTTTGAATACCGCTTACGCCATTTTTGGAATATGCATAATTGCTAAGTAAGATCAAAGAAAACATCGCGAGGAACCCTGCATACTGAGATCACCGGTATGTGTAACCCGCCAATTCACCTTGGACTTGTGGCGAGTATACTGCTTTTCTCCAAGGTTAAGGCCAGGTTGTTTTTGGGTTGGTTGGCTTGGAAAAACCCAATATGTTTTTCAGTAGCTTCTTGGTCAAAATAATTTAATTGTTAGAAACAACAGGTGTCATTTGTTGGTGTTAAACCAAGGAAAAGATGGATTGCGTAAAAGGTATAGCGAAAAATGGAGTACAAGTTGACGACTAATAGAGAGTGGAGAACATGTGGTGCCGATATAATGTAAGATACAGGAAGAAGTAGAAGAGATAAGTTATGTCACACAATAATCATGTTTCGCCAACTTCTGGGATTTGACTAGGAACTTGGAATTTCATAATTTAGTATTATAATATTACAAAAAGAAATGATTATCAAGATGTATCGAAAAAAATGGTAAGTAGAAGACCTGCCCTGTAAATTGTGCAGGCCCTAAAGCGGTTCAAAAGGAAATATATGTATATATATATATATATATATATATATATATATATATATATATATATATATATATATATATATATATATATATATATATATATATATATATATATATATATATATATATATATATATATATATATATATATATATATATATATATATATATATATATATATATATATATATATATATATATATATATATATATATATATATATATATATATATATATATATATATATATATATATATATATATATATAAAAGATTTCGCGTGGGACTCCCCGTGCAATGCGCCCGTACGTCCCCTTCTCTAGGTTAGGGGAAGCATGTCCCTGGTATTAAAACCACCCCGGTGTTCATTGACATGCCTTGAGTGCTGTAGCCGTGGAACGTGACGACCGACCGACGACTGGCCGAAGACGCCAGTCAGGCCGTGGCTCTGACTGGTGCGGGCTCACTTTCGAGGTTCAAAACAGGGGAGGGGGGGGGGGGTTATGATCTGATGCCTTCTTTATGAAGATGCTGGATCTTCTTTTACACGCAAGGGTGAGCCTCTTTTCGGCCCTGAATGAGCAGGAGTCTAGCGCGCTATCTTCGTGGAGATGATTGTCTTGCAGGAGGAGGCGACGTTGTCCCATCTGGTTTGGCTTCTAACCATCGCTAAGATGATGGCCGGGAGCGAAAAACAAAGTTTTGGAGCAACTTGGATTAACCACTTGAATCGTGATGAACAACGGAAAAATACATATTTATCGGGTGTTGTATTAGATTAGAATATCCGTTCAGTTCCGCCTACATTGTTTTTTCAAACTCGTATTATATTTTTCTATTAAACGTGTATTTAATAATAACAACCCACGGTGTCCCACAGCTGGGCTCGGGCAGACGACGTGACGGTATACCCGTCACGCTTCTCTAACGCGGATTGGCGGGTTACATATACCGATTGCTAAGCAGGTTTGCTCACGATGTTTTCCGTCACCGTCGGTACATGGCAATTATCTATATAAATAAAACTAGCCGTTTCCGCCCGCTTTGCTGGTCGAATAACAGGATAAATTTTTTTTCGTGAGATTTTTTTTCCTAACACTATTTTTTTTTCTAAAATAAAAGTAGCCTAAGTTACTCCTTGTTACATCAGCTATTTGCCAGTAAAAGTCATTCAGAGATTATCCGAAACAAACAGATAGACAAAAATTGTAAAAAAGATTGTTTTTGTATATGTACCGTGTATACATCCAAATGCATTTAGTCAAAAGCGGTTATTTTAATATTACAAACAGACACTCCAATTTTATTTGTATAGATGATAGAGGTCTGCAGTTGTGCGCGCATCATGGCAAAGCTACTGGCCAGATTTCAATTAAATTTTCTAAGTTTCATTTCTTAGACACTTGGTCCCTATGTCAAAAATTATTGTAATATCTTCATTCAATATAAAGTTATGAAAGTTTTAAGAAACATGCGAGTCTCTTCTACCTCTACCTCATGACGCAAGCAACGCGGACTAAGTCGCGGGTATTAGCTAGTTGTATAATATATAAGACGATAAAAACTGTCTAAGAGATGCATGCTACCGTGGTATTGGAATCCAGGACGGTGAGCCTTTGCGAAGTCGTAACATCGACTTTTTACTACTGCTCTACAACTTCGCTCATGCATACACTACCGTGGAATCCTGACTTGAACCTATTTAAGGAGTTTATAAATACACTTCACTTCATAGACACTTCAGACCTATCTAAACTAACTATTTAAATTATTAGGTACGTAGTAGCCAAGTGGTATTTGGAGACAAAAGCAGAGGTGACGAGTTCAAATCCCACGTTAGCATATCTAGCGATCCCTCACACTCAACATTCTTAATTTTTATTTCGAATAAATACTTTATGGTTTCTAAATTAATAATTTCTACTCTACTAATTTCTACATAGCTGATGAGTATTCGAAATTATTCCAAAAAAAAAAACATTTTTTTTCTTCTGGGCAAGCTTCTCTTCACTCCGCATCATGATCTGCTCGAAATTTTCAATATTTAACGTGTCCATTATTGTGTTTATAAATACTTTTAATATAAAAGATCCTGTTCAAGCACAAGAAGTATGAAAGTATAATAAAATACAAATGAAGTGTGTTTCATTTTGTATATCAAATCACAAATAACAATTAGGGGATGGACTAAACACATTCCCTAAACAACCTAAGCGGTAGTTTTCCCGCCTGAACTGCATAATGTGATCGTATTCTGACGGCGAAGAAAAAAATCGTAAGAAAACCTGAGTATACCAATCAGGACCGCTGATCAGTTTTGGACAAACATGGCAGGTATACTGTCCGTAACTCTTGGGAGAGGCTCGAACCTCAACCGTCGTTATGGCTTATTTTTTTTATTATTCTATTAAAATACGAGAATGACTTACCTCGTTGATGCTATTCTCGAAACTGATAAGTAAATACGATTCCTATTATATATATTAACGGATACATAAGCGAAACGATAAGCGGAGATAATTAATAGTGATGAGACAAATATTTATCATTTAATTATTAATTATTATCCGTGCAGGGGCGGAGAAAGAATACTAACCTCTACGGCTGGGGTCGGCCCGTCGTAAAAGGCGACGAAATAACCCACCCTAGCTACGTGGTAGGGCCCCAAGCCCATCTGGATGGCGATCACCTTTGGTCCTAAGTATGCCGCCATAATAACCTTGTGTTGTGTCCAGCATTAGTGACCCAAGTTCCTGTACCCCTATGGGACAGCAGCGTGTTCGCGATGCCACTGGCGTTGCAAACACCTATAGGCGACGGTAACTGCTAAATTCTAAGCCGGCCGTCAGCCTGTCTGCAGTATGTACTACAGCAATAAAAAAAATATGGTTAACATGTTTGTTATAGAATGTTTTTATACTTTGAAATCTCTGATAGACCAGGGTTCTAATAATTCTTTATACAAAAAAAAAAATAGAATGGGTTTCTCATTGAAAAAGAAAGATAATATAACAAAAATGAAAGGAAAAATAATTCACGGGCGATCTGAGGTCAGGAAGTGGAAGAGGGTGAGTTTTTAAGGGTAAAAAACGGTTTATCTCAATTTCCGACAGAACTACAAGTCCTAAGGAAAAAAGTTAAATAGCAAAGTTGTAGGTAATAAAAAGATCTACAACTCTTGTATTTACACTTTTTTCACATAACCTCAAAATGTACGTGAAAAATTCGAATAACCAAGTTTTTGGTCTTTTATTTTTATCTTTTCCAAAAAAATAATTTCATGAAATTTGGTGAAAATTTACCTTTTTCTGTCCCAAACATTGTAATTTTTTGCTTTAAAATATTTATTTTTTCATCTTATTTACTTAATATTGAAAAAGCACCCTAATTTTCAATCGAAAAATCTCCCGTCAAAATATCAGCTATTTTAAAAAAGTCGGTAAGCTTTTTGTTTCTTGAAATCTTTACTTTCTGATGATATAAAAAAATATACATTACTATGGTAAATGTTCTTAGAAAATGCAAATAAACGAAAAAAAAACTCGAACCCGATTTTTTTTCATTATGTATTTTAAGCTATTTATTACACTTTATTTAGGCGCTGGTTCAGGTAAATTTTATGGAACTGTCGTCATGCGAAAAGACCCTATTGATAGAGAACGGGAATTGAGGGGAATCACCAAACTTGAGGGGTCTTCTTTTCTCGTACTGCCGTTGTCCACCTTTAAATCACTAGCGCGTAGTACACAATTACAGTAATGTTATTAATTCGAAAACAACAAGGAATTATTCTTAAATTATATAAGAGGCGCGCGCGCGCATAGGGACAATGTCAATCTTTTAACGGTTTTACACACACTGAATACATACGTCACGGTAGCACGCCATCTCTTGGTGAGAAATAGATATCATGATAGTGTTATAGGATGTACAAGTGTGAGGGGACCGCACATAAGGTGTTCTCGCATGACTGCGTATTACCAATATATCGATCGAAGATTTTAATAATAATAACGACCTAAACATCCCACCAGCTTGAGAGGACCTAGTCAATCAAATATGAAGAAATAACCAAGTACCACCTGTAATCTGTGACTTATACTACTTCCGTGACATTTATACTATATAATGTGAATTTTATGGATTTACAACTATCGCAGTGCTAATAAGCCAAAAAATATAAGTAATTTTGTTTATTAATTAATAAAATAATAATTTTTAAGTTTATAAATGTAAGTGGACGGTATAATTATCATTATTGTGTAAGTAAGGGGTAAATCTTAACCACTGGCCCACGGTAAAAACTAGTTTTAGAACTAGTTTTGCGAACGTTAACAACCCTAACAACTCCGTCCTTTCCGGGAAAACTTCCTCAACAATTCCGATTGACCAATCTAATGGGGCACTATTTTCGGATTTATAAAAGAACAACTGCGTCCTTTTCGACCGGTTTACTATAATTTACCATTATAACCATTACCATTACATAACCATTTCTGTCAAGGCTGTAACGTGTTCAGGTATTCAACTTCTCATCGTTTCCAAAATGATTGAACCAGGTGGTCCACTACCCTTTTCCTAGTAATTAGTTTTTCATTGGAAACGTTCTCCGAAGGCAAGGATTTAATGGGTGTCATATTAAGAAAATGAGCAGGCGTCAATGCCAATGTTTCCGATGGATCGGAGTTGAGAACGATAGAAGCCGCGAATTTATCAACGCCTCGATTTATGTAAGCACTGTTAACATCTCCTCAAAGGTGAGGAGTTGCTAACCAACCACTTTGGTGAGATGTATTTTTACAGATCTAATATTGCTCTTCCAAACCTCACCGTGAATTGGCGCCGCTGGAACGTAAAATTTAAATTTTATATTATGATCTCTCAGTTCATTAGCAAAATTTTCCTCATATTCCTCAGACGCTATTAAAGCGTACATATTATAAGGTTTGTGTTTGTTTACAAAAGAAATGTATGTGTAGTGTATCGGTTGTCTGGTGCCCGCGGTAAGGGTGCCGTGCTACTGCTGACGTTGGGACTAGATGAGGTTATGTGGGGTGTTCAGGTATACGGTATATTTACTGTAGATGGGCATATGTTGTCTATAATAACAAATTGTATGTTTTTGTAGTTATTTAATATGTATTATTCATTTGTTGTGAACTGCAGCAATAAAATATTCCATTTCATGAGTCATGTCATTCTAGAAGGCCTCTGCGGAAGACCAGCGTTGGTTTCTTATAACCAACTATGCTGAGCAGAAGACCTTTTAGGGCACTTATATGTGTAATGAGATTTTTATTTAACATGTTATTAAGGTATTTTGTGCTCTAAATAAACATTTTTTCTTTCTTTCTTTCTTTCTTTCTTTCTTATCAAGGTTCGATCACGCTCCTATAACGTTGGTCCCACAGTCTGAACATATAACAACAATAGGACCACGCCGCGATATAAATCTCTTCAAAGCATTCAAAAAGGCTTCGGTACTTAAGTCTGAGGCCAATTCAACGTGCACAGCTTTACTCACTAAACACACGAAAAGCCCTTTGGCTGTGCATTCCTCTACGCCTATACGGAATTATATGAAGAGGCCCAGCGTAATCTACACCCGTCTGATAAAAAGGCTTGGCTTCCTTGACTCTGCATTGGGGGAAAATCTGCCATCATTGGAAACTCATTTCTTGGAAAGCATTTAAAACATATTATGTATATTACAACGTTGTATACGCTGCCGCACTATACGAGCAGCAAGGATCCAGTATCTTTGACGCAACAATGATATTAGTAACTGGGGACTGGTGTGAAGATATTTCTGATGATAATAATCTATTCGAGGAAGTAAAATCGGGTGCCGGGCGTCGAAATCTGAATCGGCGTGCGATAATCTCCCGCCAACGCGAAACACACCATGTATAAACGCTTTAAGTTTTTGAAAAGCAGGAGATTATTTTTTACCAGCCTTCAAATTCTTTAACTCATCAGTAAAATAGACATACTGCAAAGTCCTAACAGATATTTCAGCAAATCTAGGGACAGCTCCGTGGGGGGAAATTACCTCGGAGCCAAAAGTGTGCGGATTCGGCCGCCACAAAAGGCGGTCCGTGGGGACATGGTCGCACAGCGTCAACCGGGCAGTATACTGGAATAGGAAAAGCTCGGAAGGAACTCCAAGCGGCCCGGTAGGAGGAGATGGAGCTTGCCAAATACGAGGACAGGACGAGAAAGAAGAGGTGGCACGCCGGGTCCACTCCGAGCTCGCCCTAGATGATCCGGAATCCTCTCGGGCCCAGAGGGGCAAAAAGAGAGAGAACAAGAGGAAAAGAGATTGAGGTTACCGCACAAACGACGGTTGACCTCCAGAACTGTTTAGAAGGGGCCCTGACTGCAATATCAGAGGTGGCCGGGGTCTCGAAGGGTCTAAAAGGGACCTGTCAAAAGGCCATTAAACACTGTGAAGACGGTGCAGGAGGTAATCTCAGAAATCGCCTACCGCACAGAATTGGAAGAGGTGAGACGGCTGGCAGCCGCCAATCGTCGGATGCGGGCCGAAGTGGCCGATCTCCGGCAGGAGGTGGCTCGCCTCACGGCACGGATGGGTAAGCCCAGCCGCCCTGCCCCAACCACAGCGAAGACGCATACCACCCAGTCCCCTCTAACAGCGCATGCTGAGCCGGAAGAATACCAGATCAATAAAAGCTTCCACAGTGGGGCGCGATCATACTAATCTCAAGTCCCGCGATATTCAATTTAGTATTTTTTATTCTAATACTTTATTGCTATGATATTACACCTAAACTATTATCTTTTGATTATATGCGAAATTAAATGGAAAAGTAAATCCTGGAAGTGACTTTTATTTGGAAAACTACTCTTAAGAAGACCTCCGAAGAAGAACTCTGCCTCGACAATAAACCTATTGGAGGCCAGGAACCCCTGCACCTCCAAAGTTTATAAAAATGATGTCCAGTTGAGAAAAATGGCTGCTAAAAGCCTAATCATCATCAATGATAAGTAATTTATACAGTATGAAAATTGACACAGCGCTATTTAATCCCAAATTAAGCAGCAGAGTGTTTGTGTTATGGGTACTAGACAACTGATTACGTATTATAAACTCAGATTCGGAACGGGAATCAAACCTATAACTCCGCAGGCGTTCCGACGTGCGAAAGACGTTGTGCATGTCATCAATAGATGACGGTTTAGTCCTTGTAGTTAATTTTTTGATACAAACAAAATTTTATATGCGCGTAATGTCGTAACGTTATAGTTTCTAAAGTGAATTTTAATTGTGTGAATTCTTAGAATTCAATTGTGTTAATATTGTCAGTAATTGGATTATAGATAAAAATGACTGATTCACGATGGCTGGACTACACGTGCCCTCGCTTCCGGCCATCTTGAAGATGGTTCTATTCCAATCTAAATTAGATGCAGTCGTCTCCATTTGCGATATAGGCATGTCAAAAAAAGCGATGCACGGCTTCTGGTCGCCGACCACCGGTGACTGAACTCCGTCCCCCGTAGTGTTGGTCGTTAGTGCGGCCCTTTGCAACCTATTTTAAAGAGCAGGCGATCGGAAGTCCCTGCCTACCCCACTATATGCTCCCAAATGTTGGCATTTGTGCCAATTTTTATTTAGAAAAATAAAGGTTCACTCACGCTAAGTCTGTTTCCGAGATCCCGGTGACATTCGAAACTGTCTATTCTGAGCCTGAGGTAGCTTCCTCAGGCTCAGAATCAGTCACAGGGCAACTGCACTTCTTTTTGCGCTGATACGACCCATTCTCATTCTTCTACCCTTCTGTAACCCATACTTTTCCTAATAAATAATAATATTTTTAGTAATAATAGACCTAGGCATTTGTATTGACTACACTTTATCTTGGATTTCTTGACTGCTAGACGTCATGCTTCTTTACTAGCTGGTATCGCTAAATTCATGATTGAGTCATTTTTGGGGATGATTGGAATAACTTTTTGACATTATTTAGTTCTGTGAGACATTGTAAAACCATCGCTTACTTGGCTTGTATTGATTGCTTTTTATTAATTATTATTAATTAATGTAACAGACTAAATACATAAATACATGCCGATGTCAGCTTTTTTTTAGTCTCGGGGAAAAACCCTCTCTTAACGGGTTCCTCTGGCCCGGGGGGACCAAGGAGTATGTGGGACTCTAGGAAAGTTGTTTGGCCATCCGACTACCCACTAAAAAACCCCGCTGTTTTGCTATCGCCTACGCCCGGGCCCATGGATGTATGGCCTACCCATCTCGTGGCCCGGGATGGCGCCGCCCCGCCCTTTGTCTCAAGGTGGGCCCCTTTTAAAGTGTTGGCGCCAGGGGGTCAGGGTTTCGTCCCGCCTGGCGCTCTCTTGTGTTAAGGAGTTGAGGGGGGCCGCGGAACAACACACGGCCCTCACCCTCGCGGCAATAGTGCGGGCGGCGGATCCTCCCCCGAGGGGTCGCCCGCGGCCGCTTTCTACGGCGGCCGGAGGTCGTTAGTTGCCCTTCGGCGCCGACGACGTGGCTTGCGTTGGCGGGAGGGGAGTGTGGTGGTTGACTCCAGCTTCGCCGCCTCCTTTGCGGACATGACTGCCTCGCAAAAGGAGGCGACGGCCGTCCATCCAGGATCGCCCCCGACCATGGACAGAACCAGGGCCGGGAGCGACATGCCGATGTCAGCTGTCTGCACCTCACCGATAGACAACTAGACAAGCTTGAGCGTCTCCAAAATTTCTGCATCCAATTCATATTTTTTAAATTTATTTAAATTTCGTGCTGAGTTCAATTGGCTCCCGATTCGTCTTCGCCGGAATATCCATATTCTGTCTCTCCTAGATATTCTAAATCTCCGCACTATCTCAATGAACGATTTAAGTAGGTACAACTCAGTGAACGATACCTCAGGTCATCAGAATATCTGTCTTGCGAGATCAGCTAATAAGAGCCAATTTTATAACAAGTCGTTTACCGTGAATGTATGCTTGTGGAATGTGTTGCCTCAAAACGTAAGGCTGGCGCGTCCATTAAAATTTTATTATCTACTAGCTGTGCCCGCGACTTCGTCTGCGTGGAATAGTTACTTTGGGCAGCATTTTTTTGGATATATGAGATCAACTTAAATTGGAAATTCAACCTACTAAGACCAGCCTAAGCTGAACCCTATTTCATATGATTGATGATATAAATTTGAGGTCAACTTAAATTGGACTATATAATTTCCGAAACTTATCATTTTTAACAAAAACTATTCCGACACCGCATACACAAGCGAATCAAGCGTGTGGGTGGTTTTAGTGGATAGGCGATACTGTTTCTGCATGTCTACTACAAGCCGCGGCCCCATATGGTAGGTAATGAATTTATTCTTTGAACTTATCCTTTGTGATATGCGGTGCAACCGCGATTTCAAGTAACCTCAAGTAAACTTCACAAGCTAAAATTATAGAATAAGCAAAAAATAAAACAACACTATAACTAAAAATAAATTTATTTATAAAAATTATTCTTTCAATTTAAAACAATACTAAAATTCGTCAACATTTAAGGCAAATTGGGCACGGAACAATATAATTATCGTAACAATTATTCAAAATTAACCTGACAGGTGAAATAAAAAAAAAACACATCAAAAATGTCAAACGTCAGCCATGACCGTTTGAGATTTTTGTGAACATAAACAATTGGTCCACATTTTAGGCAACAATGAAAATTATAATTTGTACTCATAAATTTATATATATACATATATGTATAAATTCAATACATGATAACAAAACATATACGGAATATGGTAAATTGGGCAATAATATTTTACCATATTCCTATATAAAATTATTTAAAACTTATTGTCATTTCAAAATCACTGCAAAAATATGCTAAATATATCTTTTAAACCCACTAGACGTGACAGAGAGTAACAAAATAAAAAAATAAACGCCTGTACAAAACGACAGAGCAAAGCTGCAATAAGACAATTAACTAATATTAAAACTAAATACTGAATAACTGTATTAGCATCGAAAAATATAGTTTCATATAATTTTGTAATTAATAACAATTAATTAAAAATTATAAAGTATAAGTATATCCATATAAAAGTACATTTTGTTATTTAATAAACAATAGGAATAATAAAATGTACGTAAAATGGTGTAATATAAAAATTGGACATTCATAAATTTCATTTAGAACAATATTAAAAAAGTGCAAAATAAATTTTAAAACAATTTAGTAAAAAAATTAACAAAAAGTGCGTTATACTAAATTTTACTATACTATCTTTGCATTTTTATTTAAAATATAATAAAGTTAACAATTTGTTTCAATGGGAAGCTATACAAATTGTTTTGAAATATTTACTATTTAAAAATGGCGATCAAATGTCAAACTCATACCTACACACTAAATTAAAGATTAAAAAAAATTTTTTTATTGCTGTTGGACAGCAGACAGGCTGACGGCCCGCATAGAAGTTAGCGATTACCGTCGCCTATGGGTGTTGGCAACGCCAGTGGCATCGCGAACACGTTGCTGTCCCATAACTGCCCATAAGGGTACAGGAACTTGGGTCACTAATGCCGGAACACAACACAAGGTTATAAGTGTCAAAGTTGACATATATAAAACTGTTAAATGTTAAACATTTAGTTATAGTATATGAATAAAAAGAAAATTATATGATTTATTTAGCGTTAACACTTGTTTTTTAACGCAATTAAAAAAAAAAAAGAAATACAAAAATTTATTGCATTAAAAATGCTCTCCAATCGAAAAATTTATTTCGAAGTCAGTTGAAAAATACAAAGATAGCAAGTAGGGTCCGATTGGCCAATCGTCTAAATTAAAAAAATTAAATTGGCCAAGTAAGTCTTCATGTCACTTTTAAATTTAGTCGGGTTGTTGCTTTTTTACAAATTAGATAATTCGGTAGATGCCGAAGTGAAATATTGTAATGATCTTGCTCGGTTGATTTTATAATTCAATCAGATTTGATCGGATGATTGAAAAATCGGTCCCTAATTAAATAAATTCTCGGCGAATGAATGTCCAATTTTACCAAAATCGCATCCTCACTTGGAGTGCACGAGGTTCAGGAACTCCTCCCTAGTTTTGGGGTCATCTCGGAATACTCCCAACATGGTGGAGGTCACCGTCTTGCTGTTTATTTTCTGGACGCCTCTCATGACCATACACATGTGCCTGTAAAATATATAAATAGTTAAGAACATATAATTATACTAGATGACCGACAAAAGTTTGAGGAGAAGTAACGTCTTGCTGGGGACGCACCGCGCCTCAGGCAGATTGCCAGAAAGCAGTCTATACCGGTTTAAACCAAGCAAAGGTCGCATTGTGCTCGTGTGGCGGGCGGGTATACGATCCATTCTCTTTAGGGGCAACCCGACCCCAGCACGACGACGATGTGGTCAGTTATTACGATATAATATTTTTGGTCTTGTTCTGGTCTTTATTTAATAATAAACTATTTTTATTTAATAACATTTATTTATTTAATAACAAACTAGCATAGCCACCTTTCGAAATAATAATAATTTATTATTTCGAAAGGTGGCTATGCTAGTCTGTTCTAACTTAGTATCACTGCGTCCAATTTAATGAACTATTGTGATCGCCACATTTAGCTCATTGGCAAAGCCTGCCTCGTTGATGTAACAAAGCAGTATTTTGGCAGGAGCTGCACGTATCTCATCCGGTTCCAGCATGAGCTTTCCTAATATGATACTACGTTTATGCATCAGGGAACAGCAGTAGCACAGCAGGTGCAGAGGCGTTTCATCCGCCTCGTTACAGAATCTGCAGGCTTTGCTATCCCTGATCCTTATAGTGCTGAGGTGCTTGTTTAGGCAACAATGTCCGGTAAGCGCCCTCGTTAGGGTGCATAGCTGATTCCTGTTTAGTGCTAGTGCTTCAGACGCAAGTTTGCGGTTCTAGGCTTTTACTAGCACCTTGGAGTGATTTAGGCCTGGAATTGTATTCCAGCGCTTAAGGGATTCACTGGTACATTGATCCCTGAGGGTGAGCCGGATCAGGCTTTTAGGTATGCCGCAGTACGGTTCAGGTTCGTACTGCGCTCCCTTGGCCCCAATCCGGGCAAGTTCATCGGCTTTTTCATTGCCTATGATGCCCGCATGCCCGGGGATCCAGCGAAGGATTACTTTATTTTTCTCACTTAAAGTATTTAAGTAGTCCATGCAGTTTTTGACGAGTTTCGAGGATATTAAGTCTGAATTCAACGCCAAAAGTGCTGCTTGACTGTCAGAGTGAATGTATATCACATGATTGATGTAGTCTTTTTGCAGATTCACTTCCGCGCATGCTAAAATGGCGTAGACCTCTGCTTGTTCTGGTCTTAATATTTTGATTGTGTTGAACCTTTTTTTCTGAAAAATATCCTTTGCACGGAAGACCTTAAGAGACTCAAAACACTGAATGTGGACACTTAAACTAACCCACAGGGTTTGTTATTTTTATCAGAAGTACTTGTAAATACGAAAAGCCAGGAAGTGCCCACAGTGGTGCTGACGCTAACACTGTTTGGTTGATAATTCCCCATCATCTATGACAGTTAAAGCCTCCCATTTACAGACATTGTCGCCTCATTTATGGAGATCATAGCGACGAGTGGAAACATTATCATGTTTTGGTTTAAAAGGATGCTAAATATCTCAACTACAATAATAGTGTTGTGTTCCGGCATTACTGGCACAAGCTTCCATAGGCGACGGTAACTGCTTGCTATTAAGTGGGCCGCCAGCCTCTCTGCTGTTCCTCAACTGTAAAAAGGTCCTGGAGTCCACAAGTACATCCACGAAGCTTATTATAATACTTACACTCCTTCAATAACAACGGCGACGCCAGCAGGACGCACGGCCTGTGTAACGGCGATGGCAATCTGTTTGGTCAACCTCTCCTGCACTTGAAGACGCCTCGAGAAGATCTCCACAATCCTGAAATAGTAACCCTTAATAAGAAATGTTATATATCTATTTAATCGTAATTTCGTGTAATATTTTTTTAAGGTACGTACACTTACTGACCTTTGCGGCGTAATGGCCAAGTCATGTCTACAAGCTTGCGGAGGTCATGGGTTCTATTCTGGTGCCGCGTTTGGGTTATAGTGTAGTATTAATATATGTAATAGTCTGGTATCAATAACGTAAGTACTGGGACGAATCGCTATCGAAGCACCATCTAGTCCCAAAGTAGCATAACACTAGATAACTAATATACTTTTCGTTTGTAAGTAAATACATATTATTCATAAACACCCAGACGCAACATGGGAATCGAACCCGTGACCTCCGCAATCATACCGAAGAACATTATTCGTTACGCCACGGGGGTCGTTATATGTGTATAATAATTGAAATAGGTGCGCATAGCTAATCCGCCATAGACAAGTTCCACTAGGGCCGAGTCCAGCAGCGGGATGTCATGGGATTGTATCAGCACCGCGTTCTCCGTATATCTTCCAGGCGAGCGCAACAAATGACAGGAAGCCGCTATATTATGGACATGCGGCGCGCCACACGAAACGCACATATTTGCTGTCTCTCTCGCTTATAATAAAATTTATGTGCCTCTTTATCTTAGTCAAATTACACAATTGATTTATATTTAAAAGCAAATTTTGCCAACTAAATCATGAAATTCGTTGGAACAGACTAACTAGAAGACCTCCAAGAAAAAACTCTGCGTTCACACAACAAAAAATCTATTGGAGGTAAGAAACCTTGGCATCTCCGAAGGCTTTTAATTACCACATCACTTTCGTAGGCGTATTCAATAGGTAATGTTCTCGAACGTTGCCGAACAACGTAGTTAATTGTTTCGATATAATTCGTTAATAAGGCAAGGTTAAGGTATTTTGTGTACTCCAATTACGTAACCTTTCCACACGATTAACTGTTAGCTAATATTGTATGAAGAGGTTAAGTTTGACAATTTGTTCCGAATTTAAAATGGCGGCACGCTCGGCTCAAGTTATTTATAATATCTTCAGCCGACGAACGCAGCCGTCCAGTTACTGTCATCCAACTGCTGTTTGACCACAGGGACTTTTCCTTTTGCTTTTCCTCGATCTTTGTCTTCGTTTTTTTGTTTTTGATAAGAATTACATACTTATATTGTAATGTTACTGTTACATAATACTAGACATTTTTCTTTATGCAGAGGCGGAATAAGATCTTCTAGTGCAAGGACTTGGTTTCAAAACGTTTACTTACCTAGCCAGCTTGCTCAGCCCCAATATCTTCCCCTGTGGCAGGTATCCAATGGAGACCTTTCCGTAAAATGGCACCAGATGATGTTCGCACATCGAAAACATTTCAATGTCTTTCACGACCACCATTTCATCTGTGTCCTCGTCGAAGATGGCGTTGTTGAGAACCTCTGTGGAAAATATTCTTCATACAATAATCACACACTAGCTGCTAGGAATTACAACCTAGGATATTTTTTTTATAATTTGGGCTCGTCTACTGTAGTAGTTAGTATCCCGTGCTACTTGATAATTTTTTGGGAACAAATATTTCGGTTCTCTTTTTTTTGGCTCTACCGTCATTTTATTTCTCTCTTCTTATTTCTTTTTTTAATATTTTATTGTGCCTCCTACTAGTTATCTGTAAAAGGGCAGCTATTGAAGAAAACTAAATCTAGTTATAAAGAAATAATTGTCTATAACGCTCCACTACAGGTCTGGGGCCTGTCCTTAAAGGGAACGGACAGTATTCCCGCACTTGTCCAAGTTACAACTTGTTTGGTGGGTTACACATACGGGTGGTATTGATATATATGTATATATTTTGTTTTATTGCTTTAGAACAGCAGACAGGCTGACGACCCACTTAGAATATAGCAGTCACCGTCGCCTGAACACGCTGTTGTCTCATAAGAGTACTGGAACTTGGGTCACTAATGCCGGAACACAACACAAAGACACAACCAGAACACAACCAGACGGGCTTGGGGCCCCACCACGTAGTTGGTGGTTTTTGTAGTTTCTTTTCTTTCTCCGCCCCTTCACGGATAGAAATGCAGGTTTCTTTACGATGTCTTCCATTCCCCTGGTACTAGTAGAAGACCAATGTCAGTTTTATATAGAACTCGCATACGGTATAGTCCAGTTTAGGGTATACTTTACTTTTCGTGTCCTTTTTAGTTTTTTATATAATTTATTTTCATTAACTGTACTAGAAAAAACTAACAGTTTCTTACTTTCTTCTTTTTTGTTTCTTCTTTGATACCACTACTAGATACCTTTTTTCATTAAGGATCTTTCACTACTTCTTCAACAAAATTTAAGTTCAATTTCACGCAGAAAGATCGTGAAATTGCGTCTAGGCTGTTTACATCCCGGTGATGCATAAGTCTACACTCGTAGGACACCTATTACTACCAGCAGGCTCAGAAAGAAGTTGGTGTATACATACCTTCAAGACTTTGGTCATATCCCTTCGTGAAGAACAGCATAGCTTTGGCTGCTCGTTCAGGTGTTTTCAGGAGGCCCTCCCTCTCAGGGTCCTCTCCCAAACCTGAAATTAAGAATACAAGATGTATTTATAATTTACTATTGTGCGAGATTTTTTTTATTGTTGTAGGTCAGTATACAGGCTGACAGTCCACTTATTAGTTAGCAATTACAATCGCCTATGGATGTTTGCAACGCCGGGGGCACCGCTACCACGATGCTATCCGCTTAGTGGTACTGGAATCTGGTGACTTATGTCGACACACAATTATTATGGCGGCATATCTAAAAATCAGGGGTGGTTGCCATACAGACGGGGTTGGAGTCGTACCACCTAGCTTGGGCTATTTAGTCACCTTTTAAGACAGGCCGACCCCGATTGCAGAGGTTAGTATTCTTTCTCCGCCCTGCAGGGATATAAATAAATTTATTAATATCATTATCTCATGAAAGTTTTAAAATTACCTGTAAGTAAGAGTCTGTATGAATTAGCCATGTCTGGGAGCAGGGCCTCCCTAGTCGGCGGCCTGTGATCAAGCTCCAGGTCATGGTGGAATGTGCAGTTCTCGTGGCCTAAAAAGAAATCAACTTTATGAATAAAACACAAAATGGCGTTTTTCAATGCCGTTATAGTTTCTTCAATGTCATCTACGCGATGTTCCTCACGCTGCAAACGTTTATAGGCGACGGTTCCTTGCTAACAGATAGACTGTTTTTTGAACTCCAGTAATTATTTATTTTATATAAATCCGACAATATCAGCTTCAGTTGGGTTCCGTTGCCTTCAATTCGTAATTCACAGCTGGACATAGTCTAGTCATTTAACAACCGGATGTTTATCCCATCGACGGCAAAAGTTCTTCTCAAATTTTTCAGACCAGGTAGTGGCAGAGAGCAGACAGGCTTACGACCCACTTAACAGTAATCAGTTACCGTCGCCTATGGATGTTTGAGACGCTAGGAGGGCTGCGAACACGTTGCTGTCCCATACAGGAACCCGGATCACTAACGCCGGAACACAATACATTGTTATTATGTCAGTCTGTACGAGATTAGTGTGGCCCTTAAACAGCTTAAAAACAACAAGGCGCCGGGTGATGATGGAATTACAGCCGAGCTTCTGAGAGCTGGTGGTACTCCTGTGCTTAAAATCCTCCAGAAGCTATTTAATTCCGTCATCCTCGATGGCAAAACGCCGCAGGCCTGGCACGGAAGTATAGTGGTGCTGTTCTTCAAAAAGGGCGACAAAACCCTTTTGAAGAACTTTAGACCGATATCACTTCTGAGCCATGTTTACAAGCTGTTTTCAAGGGTCATCACGAATCGTCTCGCGCGCAGATTTGACGACTTCCAGCCTCCCGAACAAGCCGGATTCCGAAAAGGTTTTAGCACCATAGACCACATACATACGCTGCGGCAGGTTATACAGAAGACGGAGGAGTATAACCAGCCACTATGCTTGGCGTTCGTGGACTATGAGAAAGCCTTTGATTCGATCGAGACCTGGGCGGTGCTTCAGTCTCTCCAGAGGTGCCACATTGATTATCGATACATCAAAGCGTTGAAGTGTTTGTATGAAAACGCCACCATGTCAGTCCGTCTCCAGGATCAGAACTCGAAGCCTATCCGACTGCAGCGGGGAGTCAGACAAGGCGATGTCATATCGCCGATGCTGTTCACTGCTGCGTTGGAAGATGTCTTCAAGCTTCTGGACTGGAACGGACTGGGCATCAACATTAACGGTGAGTACATCACTCACCTTAGATTCGCAGATGATATCGTAATCATGGCTGAAACCATGGAAGACTTAAGCCATATGCTTGATGGCCTCAATACAGCTTCCCAAGGAGTAGGTCTCAAAATGAACATGGACAAGACGAAGATCATGTCTAATGTCCATGTCGCACCTACCCCCGTAACAGTTGGGAACTGTACTTTCGAAATTGTTGACGAATACGTCTACTTGGGTCAAACGATCCAGTTAGGCAGGTCCAATTTCGCGAAAGAGGTCACTCGTCGAATCCAACTCGGATGGGCAGCGTTCGGGAAGCTCCGTAAAATCTTTTCGTCCCAAATACCGCAGTGTCTCAAGACGAAGGTTTTTAACCAATGTGTGTTGCCAGTGATGACATACGGAACGCAGACGTGGTCGCTAACTATGGGCCTTATGAGAAAGCTCATGGTCGCTCAGAGAGCAATGGAGAGGGCTATGCTCGGAGTTTCCCTGCGAGATCGAATCAGAAATGAGGAGATTCGCAGGAGAACCAAAGTAACCGACATAGCCCGGATGATTGCAAAACTGAAGTGGCAGTGGGCTGGGCACATAGCTCGAAGGACTGATGGCCGTTGGGGCAGAAAAGTCCTCGAATGGCGACCGCGTACCGGAAGACGCAGTGTTGGTAGGCCCCCCACAAGATGGACCGATGATCTGGTCAAGATCGCCGGGATAGGTTGGATGAGGGCAGCGCAGGACCGATCATCGTGGAGATCTTTGGGGGAGGCCTTTGTCCAGCAGTGGGCGTCTTCCGGCTGAAATGATGATGATGATGGCTGCATACTTAAGACCAATGGTGGTAGCCACCCAGACACGATTGAAGTCCTACCACGTAGCTAGGGTGGGTTGTTTTGTCGCCTTTTATGACAGGCCGACACTGGCCGCAGGGGTTAGTATACCTATAGGGGACACCTATAGGGGACACCTATAGGGGTTAGTATCCTACACCACACCTGCACGGAGAGAACCTTGTATTCAATTCTCCATTGATAATTTCAATACTTTAAATTTATATTTAGGCAATTGTTACAGCGCCATCTAGCCCCAAAGTTCGTAGAGCGCTTGTTTATGAGCACTATGACATACGAGTACTACCATACTACTACCATACTACCATACTATACTACCATACGAGTAGTATAAGTTTTAAGTAATTAATATATAAATAATACTAGCTGACCCGGCAAACGTTGTTCTGCCACATAAATAATAAAATGTCAAAAAATTAAAAAAAAAATTTTGGGGGTGGGTCACCCCCAACATTTAGGGGGATGAAAAATAGATGGCCGATTCTCAGACCTACTCAATATGCTCACAAAATTTCATGAGAATCGGTCAAGCCGTTTCGGAGGAGTATGGCAACGAAAACTGTGACACGAGAATTTTATATATTAGATTTTACACGTGTTTATTTTTAATAATTTATGTATATCTTTTTATTACATTAGCATTGGGTATGTTGACGTTTATTGTTTTAAAATCCTGAAATGATGTCTTTAATTTTTGATACTGTCATAAAATTGTTACAAACTATATGTGATTTAGTTTCCATTATATTAAAAAATAAACTGTGTGTTCTTTAAATTTTTATTTATTGTTTATTATTATATAATTTAAGTTAAAATTTACATACCGATTTATTTAAAATATTTTTAAAATTACATTGTTAATTTGCAAAATATCACGAATAATATTCGAACGTAAGAAAAGTAAAACAACCTTAAGTACTATTAAAAAAACATTTATTGCAATATTAAAATAAAATCAAATGAGAAAGCCATTTTAAATTTGAATACACTTGATTTTTTATTTCATGTAAATGTTGTTTCGTATTTCTTGTATTTATTGTTGTTGAATACTGTCGTTCTTTCTGTTAGAGATTTTTACTCTAGTGCTTATTAATTAAACTATGTAACAAATTATATCCATACTATTTGACCCAGCAAACGTTGTTCTGCCATATGAATTAAGAAGAAGTAGAAGAAAGAAGTAGTTTACGTCCTTCTCAAAGGTCCAATTTATGCCTATACCGAAATTAATCAAAATTGGTTCAGCGGCTCAGGCGTGAAAGCGTAAAAAAAACTCACTTTCACATTTATAATATTAGTTAGGATTATTCAATAGATATTGGCATGTTTCTATTTCGTTCAGGTAAGCAAATGAAATGAGGGTAGGTAGAGTTTAATTTCGTGTAGGTAAACTCTGCAATCACTTTGAAGAGATAAAATAATAAAATTTTAATTTTGTATGCTATTTGTTGGAGACACATGATTACTGTGTAGCTTACGTATTTTTTTTTATTATTGAGGAACAGTAGACAGGCTACCGGCCTATTTAATAGTAAGCAGTTACCGTCGCCTATGGATGTTTGCGACGCTAGAGGCACCGCGAACACCCTGTTGTCCCAAAGGAGTACAGAAATATGGGTCACTAATGCCGGAAGACAACACAATGGTGGTTGCCATCCAGACGGGCTTGGGCCCTACCATATAGCAAGGGTTGTTTTGTCGCCTTTACGACAGGTACACCCCGTCCACAGGAGTTAGTATTCTTACTCCGCCTCTGCACGGAGAAGAATTCTCTTAATGTTTCAGACAAGCAATAATGATTTTGGTTTCAAAATCATCTACTCACTTACGAAAATGTTCATTAAGCATTCACAAAACTGTATTTTAAAAAAGTTCGTGTTTTACTCTGCGGGGTAACCTGAGCTGGAACTTCCACTTTCTCCTGCAGATATTTCAAAGCCTCCAACTGAATGCACTTTTAATCTCTGCTTAAAGATCGTTTTGCGGTTTGTCAACTTTTTCCACAATCTGGAGAGGAGGTTGGGTGAAGCAACTTTCTTTTTTGAAATACCAAATAATAATTAAATATGTAAATGAAACTTATTAATAAAAGTGCATATATTTATAATTTAAGTATCAAGAATTTTGTTAGTTGTTAAAAATTATTCAAAAGGTCATTGACCATTGGTCATTCCTTTTTGAAGGTTAAATATAATAAATTTCGAAAAATTTACTTGATATTGGGACTATATTAGAGATTGTTACATCAAAACCAAATGATCCTTCTTTTTCTTGGGAGGAAACGAGGTGGCACACTCGTGCCCAAGGTGCCCATCCACCGCCTTGTAACCCTTCCCGTCGGATGACGTCCTTTTTACCCCTTATCCCTTCTTAGTCATCAATGTCCCTTTGACTTAACCGGCATTTTGGAGTCAAAACTGACACCAGTCACTTTACGCCATTTGGCCAACGCGCAACGTAGCAATACGTGCCTTGACGTCGCAATCGATGTTACTAGACGCGTGAAATACAGATCCCAGGTATTTTACATGATCCGTGCGCTCGACCGTATCAATGCCTATGCGTACGGGTGCGGGATCTGCAGAGTTGCAGGCCAAGAACGAAGAATTTCATCAGTTAATCAGTTTCATACCCTAGTAAAAGGTCCAGAAGCTGAACCCTAAAGTTAAAATTTTCAATGTTTACTTGAATTGTTATTATCACAGTATCTACTTTTATATTTCGTCAATAGATGACACTGTTTTATAGTTTATGCAAATCACAATCTATTTGCACACATTTAAATTGCATTTCTTGAACAAGTAGTTGTTTTCAAACTAGTTTTAAAAGATAATAAAATAGTATTTTACAATAAACACAGCAATTTAAAAATAAAAGAGGTTTTTAAAATTCCGTTTATCTTTATCAAAAAGAACGTTTGTAATTTTTAAAAGAAATACTAGTTTAAAAAGAAACACGTTTAAGCTTTTAAAGTCTTTTAAAATGTATTTCTAATCGACTTTTTTTTATTCTTAAGAGTTTCATAGTTGTCTCCTAAGCGTAATATGTGCTGTTCAATATGCTACCCTTTTCTCAGACCCTCGATGTGATAGGATTTTAAAGGGGCAACTACCTCCTGCCACCCATATTTCGAAAGAGATGCTTTTGTGAACAAGCAATGAAGTAATACATTAGTTTTTTAAGATCCTAATACTAAACGAATATACTGTGACAATTGACACAGCGCCATCTAGTTCCGAAGTAAGGAACAAAGTACTTGTGTCATGGGTACTTGACTACTGATATACTTTTCTTTTATAAATAAATTCATACATAAACTTAAACTCGAGTCGGGAATCAAGCTGCGACCGCAAGCGGTGCGACGGGCATATTACGCCATGGAGGACATTACATTACACCTCCGTGACGTAACGGCTAACGTACTTCGGTAAATTTGCGAAGGTCACGGCTTCAATTCCTGTCTCACGCCTGGATGTTTAGGTATGATATGTAATTATTTACAAAAAGTATATAAGTAGTATATCAGTTGTCTAGTACCCATAATACAAGTGCTATGTTACTTACTTTGGGACTGTATGGCGCTGTGTGAATTATCATAATTTATTTATTTTAACACGCTTTATAAGTTTCACCTGTATGTTTCTTTGTAACTGACTCTATTGAACTTGATTTTTACCCACTTTAAACATTCAGATTTTATTTAAACGTTGTAGACTTATCAAGGAACGATGACAATACAATAACTCTATAAGGATATCTCATTATCCTCATTAAGATCGCCAGGATTTAAAAAATGGTGACGTATATTACATCTGATAAAATTTTTAAAGCAAATTTTAATCAGAATAATTATTAATTTATTTATTGTTGTTACATATATACAAACCAGGAGTCGTTGAAGTGCGAGGCGTCATTGGGGTTCCAGGAACTTCCAGCTCGCTATCAGCATCGTTTATGTGGAAATTTTTCAACGCCTCAGGTGCTTTTTTAAACTTACTAACAAACGATCCCTTTTGTACTGCGTCCCCATTTTCCTTCTCCTCTGAAATTGAGTTCCTGATAGATCTCGAACTGACACGGCGTATTAAGGAAGATGGCGGTACTATCGGTTCTGAATTCAAATCTTTACCGTTAAGCGCCATATTGTTTTCGAGATCTGAAATGTTTTTGTTTGTGAAAATTCTTTAAAATTTTAACGTATATTTGAATGTTACAATGAATTCAATTAGTAATAACTTAATTATTTTAGAAATAATTTTATGATTATTCATATTTATTCGAGACTTAATTTTTTATTTAAATAATAAAGCATTTTTTAATAACTCGTATTTCCGTCCGTAACGCCGTAGTAATATCGAAGTAAATAATAGAATCTTGATCGAAGTCTGTCAAATCAGAGCCGTGTTTGTCGACAGTCATTTTTAGGTTTTCGTGATAAGGTATTAAGGAGGAGGTACAAGCAACTTGACAACTCGAAAAGGAGGTTATTCAGAATGCTGCAAAGTATTGTTAAAAGGGCTTTCTATGACTTCTTCTATAAGTTTCTAGATAAGCGTTGAGGTATTCTTATTTCTGGCAAAGTACCGGAAGACGCACAAGATGGACCGATGATCTGGTCAAGATCGCCGGAATAGGTTGGATGAGGGCAGCGCAGGACCGATCATCGTGGAGATCTTTGGGGGAGGCCTTTGTCCAGCAGTGGGCGTCTTCCGGCTGCAATGATGATGATGATGGCAAAATACAGCGACGCATTGCTTATAATGACAGCCCTTAACGTCCCACTGCTCGGGCTTCCTAGAGATAGCTAGCGGTGTACCCGCCACGTTTTTCTAAGGCGGATTGAGGGTTACACTAATCTTGATGTCATCGTAGGATTCGAAGACGTGACATCTAGATTGATTTTCGAGTGTAACCACTGAGCTATCGGGTACTATTACACAGTGCTTAAAGTACATATAATCTTTATGCAAACACACCATATTTGTCTATTAATTATTTCTCTATTAAATCTAAAATTACTTATAAAGACTTATTGACAATGGAATCCCACAAACAACAAACTAATTTATTATAAAGTACCTTAAAAGCAATTAACGTTTTTGTGTATTTGCAATATAAATAATAATTTTAAAATTAAATTAAACTTTAAATCACCTTGATTTACAAATATCCAGTCATATGTAGTAACCAGTTTTTAGTGATTATTAAACAATAAAAAAAAATTACCAAAACGTTAAATTACTGTTGTTAATACATATGATGTATTTATGATATTAAAAATTAAGATTTTGATTTCCATGATATACAAAAGGTTACAAACGGTATAGGAATTAAAACAGTATTTGCTTTTCCTTTCTGAAGTTGGAGGGCCAGATTCCTGATACCTCTGTCTTCTCCTCTTTTAAATAGTTTGTATTTTATTATGCTAAAAAATTAGTTTAAACGAAGGGCATTGACGTAAAAAAAACAGCAGACTGCGGTCTGAAGAAAAGAATATAACCAGGAAAAATGACTAATGTAACCAAAATATTAGTCTTCATTAGCTTTCCAAAAGCGAAGTAGAAAAAAATGGCGGTATTTAATGAGTTTTGTACATAATATATTAAAATATCTTACATTACTTGTAAATCCTTGTACAAACTAAGCCCACAAAGTAACACAAACGTTTCATACAAATAGTGAATGTAAACTGAGTATGTTAACTTTAAAGCTGGCCTTAAGAGGTTATCTAGTATACTTATAAGTAGTGTGACCATAAATTTATGTTAGATATTTCAACGATCTAGCAAGACCGACCAAACTCACGAAGTCTCTATTAAGCAACGCAAGAGCCTCTGATGGAATATGTTTTACAAGGATGGAGAGCCAGGCGATATCAAATACCAAAACAGATGACCAAAGAAAATATAGGATTGTGTAAAAAATTATACGACAAGGTGTGAATGACCCTACATAGTTTGGGATAAGGACAGAAAAGAGAAGAGGTAGGCGTTAGTCGTTTCAGAAAAAACTAATAGCTAATACTCCATATTTCTGTGCTATCTGGGGACAGGAATTGTCATGAATAACTGACGCAAACGTTGCGGGTTATTTTAACCTCTTGCCAGTATAAATAAAACTCCAGGGTACAAGTTATATACAAAACCAGAACCACTTTGATATTTGATTATATCAGTTTAAGAATACCGTCTTCTCCCTGCCCTTATCCCAAACTATGGGGAGGCGGCACAACATGTTCTCTCCTTCCACTCTCCTCTGTTAACCGTCATCTCAAAATTCTCACCCTTTTTCGCCATATCATCTTTTACGCAATCTGTACATCTTTTCTTTGGTCTACCTCTACTTCTGTATACATCCATTCTCATTTCTGTCTGTTTTCTAGTTATATCGCATTATTTCTTAGTATTACATAGCCAAATCATGCTAGTCTGTTACTTTTATGTTTTTCAACCACTACTTTCACACTTCCTCTAATATACTCATTTTTAATTCGCAAATTTCATCCATCCTGTATTCACTCTGTTTGTCACATCTCGACCTATATCACCGTCGTTTTGGATTAATGATCCGAGGTACAGGAAGTTGGAGCAAGTTGACAGAGACACGCTTCCTAAGGTAATCGGGTTTAAGAACACAAAGACGGCCCTGGTTATGTAACTCATAACACAAGAATAATCCTATCCAATTTTAAAAGTATTGTCACACTATCCTTACTATGACACGAAATTTATTAGTCGCTTACTTGATAACCCGTTTAAAACAATTTGCGACATTTCAAACCGACAATAATTAAATTATGGCGACCTTTTGAACTCATTGCTCAAAGTTGTGGACTTGTAGCGCCCTCTTGGACCTAATTAACCCTCTTCCTCGTATACGCGAAAGCATTGTAATAAGTACTAATTTGAAAGTAGTACTAGATACAGAGGAACTAAAAGAATAACTCCAGATGGTTATACGTTTCATTTTTACAGTACCCTAACAAATAATACAAGGAACGATAGATAGAAAAAAATAGCTAACGACACTGATGGCAGAATTAAAACTTACAAATTTTTGAAAAATTTTAGCCTTATTACAAAACGTGATTCATTAAACTTAAACACAATATATCATCAAAAGTAACATTAATAAGTTCTTTTAAGGTTAATAAAGATGAAAGTAGCTTGTGGTCGTATTGATCCACTTTTGTACATGGAATATGATAAAAAATTATTAAAAAAATTTATTCACTAAAAATTCAATTTAATATGCAGAGAGTATGTCAATGGCGCTTCCGTTTTCAAAACAAATTAGATTTTCATTTTTCTACAATCGAGTTGACCACGTGGGAAAAAGCTGTCAAAAACTTTATTCCATTTTTTTGGCGGCAACCCGGTTTGTATATTTAAAAAAAATCATTTCTTTTTGTAATATAAACTATATTACTATATTATTAGTTTTAAAATTATTTAAATATTTTTCTTGTAAATACATAAATGTAATTTTTTATAAATAAATCTGGTGTAAACTTGTCAACAGGTGATTGCTTATGATTTCAAAATTGTTTGCTTTTTAATATGTTTTCTAAACTTTAAACTTTTTTAAAACCAATTATCATCCTACATATCATTGGCAAAATGCATCAGTCATGCCATGTTATTTCCTAAAAGAAGAAGAAGAAAAAGTGAATGAAGTTAATGAAAAAAAAACATTTCAAGGACTTTGAAATGAAATTACAGTACAGGAAAGGGCAGTTTGAATAAGTCGGTCATTTTGAAATACATCAATAATTGTCCAAAAAATCTTAGGGTTGATGAATAACCGATACATTCTTCGTTTCATGTCTTAGTTTAAAAAAAATATACGTATTACAATGACGAGACTGTAATTTTTTCTATTGGTGTGGAACAGCAGATCTATCATTTGCGACGCTAGGGGCACCACTAACATGCTACCCTTCGCGTAGGGGGACTGGATCCTGGGTTACTTTACTGGGTCGGTACACAACACAAGGTCACTATGGCGGCATATTGTGACCAGGGGTGGTTGCCATTCAGTCGGGTTTGAAGCCGTATCACGTATCCGGGTCACGTATCAGGTTTGTTTTGTCGCCTTTTACGATAGGCCGCCCTTGGGTTCAGGGGTCAGTATTTTTACTCCGCTTCTGCATGGAAAAAATGTTATGGCATATTATTATTGGCTTTATTAAAATTATCTGTGCACGACCATTTAACTTAGATTTAAGATTTTCATATCGCTAGACGTAACATGTTTATTCACGGTTCATTATTACGTTCGTATCGAATCGAACCGTTGTAATATGTCAATTATTTTATATTATCTACTTTTAGTCATTTGATATAAGTTTGTAGTATTTAAATATCCCTCATAATGTTTGGTGCAATAAAAAGCAATTTAATTTAATTTAATTACAATATAATAGTGGAAGTGTGGTCAAAACCTACGGAGAGGGGGGTTAATTTTTTAATGGTGATGGAAATTAATTATACCGGCACATAAAAAAGACGCCACCTACCTACCGACATGTATTTCGACTCGCTGAATCCGAATCTGGACTCATTTGGAACCGTACAGGTTCGGATTCAGTAGATCAAAATATATGAAAATCATGCTTGGTCTAGTTCCTCAAAACTTTTTTCATAACCGTAACACCCAAGTTTGTTATTAAGTTTTGTTTGTAATTTACAAAAAAATATTTTAATTTTAAGACCAGGATTGCTTAATCAAAGCCCCAATCTCACGAAAGGTTGAGCACGCTGTCACGGGCTGTTCGACCCTGGTGGCGGGAATGATAAACCCAAATAGCCACTTATCGCTGCTATGTCGTTTATAGACAAGTTTCGTAATGAGATTACACAAAAAAATGCTTACTAAATAACAAATTATCACTTAGTAATACAATTAATTACCATGTATATATACATGAAAATTTGAGCTTTTAACTCATATTATTGTAAACTTAATACTAACTTTAAGACAGTCCGCATTCCAAACTAAGTTTCTTATGGAAATTAAATACGAGTAATAAAAATTTTCTGTGTTCTTTAGAATTTTAGAACTCGGGGGAAAATGGATGTTTAATAATAAATAAATAATACATATTTTTGTAGAAAATTTAATGCTCTACAGAAATGTTTCTTATGATTTTTTTGTTATGTCTATTGATTTAGAAGTTGTTTGAACTTAAGGTTTAATTTTTATCTAATATTATCCCCGGCTGCAGGTTGTGGCGTTCTTACTCTACCCCTGTATAGAAGAAATTTATTGATTTATAAATAAATTAGTTGACCCGGCAAACGTTGATGCTGTATACATAAAAAAATTGTAGTGGTGCGAATTGTGAATCTAAACCATTTTCGAATCCACTTAAAAAGGACTTCGATATGAGCGGACTTGAATACACTTAAAAATCAAAATCAGTCCAGCCGTTTAGAAGGAGTTCACATACAAACGTATAAAATTATATATTTATGAAGATTGAGTAAAGTCATATAGCGTCATCTAGTTCCAAAGTAAGCAGCAGAACACTTATGGATACTAGTCGACTGGTATATTACTTAAATGGAGATGGACAGGACATGACAAGAGACAGTAGAGCAAAATGGACAACATAACAGAATGGCTACTATGTGACTGTAAAAGAAAAAGAGGTAGACAGGCAAAAAGATGGATAAACGATACCAGGAAAGTCGGAGACGCTACTTAGTGGAGAAAACTAAAAATAGAAAATAATGGAAGCAGCTGGAAGAGGCCTGTGTCTGTGACACATACGGATACGCTGATCACACAAGCGGAAACTAGTATTAATTCATAAGCTAACTTTATAAGTATTTCTTAATGTTTTTAGCATTAAAAGCTTAATAATAATAATATTTCAATTAATATTTTGTTTATACATATAATATACAAGCGGAACGGGAAACGAACCCATGACCCCGGAGGCAACGTGCAAAAAAGAGGTCGTCCTAGAACCTGCCAATGGGTTGCCAGGCTCAAAAGAATGCTATGACGCATAAAATTTCACGAAAAACTAGTTAACCTATAACACTTAAGCGTTTTATTAACGAAAAGTATATCATATAAACCGGTTATTACCGGTTTTTTTCTTGATCACAACCTTGATATTGCCATCATGAAAGTTGAGGTTAAATCAAGGTTTTATTTACTTCCTTATCCGGAACTAAGTGATCTATTTACATATATTATGTTTTAAAATAACTATGTTCCGGTCTATGTTATAATTACACATATATCGATTATTGATGACCTCTGTGGCTTAACGGCTAACGCACTTCGGTATGCTTGCGAAGGTCGTGGGTTCGATTTGCGTCTCGCGTCTGGGTGTTTATGTTTAATATGTATTTATTTACAAAAGAAAATTATATATGTAATATATTAGTTATCTAGTATCCATAACACATGTGCTATGCTACTTACTTCGGGACTAGATGGCGTTGTGTGAATTGCCAATATTGACAACTCTATCAACTATCTCAACCTAGCGGGAATTCTCTCAGATTTGAATGTCAATTATGTTCGGTTCCACGCTTTTTCACATCATACTTATAATATTTTAACCGAGCGGGCAAACTTTTTTCTACCATATAAAATAAAATAAAAAAGTAGCCTATGTCCTTCTCCAAGGTCCAATCTATCTCTATACCGAAATTCATCAAAATTGGTTCAGCGGTTTAGGCGTGAAAACGTAACAGAGAGACAGATAGTTACTTTCATATTTATAATATTAGTATGGATGCGCAATTTTTCCCCAAGTTTCATTATGTGCTAATAACGAACCTGGGACTCCAAAGCGAAAGCTTGAGATACAACCGTGATAAAACGATATTAAAAATAATTAAAAAAAATGAAGAAGAAATCCGTTACGTAATAAATAAGGAAAGTGCTCCAATAAAGCTGCTATAAAATTCGAAAAAAGAACATGTTCGACTTTTGAATTTAAATTCAGAAGACATAATATAACGGTTGTGTTTGCGCATAGGAAACACGTTTTTAATGAAACCGATAGTAATTTCACGTGACTTGATTACTTTTATCATCATCATCACCTCAGCGTTCATCCCGGTTGCAACCCAAACTTGCGTTTTGGTGCCCGGGGTCCGCTTTCCGACTTTTTCTACTCGACTTCGCACGGTCTTCAGCATCCCTGGTAGTGAGCCCATTGGCACGCATATCACCCTTTACGACGTCAAGCCAGCACTTTTTGGGTCTACCCCTCCTGCCGGGGCCCGGCGGAGGCGGCATGGCCAGACATTTGTTTCCCACGTAAGCATCCGGTTGCCGCAAAACGTGACCATACCAACGGAGCCAACACTCCTGCAGTTTATCTGCAATGTCACGGACATGAAGATTACCGCGAATGCGGGAGTTCCTAACGCGGTCCTTCCGCGTTACTCCGCACATCCACCGCAGCATGTTCATCTCCGTGACACGCAGTTCCTGCTTGTGTCGCTCCAACACCAGCCACGCTTCACAGCCGTATAAAAGGACAGGCCTAACGATAGTCTTATAGATCTGTCCCTTCAACTTTACCGGCATCTTGGGGTCACAAATGACACCAGTCAATTCACGCCATTTGGCCCACGCGGCAGCAATGCGAGCCTTGATGTCGCAATCGATGCCACCAGACGCGTGAAACACAGATCCCAGGTATTTCACTTGGTCCGTGCGCTCGACCGTGTCGCCGCCTATGCATATGGGTGTAGGATCTGTGGAGTTACAGGCCAAGTACTCGGTCTTCGCCACATTGAGCTTCAGACCACCCTTCTCAAGCGACTCCTTCTACGTCTTCACACGTCGCACCAGCCTACCCCTGTCCGAATCTGCCAGCGAGATATCATGGCACATGAGCAGCCACGGCGGCTGCTCATGTGAGTTTCTGATGCTGTCTGACAATACGTCTAATACCACGCAAAACAGAAACGGACTAAGGACGGATCCTTGGTGTACCCCGACGGTGATGGAGACTAAATAACCGCCCACACTTGCCTCCCAATAGCAACCTCTATTCATGAAGCTGAGGACCGGATGAAGTGGAAATAGCTTATGAGACAAGCGACACGGTTGATTTTCAAGGACTCGACCTTCAGCATGAAGAATTCGAGCTAGAAGAAGAAGATTGTCAGCGTCAAACGTTTAGGCGTGTTGGGAAATTTACATACATATAATCACGCCTCTTTTCCGTAGCGGTAGGCAGAGACCACTTCTTTCCACTTGCTACGATCCTTACATACTTGTTTCGCTTCGTCCACTTTCATTATTCCCTTCATACATACCCTTCGGTTTAGGGTACTCTTGACCTGGCCTTTTTTCAAGATGTCCCTGATCTGGTCTTGAAACGTCCGCCTAGGTCTACCCCTTCCAACACTTCCATTCACACTAGCCTTATACACTTTTTTCGTCAATCGTTCTTCATTCATTCTCTCGACATGGCCAAACCATCTTAGCATACCTTTCTCAATTTTTGTCACTACATCTTCTTTCAGACCACAACGTTACCTTATCTCACTATTTCTTATCCTGTCACTCAGTTTAACTCCTAACATACTTCTTAACGCTCTCATCTCAACTGCATTTATTCTGCTTTCATGTTTCTTCTTCCATATTGTCTCAAATGTAATCTAATAGCACCAAGGTGGTACAATAGTAACTACGTAAAGTCGTTTACTGCTCGAAGTAGGATAAAAGACGGATAGGTCATGACCTTCCTTCTGGACTCAAATGCTTACTAGACTACAGTAGAAATATTAGCACGTGTAAACAATCCCCGAGGTCTCGTTGCCAACTAATAATCGAGAACGTACATTAAGTGGTTTTGCAATACTGTTTAAAAATGACCGTAGTTTTTGCTCGTGAATCATTATTGTTAATTGATTGTTATTTTACTGTATGTAACGTTGCTAGCACGAAACCTTTAAAATTTATTTTGCTCTTACAGAGCACGTTGTCACTGACAGTGACGAACCTTCACGTGATAAGGATGAGTAGAGTGAGTTTCTCCATTATATTCTGTTGTGTTCCGGCAAAAGAGACCCAGGTTCTAGTTCCTCTACGTGGACAGCAGGGTTTTATCGGTACCTCTAACGTCACAAACATCCCTAGGCGATGGTAATTAACTTAACTAATTAAGTAGACCGTCAGCCTGTCTGTTGTTAAACAGCAGACATACCTAGAGCACAAGATAAGGTTATTATCGCGGAATATTTATAGACGTGGTGGCGGCAGACGGACTATTACCTAGTAAATCTTAGTAATAGATAATGAATGAGAATATGTTTCTAAACTGAGTACATAACGTCCTTGCTTCAATGAAAGTGAACGCGTGTCCTTAGGTGGTAATGTACACTATGGTACAGTCGGACACATAATACGTACCTTTATTTTGTCACATTTTTGGTCGCTCATAAAGAAATTATAATTTGGCATCACAACTCTAAATATAAACACAAATATAATATATGTATATAGATATATACATAGTATATACTTGGTCAAATAAGCAGTAGAGGGTTTGTATTATGCATCATTATCATGCAGACTCAGAATAGAAATTGAAGCCGTGACCCCGGCATTCTGACGTATAAGACGTTACGGAGAGCGTCAAATACTAAACATGTTTGAAGTTCTTTTTGAATATACGCGAACGAAGTCTCAAATTTAAAAAAAAACCTAGTTTTTGTGTAACGTATTTTTTTGTGTTATACAATAAACAATATATATTATTATTAAAAATATATTGTGAAAAATAAAAATGTTTTTGACATTTGCATGCGATTGTACACGCTTGCACTGATTAATGTTTATTTTATTAGGCCATGTTTTAATTTTAATAAGACTAAATAATTATTTTAATTGATATTTTTTAATCTATGCCATATTTTATGAATACCTCCGTGGCGCAACAGCTTTCGTACGTCGCAACGCCTGCAAGGGTTACAGTTTCGATCCCTGTCCTGATATTCGTATTTATGTATGTATATTTATTTTTAAAAGTGAATAGGTGGTATATTACTTGTCTTTTTTATTGCTGAGGAACAACAGACAGGCTGGCAGTCGACTTAACAACGACGCTAGGATCGCAAACATGCTACTGTCTCATAGAGGTACAGGAACTTAAGTCACTAATGCCAACACAACACACGGTTATTACGGCAACATACTTATAGACAAAGGTTGCCATCCAGACGTGCTTGGAACCCCACGTAGCTGGGGTTAGTATTCTTTATCCGCCCCTGCACTGAGAGATATCTAATCCGCAAACAAACGCTAACAAATAGATGGCGCTGTGTGAATTTAGACAATATGTTTATTATTATTGAAGTGAAACTTCTTTAGCATAATTGTGATATGAAAATTCGATGAAGTGAAAAAGCGACACCAAAAAGAGACATATATAAATACGATATAGCCTGCGACAGAATGAGATAGAATACAAGTATAGAGTGTTTCTTATAATCTTCGTCTCGATGTTCGGGCTTTCGTAGCTTTCATACACTACTAAACCGGCACGCTATGATAGCCGTTTTGACGTTTGTCCACTCATGAAGTTTCATATTAATTAGTAATTACATTTTGAAGGAGCAAATTGCTGTTCTTTATTGACAATAGCGACGTGCAGTTATTGACAAAAAAGAACAGCAATTTGCTCCTTCAAATGTAATTACTAATTAATACGAAATTTCTTGGAGTGGACAAACGTCAAAACGGCCATCATAGCGTGCCGGTAGCATAATACATGAAATGTATTATGCTACCGGCATACCGGCATATACTGTTAAGTTGTTTAACTTCTGCTGTATGTGAATTGCACCTACAAATTTTTTTATTTATTCGAGCCCGGATGGAAAATCACACGGATATGTGGCGTAAATTTGAACTATTACGCCCAATTGTGGATAATGATTGGCTAACGATAGATATCATTAATATAAAATGACAAATTATTCAAATTTATTTCTAAATTATTACCAATGATGTTTTATAAATTAAATTGTTGTAACTGACCATCGACAACACACGACCTACGATTTAATTTAATTATATATTTTTAAATATTTATAAATTGTTTACATTTAAAATGTCAAATCGATTTCTAAATATATATGTCACATATCGCCGTTGTCAAACTAATATCTGCTATGTGCAAAAGGTTAAAGTTGGATATATGGAGTAAAAATATTCTCATGAAAAATTTTATAAGAAACAATTTCTTTTAAAGTGATTTATATTAATGTAATTATTAGAATAGTAATAATAATCCAGTATCTTCGGAACCTTGCCTAAAGGGACTCCTTTTAATAATATGTTTTAGTTATTTTATTATATTTTTTAAGGTTTTTAGTTTTAGGTTCATTGTATATATTTCATATTATGTATATTTTATTTATTTGTTTATAGTTTTTGTGGCGCCTATGGACCGCACATAAACCGGTCTCGGAACATCACTAGTTTTGGGGCGTAATGTTACCCCTCACTAGTGTGCTCCGATCCCGCCACTATTATATATTATTATTCTTACACAGAGATAACCTTTCTCGCAGCATGTATGTATTTTAACATAACTCCAATGTTTGTTTGCCTAAGTTTATAAAACTAGAATATATAAAGTTAACCGAGAGGCATTTTCATTTGAGCACGCCAATGGCGGCCGTGCTCACCGATATCCCTCACAACTTTATAGTTTTGTTTTATGAAATCGTCTGAATTTCAGTAAATGTATAAATTTATCCCATGATTAGAATTACACAGCGATTTTTATGTATCAAAGTTTGGATGGCAAACTAGTCATAATAGACAAAATGTTTATATCTCAAAAAGGTGCACATAGCAGATATTGGTTTAACTACGACCATATACTACAAAATAAATTATATAAATACTAGCTGACTCGGCAAACATTGTTTTGCCATATGAATTTAAAAAAAGTAGCCTATGTCCTTCTCCAAGGTTCAATCTATGACTATATCAAAATTCATCAAAATTGGTTTAACGGTTTAGGCATGAAAGCGTAACAAACGCACACTCACTCGCATTTATAATATTAGTTAGGATGTATAATGGATGTATAATACATTAAAGTGTCTTGATATTCGAGGAGTTTAATCATCATCAGAACTGAATTTTAAATTCTAAACTGCATCTCAAGGGGATTCTTATGAGCTCATGTTTTTTTTTTATTTTTGAGGACCTGCAGACAGAGTGGCTGTCCACTTAATATTAGGCAAACCTTCGCCTGTAGATGTTTGGGACGCTAAGGGCACTGCGAACACGCTGTTGTCTCAGGGTCAGTTACTTATTCACCATCATTAGAAATATATTTTTGACACCTTCTCAGTCTTTGCCGGTGAATCTAAAGACAGGAAAGTGGTAATCAAATGTTATTACGATCAGAAACTGACCTAGAAGACACTAGTTCAAATTCAACAATGGAATGCACTGTTAAGGTGGTCTTACTGAGATAATTGCCACGTCCTAACTGTAAAGTTCTTTTCTTTCTTTCTTTCTTTCTTTCTAAAGGAAAACATTCTGAAACATACCGAAACCATCGGCACGTGTAACCCACCAATTCGCCTTGGCCAAGAGTGGTGAATCTGTTCTCTATAAGGGAAGCCCGAGGGCTGGGCCGTCATTAGCCGTTAGATCACATGATTAAACAGTACCCCTTTTGCTTGTAAACTTAGTTGAAGAGTCTCCAACCCGAGGGGGTCACAGTATGTGGAACTCCGGGAATGGTGTATGATTATCCACTAAAAACCTTATCTGGACAAATTGTCCAGCCGATCTCAGGGTCCAGTAACAGCGGGTGCTCTTCGCACCCATGAATCTAAGCAATTAAGTGTTACAATATTTTTATATTGTAAATATGACATAATATTATTTTATAAATAAATATTTACATCATACTTATCCTTAAAATTTGGATTTTACACTCATGACGATATATATTAAAATAAAATATGTGATTGTGAACAATGCAATTTTATACAGGATAATTGCGTTTACTGCATGGATCCAAAAAAACGTGGCGTCAATGAGATGTAATATCGATTCACACGCTAGAGGTCGCGAGCTCCTTCCCATAATAGCAGGCAAATTTTAAGCAATCTTTCTAATATTATTCATATACGATTGAAAGAAAAATTGTGAGAAAACTTAGATTTTATATCAACTGGTGTCTGTGTATAAATAAGTCAGCCTTGGACAAATGCGGTTATTATCGTGCCTTCTAGAAGGAAACTTCTACCTGCGGAGGCGGAGGAAAAATACTAACCCCAGGCGCGACCTGTCATAAAATGTATAAAACCCTAGATAGTTGGTAGGGCCCAAAGCTTATTTGGATGGCAATCACTCCTGGTCTTTATATATCATCAGGTTGCAGTTCTATGTCGTTGGCTGTTAGCAGTGATGGCATCACAAACATCCGGAGGACGGTATGTTAACCGTCAACTTGTCAGCTGTTCTACATCAATTTAAAGACATGCATTTTTTATTGCTGTAGGAAAGCAGACATATTTAGATTTAGAATTTAGCTGTTACCGTTGCCTATGGGTGTTTGCAACGGTGACATCGTGAATAAGCTGCTTTCCCATAAGATTACAGGAACTAGGGAAAATTGTATAGTACTTATAAATCGGGGAATCCTAATTGTGATATTCAGGGGACTGTTACTTGTAATAGATTTTCATTAAAAAAACAGTTAAAGGGTAAATCCATTAAACAGTTAATGATAACTTGACCTTAATGAATTTTAACCTTCGTTGTTAAATAATAATTGTATAATATGAACTTCAATCGGTTTGTCACGCAATAGAATTGCATTCACTACTTATAGTTTCTGTTGTTAAAAGGTTTTTAGTCGTTTTTAATGTTGAACCCTAAATTCTATTGCATTGTTAGCTTATTTATTAGCTAATTTATTCGTGAATTTTTCACTAAAATATTAAATATACTTGACCCGGCAAACATTGTTCTGCCATATAAATTAAACCAAAAATTAGTCTGTCTATCTTCTCCAAGGTCTAATCTATCTCTATAATACCTAGTCAGGTCATAAATTCTGTCACATGTTTAATGTAAAATAATTGTAACAAGTTTATTAATTATGTAACCATTCATATACCAAAATGAACTTAACAAAACATAGATTCTTATGACATTAAAGTTTATTCAAAATGACCTCCGTGATTTTGAATACAAGCCTTCAATCTGCGCGGCCAGTTGTCTATCGCAGCACGAACGAGGTCCATTTCAATATCGGCGGCTGCCTTAATCAAGGATGTCTTGAGTGACTCCAAATTGGGATGAGGCTTTGAGCACGCCTTTTCCTCCAAGTGTTGCCATATCTTGTAATCTAACGGATTCAAATCTGGACTGGAGGAGGGCCAGTCTTCGTGCCGGATGAAGTCGATTTCACGCGCCGCCAGCCAGTCTTGTGTGCTCTTCGCTCTATGAGCTGGCGCCGAATCTTGTTGGAATACCCAGTGCCTGTTATTGAACATGGTATGAGAAACAGGTTCCACAAGGTTCGTCAGGACTGTATTTTGATACACAACAGCATTCGTTTTTACACCTTTCTCACAAAAATGTACCTCTGTTAAGCCCCAATAAGAAACTCCCAA
The DNA here is from genome assembly GCA_963693495.1 of Malacosoma neustria. Lineage (NCBI taxonomy): Eukaryota > Metazoa > Arthropoda > Insecta > Lepidoptera > Lasiocampidae > Malacosoma > Malacosoma neustria. The sequence goes on from OY856397.1 coordinate 2,145,407, forward strand.
CCATACCATGAGCGAGGATGGAAAATGACCTCGTTGGACACGCGGAATACGGTTGCTCGCTTCTTCACTACTGTGTGCGTACACCTTATCATTTTGTTTGTTGTAGCTCTCTTCTACGGTAAACATTTTTTCATCCGAAAAAAGAATTTCCCGATATTTTTTCCCGCGTACCGCTTCAACAAAGCGCGGCATCTCTTCAGTCTCAGGTCCATTAGACGAGCATTCAAACGATGTCCTGTTTTTCTTCGATATGCCCGAAGCCCTAAGTCTTCATTTAACACCCTTTTCACCGTGGTTCTGCTTAACCCCATCTGAAGGGCCAACAGTTTCTGCTTACGTTTGGGATTTCTTTGAATTCGTGCCTTCACAGATTTTATCACTGCTGGAGTCCTAACAGACCGAGGGCGACCACTGCTTGACCTGTCATCTACACTAGAGTCTTCATTGTATCGTTTGATGGTACGATAAAACGAATCTTTTGGTAATATTCAAATTTTTCAGTATGTTAAAAATTTGAATTGGCGCGTAACCGCAACGATGCAACGCAATAACTGCAACACGGTCTTCTTTAAGCGTTCACTCCACATTTAAAAATGAGTAAAATTCTAAAAGTTATACATTTTTATTTTCATGAACAATTCGAAATTCTAATTCAATAAACTTTTTTGTGGCCAGCATTCTAAAAGAAAAGTTTTTACTGTGTGACAATACTTATGACCTGACTAGGTATATCTCTCCGAAATTCATCAAAATTGGTTTAGCCGTTTAGGCGTGAAAACGAAACAAATAGACAGTTACTTTCACATTTATAATATTAGCAATTAATTTTGATATAGTCATAAATCTTAAAATTATTGAATATAAAAAAGCGGTAACAGATAGCGGCAGTGGCAGTGACAGGGTGCCCTTGAGAATGCCAACTTCCCACAACTTCCAGAATGCGACAAGTCGTTCCCTACTGATCTTCGTTCGGACATATTCCATTAAAACTGAAGTATGTCGTAATTTTTTCCGAAACGTGCATAATTCATTCTTCTGCACACATGTCCAAATTACGTACATCTGTGAAAACCACTATAGAAAAACCAGGGGATATGAGGAAGCTATTTTTCCAAAAACTGCGCTTAACGAGTCCCTCGACACGGGGAGATTGGGGAGATATATGATTCTGGAAAGAATGTTCAATATCTGACTAAGTGACTACCTTCAAAATAACCCCGCTGTCCAGATAGCGATCTGGGCCCGCGAATAAACTTGGCTCGCCGATCGTGTGGCCCAGGCTGAAATGAGGAGGCTTTTGGACAAACCTTTGCTACAAGCTACACAAGATAAGACACTTTATCCTACGATATTCAATATTATTACAAAGAAAGAAAACGTTTATATTACAAAGGTTTAATAAAATATACACATGGCTTAAGGAATACACATGGCTTAGATTTGATCGTCATTTCAACTTGAAACTTTAAAAGGAATAACTGAATTGTCATATATAATTCAGTTGTTACCTGTGAGATAACAGTTTCATCAGTCTACAACCTACTAACCTAAAGGCGAAACGCCTATCTCTCTTTGACCGAAACCGCATGACTCCAAAGGTAAACACTCCGATATTACAAAAATATATCTTTTTTTTTATTATAACTATTGCTACATAAGAACACGAATAACCATTTAATAACTCAAATTAAAAAATATATTTTTTAAATATTTTTAATAAAATGTGGGCTTAGTTCGTTTCATCATCGTCACACACCAGAGATACTATAATTATATTGCCATATTATTCTCATAATAATTTACTTCCAGAACACATTCAAAATACGTCAGCTATATTTGAATATGTACATTAAAAATTGTATTCCACGGATATCTTAAGATGAACGAATGAATTTATTTTCAGATAAATACAATATAATTATATCACTCACTTATAACAATAATGATTATTGATTTTAATTTTAGCATAATACTTTATCGTCAGTAATGAGCGATATAGTCAGCAAATCAAATATTATTAAATTTTACATCTTATAATATCTTCGTTGTGGACCGATCATTATATTTAAAAAGATAAAAGTTATTGATAAGTTTTATTATTAATTACGTAATATTATCATATTTTTCAGTAATTAATATTAAAAGTTATCAAATTGTAAACAGTTGCTTGATAACTTTATGAATCTTTATTTTATTACTGCTAATAAATTATTTCAAACAATAAAAAAATAGTAAGAATTTATATATAATCAAATCTTTGAAATTGTATTTTTATGCAAATAATTCGCTTCTGGGAGATAATAATCCAAAACCAAAGATATATTACTTTAAAAATTATTTTTAAAAGAGAAAATATCTAATATTTTAATTAACATTTCATGACTTCAACACTTCTGTCATTGATTTTACCACAGTATGAAATGACAGATTAAAAAAAATTGAGTGATTTGATTCACAATCAAAATATAAATTCAAATCAAAATGATAATCTCACTAAATTTAAAAATCAAATCATTTACATTTCATCATGCATTTCATTTAATAAATTGTCGTATTTAATTCGTGAGTCTAACTTTTTATCCGATGAAATCAGAGCTTGTTTAGTTTTAATAAATTCAAGGAGTTTCTCATCTTAAATAATACTTAGATATATGGCGATTAATTATAAAATAAACTTACAATGTCCTTTGCTGGTAAATGATTTGAAATAAATATACAACCAATTAGTTTAAACAATTTAAAAACGTAAATACGGAAAATAAAGATGTACACGCGATACCGCGTTCCTTTCGTATGGCTGACTGAATGTAAAACGTGCGATAGATGTATTTTGTATGCGTTTAGCTCTCAACGCGCTTGTGTGGAACTGGGAAATCGATACGCGAATGGGCTCTACTTTCGATTTGCCATCGCATCGAAATTCGTATTCGAACTGATATGGTAAAGCATTTTGTTAATTAATATAAACTTAGCTATATTAAATCTAGCCTCGGAAAGAAGTAAAGGAAAAATATTAACAGTTAAAGACAGAAGCTTCGTTAGGTTGTAGGCCTAAAAGATGATATGGTGAAAAAGGGTGTGTTGCAGCTAACAGAAGAGTGGAAGAAGATGTGCCGATCACATATGTGGGATAAGGGCAGGAAGAAGACATGGTGCTGGGATACTTAAGCAAGTTAAGTCAAGTTTTATGAATGAAGTCATTCGTAGTAGAGCCCCAAAAGTGTATTAATGAAAAATGTTTACATGTTTCGTGTTTATTTTTTCAAACCACATGTTCAGGGCTTAACTAAAGATGGGAACAATAGATTTATTAAAACTTACTCTATCATAAAATGATAAATAATTATCAACTAATTATGAAAAAAATATCAACTAATTATACAATATTCCTTAAAATAACTTTACATATTTTAATGATAATAAGATAAAAAGTTGTTTTTAGTTTAATGAAACTGATCTTACAAAAATAATTATCAAATTTGTATACCAAATTTATATATACAAGTATTTTATTTATGCTACTTATTTAAAACTAGCCTTTCCCGCCCGATTTGCTTGTCGGACAGCAGAAAAAAGTAAATCGAAAAAAATATGAGAAGTTTTCGTACGCATGCGCACTGCACCACTCGCTCCACTTCTCTGCAGCTAGAAAACTCATTGTTTATTAAAACTTTGATAACTTTATATTAATGAAGATATCGTAACAATTTTTTAGGTAAGTGTATAAGAAATAAAACTTGATAATTTTATTGAAATCTATCCAGTAGTTTTGCTGTGATGTGCGCACAACTGCAGACCTCTATCATTTATATAGATAAATGCATTATTGCTAAACCATATAATTCTTCAAAAGAACAGCAAATGTAAATTAAATTTAAAGTTATCTTTGATTTTTTTTATTGCTATAGGACAGCAGACAGGCTGACCAGCTTATAATTTAGCAGTTACCGTCGCCTATGGGTGCTTGTAACGCTAGGGACATCGCGAACACGTTGCTGTCCCATAAGGGTACAGGAACTTGCGTCACTAATACCGGAACACAAGGTTATTATGGCGGCATACTTAAGACCAATGGTGGAAATGTGGTCGCCATTCAGACGGGCTTGGGGCCCTACCACGTAGCTAGGGTGGATTGTTTTGTTGCCTTTTACAACAGGTCGACCCCGGCCGCAGAGGTTAATATTCTTTCTCCGCCTCTGCACGGATTAAATTTACCAAATCAGTATTTTTTTATTGTAATCATGCGGTGTCTTTCTTTTTTCATTTTTTATTGTAATATAGTGTAATTATGTATATTAATAATTGTTGCATTGTTGGAAAATAATAAACTTGAGAATATTAATAACATGCGGTAAATTGTTTGTTTTTATAAACACATGATTTATCTTAAAAACCAGGTGACCGTGCAAGATGATGGAGACAGAATCTCACTCCCTAATCTACTAGGTGGCTTCGATTTGTATCGGTTTGTTTTATCCCTGCAAAAGGTATCTGAAATATTATATTCTCTTTTCTTTAGTTTTTGTTTAATAGTTGATCACAAAATTACAACAAACAATTAAAGTAGGTACAAATTGATATATTTTGAGTGTTTAACTGTGATTCGCCAACGCAAGAATGATTTTTTATTTAATGTAATGTGACGTCACATTACAACTTATTAAAGGAAAATCTATGGTATAATTATTATTTTCCTATTTACTCGCTCAATATGTTTTATTTAAAAATAATACAAATATTTTTTTAATGCTTTAGAGCAGGAGACATGCTGACGGCCCACCAGTAAGCAGTTACTGTCGCCTTGGGATATTTGTAACGCCAGGATCACCGCTAACACGATGTCGGGCACCTGGAGCCTGGTTCACAACAGAAGGTTATTATTGCAGCGTATTTAGAGAACAGGGTGGTTGCCATCTAGATGGGAGTTAGAGTTATTTAGGACTACAGGCCGCTGCCAGCCGTAGGGGGGGGGGGGTATACTTACTCCGCTCAAGATTATGTATTTAAGAAGAAAACAAGGTCCATATAAGATTTAGTAGCTGTATTGTCCATGAAATTAATAAATATCCTTTTACTCTTAAAGAAAAGAGAGAAATGGGATGCTCCTTAAGGGAAAGGATAGAGAGTTCCAGTCTCTTTTTGGGCGTCGAAGGTCCGACGATAGTTGCTCCTGTTAGTATGGCACATGTTCACTTACTTTCGTGTTTACGCAACTTTGAACCTAAGCCGAGGCGCATTTCATTTACAGAGAGTATCTCATGCAATCAAAATGTTTTTAACATGTAGGTAAGACTGCATTTGCAATAAATTTATTAGATGATATTTAAAATGCAACAGTAATATTATCAATAGGAATCTAATAGTCTAGATGCGAAGTTATGAAAGTCATTAAGTTAATATTCTTTAAATATCTGAACTACACGAATATATTGTATCAATTGTGAATTTGAATAAATTAAGGTCGAAGTTCATACATTTATGCGTATTATTAGATAGAATAAAATAATTTAGATTAAAAAAATCCCAATAATCACCTTTTTTTTAGGCTGTCACACTAGGTGTGCCCCTTAAGCGTCAAAAGTTATTAGAGTGCGATAAAGAATTTAACTCAGCATACTTCAGTTCGTTTACATTGTCTACAACAACATTTATATCAAACTATACCTACACTGGCGTCATTCTGACGGATTTTTGAACTATTGACAGTGTACATTTGTACACTTTTTTAACATTTACCTCATATGAGACGGTTCTCCTTATCTCTTCCATAATAATGTTAGAAATAATATTTTTTTTACTCTTTAGTGGCTGAAATCAGGTAGGCCGTGACTTTAATAGTCACGCTTATCCATTACGTATTGGCAAGTCGCATACAGGTTCCTTACTGTCGATACGTGTATAAAATGCACATCAGGCGAGAAAACCTTCCTAAACGTTAATGCAATCGTGGGATTCGAACCTGTGACCTTTAAGTTAGTCTCCGATGACAACACTTGGCTACCTGACCGAGGTATTCAATTGTCCATTTTACCAGCATCGTCATCATTCAATTGTTAATCCATGCGGGGCGGAGTAAGAATACTAACCCCTGCGGTCAGGGTCGGCCTGTCGTAAAAGGCAACAAGACCACCCTAGTGGTAGGGACCCAAGCTCGTCTGGATGGTAACCACTCTTGGTCTATATAAGTCGCCATAATAACCTTGTGTTGCGTTCCGGTATTAGTGACCCAGAAAGTCCTCGTCACCGTTATTGGAGCTGACCTATCTCTCTCGGCTGTTATAGAAGCAATGGTCGGAAGTGCTAAGAGGCGATCCTGACCACCATAGTGCGAGGTCGTGGGCAGCTACCTCGGGGAATGGGTGCTACCTGCAAATTGGCCTCGGTGGTGGAGTACGTCGCGGGTCCGTGCACTTACGTGGGGTGAAGAAAGCGGGAGCGTAACCAGGTCCTGGCCGGGGTTTTCCGGAATGAAATCTACATCCACTGTGGGGCAACGCTGTTCAGGGGATGGTTCCCGGCATCTTGGATTTCACCGAGGGAGGAGCCTGGGGTAGGTTATTTGGTGGGTATGAGCCCTACATTCACCTGCTGCGACCCCGCGTGGTATATAGTGTCTATAGGCATTTTTCCTTCTCCGGAACAAGAAATAAACAGAGACCCAGGTCCTGTACCCTATAGGACAGCAGCGTGTGCATGGTGCTCCTAGCGTCGCAAACATGCGTAGGTGGCGGTAAACTATTCCAACTACGTCACGAATCGGTGCGTCACTATTTTTATTTCAAACAATAAAGGTAATTTCCGAAAGCTAAAAATCAACAGGAAATATTTGCATGACATGCCAAGAGATGAATAACATTGTCAATCGTCGGGGATTGCTCTAAGAACTAAGGTACACTGGCGCGTTTTATGCATTTTTATTGTATATGTAAACGCGTAGGTAGCTAGGCCGATCATCCTCGCCAGTATAATTACACCGGATCGCAAACGGTTGTTTTATTTACTCGTATCATAGCCAATCAAATTTAATTTTACCAGCAATATTCTAGCTCGATTTTATATCTATTCTAGTTTCATTTTAACACAATGTCTTGTTACACTGGATATGAGAGAGAATTAAAAATTATTCAGTTTCTAATGTACTTATTGAAAAATATTGCTAATGAGTAAAAATACATTTATAATTACAATAATTGTATTGAATTGCGATTCTTCGCTATCCTATTGTGTGAAGGCTTGTTCTGAGTGTCAACATTTTTATGATATTGTAGCAGAATCGCGCTTATAATCTAAAACGAAGTGCGTCACGTCTTGCTGTTACATCTATCTCACCCATATTCATTTATCTGTTTTGTTAGCGGCTATTTACATACATCTTCATAAATATAATAAGCACATATTTCCAGAATAAAACGAATTCGTGGGCCACTGCACGTGCAGCCACTGAAACTCCAAGGGGAGGTCTCGAATGGAGAATCTCGGTGAAGTGCCTCGGAGTCTCCATCGACAGGTCGTTGAGCATGGAGGCCCATGTGCTGCATGATATATACCAGGTACGTGCCGCCTGGGCCATGCTCCGACTGGTCCTCGCTTCCAAAATACCTATCTTTGCTATCGCTGTGCTCAGAAAAACAGCTGGCGCGAATAGAGGCGCAGCAAAATATCTCCCTGCTTGTGTGCAACTGTGCGCTGGTGCGGGACGGCGGCGAACTCAGCGCATAGAATGTTCGACCACGCTGATAACGGCCCATAGGAACACCTCCATGGCATCGCCCTGCTGCACTCTGGACCACCAGACCACCAAGGGCCCTGGCCACCAATTCCCAGAGACCTAGTCGCACACTCGTCGGACCAGGGAGATGAAGAACTAGGTCCATATACACACACACACACACTCCCACAGATACCTGCCGGGGCTGCCGAGGCCCCAGGCGCCCTAACTAATCAGTTAGGGCGTTATGCTGCTGACTTCAGGATGGCCATCTAGGCCGAAGATACAGCCATCGTCACATAGGCGCGTGTGCTCCGGCAGCCAACTCCACGTCACCGACGGGTAGTCGCCCCTGAGTCTAGGGCGGGGTAAAGAGGTCCGCCTCGAAGCCCTAACCTGCCCCTGATCAAGGGGAAGAAGAATCCACTCACTCACGAATAAAATATAGAATCCTGGAACCGAATTTTATTGTGAACAAAACTCTTAAGAAGACCTCCGAAGAAGAACTCTGCCTCAACAACAAACCATTGGAGGCTAGGAACCCCTGCACCTCCAAAATATAAATATTTGTTCAACTTTAAATATATTTTATCATTCATGATGCATAATCAAATATTTCTCATTGTAAATAAATGTACTTAGCTAACGTCGAACAGCTGTTTAAAAACGTGACCGTGTATACTAGTCCTAAAAACAGGTTTTAATAAAGTCATGGAAATCCTATGACGTACAAAAACGGCAATTTTATGTTCATGGGGGATTTTTATACAACAAACAAATAATTATTTTATTTCAGAGGAAATGTTTTCTAGGTTTATATTACCGTTGACATGAATTTCAAGGTTTTATAACAAAATGGTTGCTTAGAAAACCAAAAGCACGTTTTAATTACATTAACATATGTATTTTTTTGGTTTAGAAACTTTTTCAGGTATTTTCTGGACTCCATATTAATGTTTCACAATCTGATTAATAACTTGGGAACGAATAAATAAAATTAAAGGAAAGGAAGAATTTAAAAGAAAAAAAACTATAAGACACGCTTTAATACTAATCAAACTAAAAAGTAAAAAATAAATTTTAATATAAAAATAAAATTACTGACGAGAAAATTAATATCACTGTTCTAAAAAGCGTGGGGGATATCAATCGTTATAATTTTTTACTAGTTTCATTCGGAAAACAGAGATAGTTTAATAATATCGTACAACGTTTTTTTTTGGTCTCGGGGAAAAACCCTCTCTTGACGGGTTCCCCCGGCCCGGGGGACCGAGGGATATGTGGGAATCCGGGAAAGATGTTCGGCCATCCGACTACCCACTAAAAAACCCCGCTGTTCTCCTATCGCCTACGCCCGGGCCTACGGAAATGTGGCCTGCCGATCTCGTGGCCCGGGCCGGCGCCGGCCCGCCCTTTCACAAGGCGGGCCTCTTCTAAACTGTTGAAGCCAGGGGGTTTACAATAAATTTATTTCAAAAGACAATTTCCTGCAGCAAATATAAAACTGTATCGTAAATTTATCCAGACTGGAACATAGTATTTGAATCGTTCAAATATTTTGCACTTTGGTACGCTTGCGGAGATCACGGACTCAAATCCTATCTCGCGTCTAAGTGTTTATGGATAATAATATGTATTTATTAAAAAAATAAAAGTACAAACCAGATGGCACTGAGTGAAGTGTCACAGTATATTTATTATTATGCTATTTATTTATGTTCCTTTCAAAATTTTTTTACATTTTTAATATAATTACATATATTTTATAAAATATATTTTTTACAGCTGGAGTTCAGCAGACAGGCATGTGGTCTACCCTAAAGCAGGGGGGTCACCGCTTTCTATGGACGTTTATAACACTGCTGATCTGTAAGAAATATTAAACGCCTTTTTTGAAAAACCCGATATCGTACTGCGATTGGAAAACCTCAAGCGGAAGCTCATTCCAAATCCGGAGGGTACGCAACATGATCGTTCTTGAGAACCGTTTCGTACAAGAAAGAAGAGGCTGCAAGAAACGGGGATGTACCCCCAACCGATGATTGACATCTATATTAATATTAAAAAAAATATTTTATAAAATTCTTACTTGACCCGGCCGTGAAATCGTTTATCGTTAGTTGATAATTTAATTAAAAATTTTACGGGGTTTTAACACAATATTTTGATATCATTTTTTTGCGCCAATCCTTCACGCTAGCACAGTCATGGACAAAGGCTTAATCACGTAGTCAAATTTACTTTAGTATTAAGGTCAGTTCCATTGTGATATGATACATTTAAGTTCTTTTACCAACTCTCGAGAAAATAAGTGTTTGGGATTCGCATCTTTGTAAAGAGGATTTATTCCAGTTTCCTATTTCATCATCGAACTAGCTACATGCTACATGTAGATTGTCTTTAAAACTTATTATATCCGTACAGGGGCGGTAAAAGAATACTAACCTCTGTGGCCGGGGTCGGCCTGTCGTAAAAGGCGACAAAACAACCCACCCTAGCTACGTGGTAGCCCGTCTGGATGGCGACCACCTTTGATCTTAAGTATGCCGCCATAATAACCTTGTGTTGTGTTCCGGCATTAGTGACCAAAGTTCCTGTACCCTGTGTTTTTTTTTAATGCTGAGGACCAGTAGACAGGCTGAAGACTCACTTATTAGTAAGCAGTTACCGTCGCCTATAGACGTTTGCGACGCTAGGGCACTGCGAATACGCTGCTGTCCCATAGGGGTGCAAGAAACTCGGTCACTAACGCTCGACCACAACACAAGGCTTGACCATGCAGCTAGGATTGTTTTTCCCCTTTTACGACAGGCAGACCCCGGCCGCACTGTTAGTATTCCTACTCCGCTCTTGCACGGAGTTGATTAGTATATTATGATATTTAGTATGTCCTCTTTATATTTTAATTTTATTATATTGTATGATAATTCAAATCTGTATTTATTACAAGTAATATTAGATTGCATGGTAAGCCAAAAACCACAAACGGTATTGTGTCATTACTACCGCTTCATAAAACGCATTGGTATATTTTTATTAGAGGAAAATACCCAATTATTTAAATGCCCTCAGTCTGAAGCAGTTTGATGTTTTCCCATCATTAACCAAATGATGTCGGGTTACTTCCCCTTGTCACTATGGAGTGCGCAGGCGCATTGCACGAGACACACACTACTCAGCCGCGAGACCTCTAGCGGTGTACATCAAGATTTCCGTATCAAAAAAATACTTAAGCTATTGTGCAATAGGCCCTAATGAAATTCGCGTTTAATACAATTTAGATAGGTACTTTTTTGTCACGCGAAAAATTTCCACATAAACGCTTTAAGGGTGAAAAAATATTTGCCAGTGACAAGAAGCTGACCTTGGACTATTAGCCTGAGCTACTGAATTGAGCTAGCCACATATCCATTGGTGCAGGCACTAGAAAGAAGAAAGTTTATATTAAAACAATTCTTACACGCGTTAATTTACATAAAAATTACAACAAATAAAACGACTATAGAACAGTAGGGTTTTTAGTAAGTATACCTGAAGATTGCCCATAGTCATAAATCAGAAAAAAGGGCTTTTCCTGTGTTTAAGTTTTACCGGTTAGTTCATTTATTCGACTACGTTTATGCAGGGGCGGTAAATAATACTGAACTCTACGGACGGGGTCAGGCTGTCGGAAAACGTGACAAAACAACCCACCCTACATGCTAGGACCCCAAGACCGTCTGGCTGGTGACCACCTTTGGTCATAAGTATGCCATCATAATAACTTTGTGTTGTCGTCTGGCATTAGTGACCCAAGTTCCTGTATTCTTGGGACAGCAGCGTGTTCTTATGAGAACACGGCGACGGTAACTGCTAAATTCTAAGTGGGCCGTAGCCTGTCTGCTGTCCTACAGCAATAAATAAAAAAATAAAGCTAGCAAATTGGGCATCATATAAAAACTAAAACTACCTACTCAGCGCGCTGTGGAGCGAGTTATGTTGGGTGTTTCTCTTATGTACAAAATCCAAAATGAGGATAACCGTAGGAGAACCAAAGTGACCGATGTAGCTCGCAAAATATGCAAGCTGATGTGGAAATGACCTGAATGAATTCGACGACCTCTGTGGCGAAACGGATTCGGTACACATGCGAGGGTCACGGGTCCGATTCCCATCTCGCGTCTGGGTGTCTATGTATAATATGTATTTATTTACAAAAAAGTATATAAGTAAATAGTATATCAGTTGTCTAGTATCCATACCACAAGTGCTATGCTATTTAGTTTGGGACTAGATGGCGCTGTGTGAATTATCACAAAATGTTTATTATTATTTATTATTCACGTTTGTCGCAGGACCGACGGACGTTGAAGCAAATGTATCCTGGAGTGGAGAAACGTTTCGGTAAAGTTTAGGACGCTCCCAACCTAAAGGTCCGATGATACGCGCAAACTTGCGGTCCGGGCTGGATGAGGAAAGCAAGGGGCCGGGATGTGTGGGTCAAACTTGGTGAGGCCTAAGTCCAGCTGTCGACTACGATTAGATGACATGAAGACATGACACCCTAAAAATACTTTATACGGTTACTGTTTAGAATGTAACCGATTGGATATACAGTTCACAAAGTAGCAGATCGTACCGAAGGCTTAATTACCCACAACAAACTATTGTTCGGTTATATTAATCACTAACGACCTTGCTGTTAACTAGACCAAAACACGCCTGTTAAACTAACCAGAAAATCTAACAAAGCGTCTATTTTAACAAAAAAGTGTTAATTTATTTATTTATCATATATTTCTTATTGATCTGTGCAGGGGCCAAGAAAGAATACTAACCTCAGCGGCCGGGGTCGGCCTGTCGTAAAAAGCGTCGATGGCGACCACCTTTGGTCTTAAGTATGCCGCCATAATAACCTTGTGTTGTGTTCCAGCATTAGTGATCCAAGTCCCTGTACCCTTATGAGACAGCAGCTTGTTTACAGCCGATTTGTTGTCCTACAGCAATAAAAAAATATATATAAAAAAGTGCAATCTATTAATTAGAATTTTCTTTTTATTGCGTAGGACAGCAAACAGGCTGAGAGCCCGCTTAGAATTTAACAGATACCGTCGCCTGTAGGTGTTTGCAACGCCAGTGGCATCGCGAACACGCTCCTGTCCCATAAGGGTACAGGAACTTGGGTCACTAATGCCGGAACACAACACAAGGTTATTATGGCGGCATACTTAAGACCACCAGGGTGGTCGCCATCCAGACGGGCTTGAGGCCCTACCACGTAGCTAGGGTGGGTTGTTTTGTCGCCTTTTACGACAGGCCGACCCCGGCCACAGAGGTTAGTATTCTTTCTCCGCCCCTGTACAGATAAAATACACTAAAATGCTCATATGGCAGCCATTCTCCGTGCAGGGTCAAAATACTGACCTCCATGGCCGGGGGCTGCCTGTCGTTAAGGCGACAAAACAAGTTAGGTGTTATGGCACCAGGCCTGTCTATGGCAACCACCCCTGGTCTCTATATTTGGCGCTATAATAATCTTTTGTTGTGTTCCAATGTAAGTAACCAAGTTTCAGTACTCCTCCGTGGACAAAAACGTGTTAGCGGTGCTTATTATCAAGTGAGCCGTCAGCCTATCTGCTATTCTATAGCAATAAAAACTGGCCAGGACCATATGACCTTTTTATATCCCGAGGAATCAGGATTATCGGTACCAGAACGGAGTCTGGGGGAAGTTACGTGATTCTGTCGACCTCACCATTCTGAACCTCATATAAGAGGTCACAGGTCACTTTTGATCATTGCCTTGTGACAGATAAGAATAAAAAAAGATACTGTTAAAAAACAGCGCCATCTAGCCACAAATTAAGTAGCAGAGTTTTTTTTGTTCATAAATACATAAACACACAAGGTGGAAGTCGAACCTGTATCTCCCTCAGATGTGACGTGCATAAGGCCTCAATAAATTATCTGAGTTACTTATGGAGGGGTACAAATTACAAAGAAATTTGCTTGTCCTGACAAAGTTCCGGTCAGAAGGTGTCTTATTAGTCAAGAAGATGTGTCAAGGAAAGATTATACCACTACAGATAGATAGTAGAACCCAAAATGAGAATAGAGTTCAATAATTGGCATAAATATACACAAAGAAGCGAGTATAAAATATATCAAAGCAATATATTTTTTAGTGCTATTATTTGTTTTTGTATCTTTAAATCAATCATAAATTATTAATATAATATATTTAGATGCTTTAATTATTACTGTAAGAATAAAATCAAGTTGGCTATTAAAATTTTGTACATGAAATATAAATAATAATAAATATTTTGTGCCAATTCACACAGCGCCATCTAGTCCCAAACTAAGTAGCATAGCACTTGTGTTATGGGTACTAGGCAACTGATATACTAAAGCGGCGGCGGGCGGCCCCTCGGGGGTGGATCCGCCGCCCGCACTATTGCCGCGAGGGAGAGGGCCGCGTGCTGTTCCGGGGCCCCCCTCAATTCCTACAATACAGGAGAGCGCCGGGGGGACGAAACCCTGACCCCCTGGCGCCAACTCTTCAGAAGAGGCCCGCCTTGAGACAAAGGGCGGGCCGGCGCCGGCCCGAGCCACGAGATCGGCAGGCCACATATCCGTAGGCCCGGGCGTAGACGATAGGAGAACAGCGGGGTTTTTTAGTGGGTAGTCGGATGGCTGAACATCTTCCCCGGAGTCCCACATATCCCTCGGTCCCCCCGGGCCGGGGGAACCCGTCAAGAGAGGTTTTCCCCGAGACAAAAAAAGGCAACTGATATACTACTTATATACTTTTTTGTTGTAAATAAATACATATTATACATAAACAGACCCGAAACGGGAATCGAACCCGTGACCTCCACAAGCAAACCGAAGTGCGTTATTCGTTATGCTACAGAGGTCAAATATAACCAACGCAAGGAAATAAGGTTGTATTTAACACGCTTTTATTAGTTTCACCCATTTGTTTGTTAGTAAGTTTGTTTGTTTGTAACCGGTTCCTTTGAACTCGATTTTGACTTAATTTATAATATTATAATGGAAAAAGCTTTTTTATATTAGTATTTTTGTATGTATTTGGCATTACTATAACAAGATCTTGAATGTTGCCGACAATGTAATTTGCAAGCTTAATAAATACTATTTAACATTTATAATTTTTATTTAATTCTTTGTAATAAAGTATAATAAATTTTAAAAAGATTAAATATACATAAATGTATAAATATAAATTTTTAATTTAATTCAATTATATTTTCGTGAACAGTGTATTTAGTTTTTAATTGATTAATAAATGCAATAGCAATTAATTGCAGGAAGTTATTTGCTTACATTTTTATACTTTTAAATTAAGTTGCATTTCATGTTTTCACATAGGTATATAATTAAAAATGTAGTAAGAAATTAATGTTTGCCTATAATAAATAAAGAAAATTTATTTATTTTGATTGCGTATATAACAAGTTGACAGATTCAAACTTCAATTAATTAAAATTTAGGATAAATTCCTACAAAATAGAATTTCTTATTGATCATTTTATAATATGATTTTTATCTGATTTTAGGTATGTTATACATCCAGAATAGTAAATCCGGTTCACTTTGGCTCGTATCACTGTAACAAACGTGTTGTATTGCATAATACGGATATATGAATGCTTGTATTTAAAGGTGTGATAAATTCGGTCATTATTTGGTGTTCGGCCATTATTATTATATTATTATTGTTACATGTTGTCACTTAAAGTAAAATTATGGTGAAACTTCAATTTCCTTACAGAAGATGTCGAAAAAGGTGAATTTATTACTAAACTACGGGTCAAAGGGTTACAAACACCGATCAGTATAT
Organism: Malacosoma neustria; assembly: GCA_963693495.1. Lineage (NCBI taxonomy): Eukaryota > Metazoa > Arthropoda > Insecta > Lepidoptera > Lasiocampidae > Malacosoma > Malacosoma neustria. The sequence continues at coordinate 2,160,961 of OY856397.1, forward strand.
AGGTTTTCTCATGATGTTTTCTTCATCATCGATACGTGGCGAAAAAAGAGTGTCTGTTTGTAATATTAAAAAACCGCTTTTTACTAAGTAATTCGGATGTATACACGGTACATATACCAAAATAATTTTTTTACAATTTTTGTCTGTCTGTCTGTCTGTCTAAGTGTTTGTTCCGGCTAATCTCTGAAATGGATGGACCGATTTTGACGGGACTTCACTGGCAGATATCTGATGTAACAAGGAGTAACTTAGGCTACTTTTAATTTAAAAAAAAATAGTTTTAGTTAAAATGATCAGTTTCGGTTTTTTTTAAAATCCAATTTAAGTTGACCTCACATATCCAAAAAATGCTGCCCAAAGTCACTATTCCACGTGGACGGAGTCGCGGGCACAGCTAGTTAAGTAATATACTTAATAATATTTATTATACGATGAAGAACCTAATTGAGGATTGGGCATAAAACTTCTTGCATATCAGATTTAGATTTTTTCTCATACTATACTAGCCGTTTTCGCCCGCTTCACTGGTCGAATAACAGAAAAAAGTAAATGAAAATCATTGTTACTTAAAATTTAATAACTTTATATTAAATAAAGATATCGCAATATTTTTTTAAATAAGGTTCAAGTATCTAAGAAATAAAACTTGGAAAATTTAATTGAAATTTATCCAATAGTTTTACCGCAATGCGCGCACAACTGCAAACCTCTATATTTTATATAGATTATAAATATACAGTAAATGGTTGTTTTTATTTTAAGTTATATTACTCGTGGCTTAGAAACATAAACAAGAAACTCATTTTTTTTATTGTTATAGGACAGTAGATACGCTGACGCTCCACTTAGAATTTAGCAATTACCGTCGCCTATGGGTATTTGCAACGCCAGTGGTATAGGATACAGGAACTTGGGTCACTAATGGCGAAACACATCACAAAGTTATTATGCGCCCTACCACGTAGCTAGGGTGGGTTGTTTTTTCGCCTTTTACGACAGGTTGACCGAGGCCGCAGAGGTCAGTATTCTTTCTCCGCCCTGGTACGGATAAACTTTTGAGTTTTCCAAACTTTGAGACAGCATCCGTGGCATAACGAATGTTCCGTGTTCGAATTCCATCCCGAGTCTGGATGTATATGTAAAATATGATTTAATTTACAAAATATAAATAGTATAAATAGTCTTTCAGTTATTTATCTAATATATAAAATTCTCGTGTCACAGTTTTCGTTGCCATACTCCTCCGAAACGGCTTGACCGATTCTCATGAAATTTTGTGAGCATATGGAGTAGGTCTGAGAATCGGCCAACATCTATTTTTCATCCCCCTAAATGTTGTTAGGCAGAACAACGTTTGCCGGGTCAGCTAGTTACTTATAAACACTCTGCTGCTGGCTTTAGCCTGATGTCGCATGTGAATTATCAAAGTATGTTTTTAATGAACATCCCGTCGTTTCTATTATTTTATTTAATAGAGAATGTCATTTAAAGAAACTGTTCTGTACCTGGTTATACCTGGTACCTGGGTTATAGAGCTAAATATCTGTTGTAATATTTTTTCTTAAAAAGCAAAGTCGCAGACGTAACAATACGAGTAAGTCACCTAAAATGGAGGTGGGCTGGCCATGTTGCCCGAAAAGAAGAGTCTTGGTGCAAGCGACTCCTTGAGTGGAGACCGTGGGGGAATAAGCGCCCTCAGGGAAGACCACAGATGCGCTGAGAGGACGATGTAAAGAGGTTCGCTGGTTCAAATTGGATCCAGAAGGCTCAATGTCACGACGAGTGGAAAAGCTTGGAGGAGGCCTACGTGGGACGCAGTGGTGTCCTTCTGCGAGGACGTGATGTCGCAGAAGGAAACTGCGGAACGGGAAAGGGAGATCTCGACTCCCTTCCCCGGCCGCAGAAGGTGCACCGGGCGAAGGAGAAGGGCGGACAACGCCCTTTTCCGGCCCCCATGAACAGGTCCAGGGGCGAGGGACTTGGGGAAGTTCCCGCCTCCTATTCGATGGACCCGAGGTGGAGGCGCGCGCGGGTGTCGGCGCGCGCCTCTGAGGCGATGCACGGGGTAGTTAAACACCTCACTACCCCGTGCAGGAGACGAGGCCCGGACAGACCGGGCCAGCACTAGTGTGGGGCTGCGGAAGAATTTGGATTCCCGCGGCCCCGCGCGCACGTGTGAGGAGACACCAGGGGTGGTGGTTTTAGCCGGTAGGAGTCCGGCATGCCCCTCCGCCTTTCCCCAGGCGGAGGTAGTCCATGAGGATTTCCCCACCCCGTGAAAAAAAGGCCTACACCAGAATGATGGAAGGAGACTGAAAGAAGAAGAAGAATTTTTTTTCTGGAGTAGGAAAAAAGCCCTTACACACTAAATGGCGCGAGCTGATTACCGGTACCCCGAACAGTATTGGCCTGCACTGGGTGCGGGCTTCTCCAATCAGGGAAGAAAAAATCCCTCAATCCTTGGGAATGTATCCATTGCAATGACTTAAGAATGTCAAGTCCAATATCCAAGTAACGAGTAATTACGTCATTTATTCAATGAACTATTGATAATGGACACTATCGCAATTTTAAGGAAGTTTTTTAATTAACATTAAGATAATGTTTGAACTTGAGTTTAAATCATTCGCTTAAACCTTTTACTGCACTGCATTAAATGGATCTGATGCAATATATTATTAAACACGTTTTTGGTTTCAAATATTTATTTATTTAATTTACATAATTCACAGCGTCCCAATTAATATAAATAGTTATATACTAAAACATAACATCTTGCCAATTACGAATTATTAGATTTTAAATCACCTGTTAACATAAAATAGTCGTCGGCGTGTTCCTCTAAAATATTTTCCAGATATATAAAGTAGAAACGTCAGGTTTCGATCAGGCGTAAGATGTATGCTAAAATAATATGTAAATTTTTATTACAATTAAGACCTCCGACAGGTATAGTAACCCAGATACAATGAATATTTTAGAAAATCCAGCCATCGCGATGGAAGCAAGAAGTATTAGAAGAAGTCAGTATCATAACGCCACCATCATAATTGTGGGTTTTTAAATCCAAGATACTATCACACAACCATGATTCAATTATTAAGATAATATCATAATTTTGAAATAAAAAATTGATGTAGAATATTTTTTTTGTTCTCAATCCTCAAACGTTCTGATAAAATATATATAACGATTGAAGATACATTGTTGAAAAATATGAATATTCATAGTATACCTAGTCAGGTCATAAGTATTGTCACACAGTAAAAACTTTTCTTTTAGAATGCTGGCCACAAAAAAGTTTATTGAATTAGAATTTCGAATTGTTCATGAAAATAAAAATGTATAACTTTTAGAATTTTACTCATTTTTAAATGTGGAGTGGACGCTTAAAGAAGACCGTGTTGCAGTTATTGCGTTGCATCGTTGCGGTTACGCGCCAATTCAAATTTTTAACATACTGAAAAATTTGAATATTACCAAAAGATTCGTTTTATCGTACCATCAAACGATACAATGAAGACTCTAGTGTAGATGACAGGTCAAGAAGTGGTCGCCCTCGGTCTGTTAGGACTCCAGCAGTGATAAAAGCTGTGAAGGCACGAATTCAAAGAAATCCCAAACGTAAGCAGAAACTGTTGGCCCTTCAGATGGGGTTAAGCAGAACCACGGTGAAAAGGGTGTTAAATGAAGACTTAGGGCTTCGGGCATATCGAAGAAAACCAGGACATCGTTTGAATGCTCGTCTAATGGACCTGAGACTGAAGAGATGCCGCGCTTTGTTGAAGCGGTACGCGGGATAAAATATCGGGAAATTCTTTTTTCGGATGAAAAAATGTTTACCGTAGAAGAGAGCTACAACAAACAAAATGATAAGGTGTACGCACACAGTAGTGAAGAAGCGAGCAACCGTATTCCGCGTGTCCAACGAGGTCATTTTCCATCCTCGCTCATGGTATGGTTGGGAGTTTCTTATTGGGGCTTAACAGAGGTACATTTTTGTGAGAAAGGTGTAAAAACGAATGCTGTTGTGTATCAAAATACAGTCCTGACGAACCTTGTGGAACCTGTTTCTCATACCATGTTCAATAACAGGCACTGGGTATTCCAACAAGATTCGGCGCCAGCTCATAGAGCGAAGAGCACACAAGACTGGCTGGCGGCGCGTGAAATCGACTTCATCCGGCACGAAGACTGGCCCTCCTCCAGTCCAGATTTGAATCCGTTAGATTACAAGATATGGCAACACTTGGAGGAAAAGGCGTGCTCAAAGCCTCATCCCAATTTGGAGTCACTCAAGACATCCTTGATTAAGGCAGCCGCCGATATTGACATGGACCTCGTTCGTGCTGCGATAGACGACTGGCCGCGCAGATTGAAGGCTTGTATTCAAAATCACGGAGGTCATTTTGAATAAACTTTAATGTCATAAGAATCTATGTTTTGTTAAGTTCATTTTGGTATATGAATGGTTACATAATGAATAAACTTGTTACAATTATTTTACATTAAACATGTGACAGAATTTATGACCTGACTAGGTATAAATGACGCATTTAACACAGTTACTTATGGTCGGTATACACTACAACGATTTATCGTAGCGATGTGAATGCACAGTTCGACTGTGCAGTTTATCGTACGTCCATTGAGTGTCCACACGTCAACGATATCTGCATCGATCCCTCAGTTCTCTGCAGAAGCTCAGACTATAAACATGTCGCCCGCGACAGAAGACGATGACGCGCTTGCGCTAGCCTGGCTTTTTTGTGCAAAAAGAGAAGAAAATCACGTAGTGTGTGGTATAAGAAGTGGCTTCTTAAAAGAAAGTCATACTCTCACATAAATTTATTAAATGAGTGAAATTTCCCACAAAAGATTGGCACAATTATTTGAGGATGAATGAAGAAACTTATTTACACCAATACCTTGATGAGAGAAGCAATAAGTCCTCATGAAAGTTTTGTCCACAACACTGAGGTTTTTAGCTACAGGTCGCTCGTACGAATGCATGAACTTTTCTACGTTGATATCAACGTCCGCTTACAGAAAGATTTGTGAACGAACTGAGCGATTGGACCAACTTACGTCCACACGCTACGATAACTGCACAAACGAACTGTGCAGTTAAATCGCTACGATAAATCGTTGTAGTGTGTACCGGCTATTATACTTACTGTAAATATTGATATCAATGTAAGGTATATTAAGCCACAGGAAACTACACGAACAGAAAATTATGATATGTTCCAGATTTGTTAGATGAATATACAAGGTGAGTGAGAAATTATTGTGTGTTCAACTGTGTAGTATGAGTGAAATATGATTCTGGTGTATATAATAACAAGCTATAAAAAATTTAAAACAATTAAAAATTTACATCCAATAATTATGTCCAAACGTATTACAGTTTTTCTGAATCCGAAGCCAAAATAGCAGGTGATTTTTCATCTTTTCTTATATAGTTGAGACAGTTTTTGGTCCAGATATATTTGTACTTCAGTTCTTTTGCTTCGTTTCTACATGTTTTTAATAAATTCTTAGTACTCGGAATGTTCATTAACAAATATTTTTGAGGGGTACCACTGAAACCAATTTTGCTTATAGTCAATGAATGGTATTTGCGTGTTGCTGAAATGTAAGCATCCTTAGTCTGCCTCCTATTGAGCCTTGCAATAATGGCGCGAGTTCTTATCCGGACGACGTGCTTGGACACGGTGAGCAAATTCAGTCTCCAAGAGATCAGTTTATAATTCAGCATGTTTTACAAGTTTTAAGACAATGTCCTCGGGCTGTTCGTTATTGGTCTCAGGAACACCCATTAATGTAATATTTTGAAGACGAACGTATTGCTGATGTTTATTTACTTTGATATCAAGATTAAGTACATACCATACATTCTATTTTACTGAATTGCTCCCTAAATACGGTATTCTCCTTACGCACAGCTTTAAATTCCTCATCGCTTACTTTAAGTTTACTTTTGAGATCTTTATATTGTTGATTCACAAAGGTTACGTACTTTTCTATATTTTCAAGCTTTAACAGGTTTAAGTTCTTCAGATAAAAATTTACGTAGGTTAGTGTTGAACTCATTTTCCGTGCTAATACTTTTATCTGTTTAGGTGAACTAACAATCTGCTTGGGTGTACCCGGACTGTAGTCCGGACAAATCCAGTCAAGCAGGGGCTTACTGCTGAGATTCACGCACTGATAATAATGTCAGGAATTACATTTATTACGTACCGCTTTTGTAGCAGTCTTTAACGATTTGTTACACTTTTGGCAATGTTCCATCTTTATTTATTTTGATACTTTATTATTTTAAATTAAATCAGAATTTACCGGATGGTCACACCAAAAATATTTATGCAGCGGACACTGAGGGTAGTCGTGATACTTTGCACTCACTTTTTTTGTCTTTTTTTGGCATGTCGCGGCTTGCGAACTTGCCAGTGTCAAGTTAAGTGCACTCACTTTATGATGTTACGATAATTAAAATTCCATAAATTATGGCATTTAACACGTTTGATAAAATAATCTCTTTTTCCAATAAAACGAATTGAAAAACTCAAAAGCAGTATATATCTATAATCACAGTGCTGCCAACAGTACAGTTGCAGATATAATCCAGGCTAGAATTTCCCTAACTTTTCTCCATGCAGAGGCGAAGTAACCAACCCTTACGGCCTGGGTCAGCTTATCGTAAAAGGCGACAAAACAACCCTAGTTACGTGGTAGGACCTCAAGCCCGTCTGGATGGCAACCATCCTTGGTTGTATTGTGTTGCAGTATTAGTGAGCCGGGTTCCAGTACTCTATGCGGACAGCAGCGTGTTCGCGGTACCCCCAGACATCCATAGGCGACGGTAACTTCTTACTATTAAGTGGGATGTCAGCATGTCTGCTGTTATTCAGCATTTCACACAAGCTTTATCCTTTGGTTAGCTCATAGACAGACAAATAAAAACTTCACTTTAGGTAAACTCCTTGGTGCAACGGTCTTGCGGTTGGGAACGCCTGGCGGTCGCGGTTTCAATTAGGATATTTATAAAAGTATTATAAAAATATGTCTAGTATATCATTTGTCTATAACAGGTAACACAAGCGCTTTGCTGACTTGGAGACAAGCTGGTATTGTTTTCATATTAAATTTATTAAATAATTATTAAAAAGATAAATATGCTTTCAGAAACCAATTGTGTCAACAATCGCTATATATATTTTCTGCTTGACTTTGACTGAGTTACAGGTTTGAGATAACGATTGTTAATGTTGGCTGTATTACGTAATTTTGTAATATTATTATTGTATGACAAACAGATCACAAAGGGTTACTACATCGTCAATATATTACATAACTAGATGATCTGACAAAGGTTGTCATGCCAAAAGAACATTTTCGCGGCTAAAAGTAGCTTATGTTCTGCTCTAAGGTTCATTCAATCTATCTCTATACCAAAGTTTATTAAAATTGGTTCAGCGGCTTACGCTGAGAACGTAACAGACAGACAGAGTTACTTTGACATTTATAATATTAGTATGGATTATAACCAGTCGTATGGAATAGATCTGAAATATAGCCACCCCAACATTTTTCTAAGGAACCATAAAGTTGATATAGGGTTCAGTATTTTTATGACCTCATTCAACAAAAATAATTATTCGATTTTTGAGGACAAATGGTCACATACTATTTTCTTACTACTCTTTGCTCAGAAAAAGTAGACGTCACTAAAAAGCATCGTTTACTGGAATTATTTATAAAGTAACTACAATAATAAAAAGGTAATATTTTATAAAACATTTTGAAATAATTATATTTAAATTATTAAAAAAAGTCTAAATTTATTATGTCGCTAGTTCCATTATCGTATTGGATTATTTAACATACAAAAAAAGAGATTTTTTAGTTACTATTATTCCCTAAGATCTTCGTCCCAGGATCCTAAGCCTCCAGAATCGAATTGAAAGCCGAAACGAGCTGAGTCCGTTAAAACATTACAATAGTATGAAAACATTACGTAAAGTACCTATTGATGTGGTTAAGACAAACACGTGAACAACTTTTCCTTGTAACATTATTTTATTAATTTAAAATGTTCGTAGTCTATGCGTAAATGAGGATATAATTTAAAAAAATATCCTACGTAAATCCTATTACATTTTCATAAACAAAATGATCAGGCGTTTTAGGTAGTTAATATTTCAATAACCGTCATTATGATGACCTAATCAATGACTTACGAAACAATCTGGCGTAATTATGGAAGCCGGAAAATTCAGTTATTTCCCGTTCAGGGGAGGTCCTGGACTATGAATATTTTACAATAGTCATTACCGCTACAATCATAATTTTATATGATTAATTTTATATGCTAAAACCTTTCAAACTCGAAAATTATGTTCCCGTTCCTTCAACCCCCTTAACCGTTGCTCGAAATCTAAACCCTCTATAATTCGAAAAAATAAACTAGACCTCTGTATCTTGAACATACGAGTAGATTTTACAACCTTTATAATTTGATTATTTGAAAACCGACTTTAAGAATACGCCGATAACGTACATCATTGTTTCTTTTAAGTAACATTTTTATTTATTACACCTCTCTAATTCAAAATTAGTTGGAATAAAACTTAACCTCTACAAGTCAAATGTGTTTGGCGTCTCCCTTTAGATTCAACTTACAGGGGTCTGACTGATTATTCTTGTAAATTTATTATATTTTAAATAATAAATATTTATTATTATATTAACATCATCCGTGAATTACTGTAACAACTATGTTGCTGGAGATTGTAGTCACGGCTATAAAGTAACCAATATGACATTTTTACGTTGACTCAAACGATTGTCGCTAGTTTCGCTTTCCAAGAAAGCCGTCTATTTCTCGTGAAGTGGAGTTATTTCGATTGCAGAACATCCGCTTCCGTGTTCATTCCGCTTTCAAGCTATATGTACTCTTAGGTCTTAAAATTATGAACTTTACGACAGTAAGCTAGCTTATTTGTCTATATCGCCTCTCAGAAGAGGCATGGCTTGATATTTATTCCCTAAGTGGCCGGTTCCCATTAACAATGAAGAAGTAGAATATTACAGCTACTATATGATGTCAATCGATGTTATTGGCCTCGCAATTATGTTGTAATATTATTTAAATGCGTAAAAATAGGCTAGCAAATAAAACAAGGTTGCAGGAAATAGTTCTCATTACCTTTCTTTAACAAAGTAAAAACTATTCAACACTATATAGCCATGAATTAAATCAATTAAAAGACGCAAGTTGTTATCACGATTTAAGAAATCTGATAAAGGTCTTTTGTTTATTTATTAATTGCAAATATAAAAGAGTATTTAATATGTTTTATGAAACAATAAAGAAACATGCCTTTTCGTTTATTTTACATTATTTGATAATAGAATGTCGAATTATATGAAAAATTCACAGAAATCTCTGAACGTTTAAAAATATATAAAAAAATAATTATGAAATAATTGTCTTGTCCCGATAATTTTGAATTAAGAACTTAAAATAATTTTTTCAATTGTGGGATGACAGGTTCAATTACATAAAACTTCCATAACTAACTTTGTAATATTTTTTCATCTCTTCAACATAATATCGAATGAGTTTAATATTTTTAATAGGTTTAGATACACTTCTGAATTTATGATATAGTTGTAATTTGTTTTTTTAAGAATATAGTTTTAATTAAGAATTCTATAGTTGTTTATTATTCTTAGATAAGGTTTGAAAATATATAAATTTAGACGAAAATCGTATCATCTTCTTATATTTATTTTAGTTGTATTTCGAATTGATTGCATACATAAAAAAGGTAGATAACCTGAAAATAATAATAATAATAGTTACTTATTCTATTACTTACTGCTATCAGTCTTTTTCTTCGTTACAATTACGCCATTCCCGTTCTCGCAGCTCGTTGAGACACCATTTAACTCCTTCATGTTCACAGATTAAAAAGAGAAATGTCAAAATTCCCGCGCACTCACTGTTTCAAAAACAAATGGCAATGGTATCGTCGTCGGTCAAGGCGACTGAATAAAAAAGGAAATTTTATTCTTTTTTTAAATAAAATAGGTCCGTTCACTAACGTGGTGATGGAGGGAATGGTTAAACGATGAACGCTACTTATATTTATATAAATTAACGATTTGTTCCATAATAATTGGTAACATTGTCTAACTTTTGGTTCATTCTTTACCTTAATTAGGTTATAATGGTTTGTTTTTCTTTGTTAGTTTTCTTTTAACATTATACCAATATTTTTTCTATTTATTTAATATATTAATTAACTGATAACTCGAACGTTTCCGTTCTTTTTGTATAATTGATTCCACACGTGCTAGGAAATTAGTAGTTACTTTAAATATATTTAAGATACGAGTAGTAGGTAGATAGCTAAGTGTACACACACTAACGTATGGAAGATAAGCTTGAAACACAACATATAGTATTTTTTTACTATGTACTTTTGCAACAAGACATCGCAAACATGTTGACTTAAAAAAAATGTCTATGCGGGTCTTGGGAAAAACAAAAATAGTAGCTTAATCCAAATAATTAAACTTAATACTTAAAAGCATTATTGTAACAGGTATTTTTCAAAGGCATATCAAAACTACAGCAGACTTTTTTTATTATTTATTTATTAATTATTTCCTCCGCGGAGATTGAACGGGTGACCGTACCAGACACTTGCGTAGACACTAATCCAGCCGTATTGACAGTTACTGGATGCAACTGCAATGAAATATGAAAATAGGAGCATTTTAATTGCAATATCCTAATCTTCTTTCTGTCCTAAACACCCCCCCCCCATTATAATCCCTATCATTACTAACTTTTTTTACGACATCCTTGGCACTGGCACTGACATCCTAGCCACAAAGGTATACTTCTACTTCTTACTTCTTAATATTCTTACTTCGCTCTGTACGGAGACTCCACTATGGTTTCCTTAAGCTTACGCTACAGATTCCTGACCTTTGCTTTCCTCATTCTGTCCTTATTAGACATTATGTGCGTAGTCGGGGCAACTGGTCCCTACTTCGGTAGCCCAACTTATATCCTTGCTTAAATAAGGGCTTCCCTTCTTTCTTCACCGGTTCGGCGATAAACCGACTTCAGCGTGCTTAAGTGATGTCGATATTTATGTGTTATACAAAAAAATAAGATGCGATATGGCACTGACTCCAAAAGCTCGCAGAAGTTTCCCCAGGTCCGGACTCGGAATTTTATCTGTTCCTGTTTATATTGACATAATAATAATAGCAATAGAGGGAATGGACTGTGTACATGACAAGCTTGTCTAAAACAGATTGGCGGTTACATAATACTCAGCATGCAGGTTCCTTACAATGTTATAATCCTTTACCGTCGTTACATGGCAATTGTAATCCATACTATAATATTTTAAATGCGAAACTCTGTTTGTCTGTGTGTTACGCAATCACACCTAAATTACTGAGCCGATTTAAATGAAATTTGGTACATAGTCTAGAGCCTGAGAAAGGATATAGGCTACTTTTAATGCGAAAAAAGGGCTGTAAGGGGTTGAAATAGGGGATTATCTCCCCGGAGTCCCACATATCCTTCGGTCCCCCCGGGCCGGAGGAACCCGTCAAGAGACGTTTTTCCCCGAGACAAAAAAAGGGGATTATTATGGTTTAAAAAAATGACTTGAAATGATTTGTTATGGTATCTTACCCTCACTGACATCTTAATTCCTGAAAGTTTAAAGCGGCCGCGGGCGGCCCCTCGGGGAAGGATCCGCCGCCCGTACTATTGCCGCGAGGGTGAGGGCTGCGTGCTGTTCCGTGGCCCCCCTCAACTCCTAGAGTTGTTAGGAGAGCGCCGGGGGGACGAAATCCTGACCCCCTGGCGCCAACACTTTAGAAAGGGCCCGCTTCAAGACAAAGGGCGGGCCGGCGCCGGCCCGGGCCACGAGATCGGCAGGCCATATATCCGTGGGCCCGGGCGTAGGCGATAGGAGAACAGCAGGGTTTTTTAGTGGGTAGTCGGATGGCCAAACATCTTTCCCGGAGTCCCACATATCCCTCGGTCCGCCCGGGCCGGGGGAACCCGTCAAGAGAGGTTTTTCCCCGAGACAAAAAAAAGGGGATGAAAGTTTCTATGGAAAGTATGTTATTTTTAAAGCCAGGAGCTTGAAACTTATTTTTTTATTGAGAATTACGGAGTAGTAACACTGTGAAACTAAAATTAACGGAAGTAAGAAACCTGCTAAGCCGGTGCCTGGCAGCGCCATACATGATACGGAGAATCAAAAGGAGAAAATGTTTTGATTCCCCGTATTCCAATGATTCCTACTGATTTGCTATTTCAGTTTAAAAGAGTGCAGATTCCCCTGAAAGCAGCATTTGCAAATAAAATAAATAATGCTCAAAGACGAAAGACGCTTAAAGTTGCAGGTCATTTAGAAAAAAAAAATTTTTTTCCCATGGGCATGCTCACGCGTATCAAACCAGCAAAATTTTTACGTTTTGGCAAAAGATGGAAAAAACTGAAGACGTCGTGTATAAAAATGTACCTAAATAATCTATTTGCAGTAAAATACTGTAAATAGCTTATTTTAATGTTTTATTTACTAAATAATTATCCTCAAAAATTAAAAATGCTGCCGAAAGTAACTATTCCACGCGGACGAAGTCGCGGACACAGTTAGTGTGCATATAAAACTAGAAATGTACCACAATTCTGATTCTGTAGCTTGGACTGCTGTTGGTGACACGAAACTCTTCACCATTACCGACGGGGTACACCAGAGATTCGTTTCTGTTCAGCGTGATATTAGACGTTCTGTCATACAGCATCAGAGATGGACATGAGCAATCCCTTTGACTACATCTACAACCGTGTGCATAGGCGGCGACACGGTCGAGCGCACGGATCAGGTGAAATGCCTGGGATCTGTATTTCACGCGTCTGGTGACATCGATTGCGATGTCAATACGCATTGCTGCCGTGTGGGCCAAATGGTATGAGATGACTGGTGTCATTTGCGCGTGGGTCAAATAGTCACCTCATAACTGGTGTCATTTGTGACACCAAGATGTCGCTGCTAGAGCGACTTAAGCAGGAACTGGGTGTCACGGAGATGGATATGCTGCGGTGGATGTGCGGAGGAACGCTAAATTGCGTTAGTAACTCCCGCATCTGCGGTAGTGTGTGTAGTGTCGCACTCGTTGGTATGACCACGTTTTACGGCTACCGGCTACTTACGTCGGGAATAAATGTCTGGCCTTTTTTATAGCTAGAGTTCAGCAGACAGGCAAACGGCCCACCCTAACAGGTGGTCACCGTCGCCTATGGGTGTCTGCAACACCAGAGGCATTACACACACGCTCTCTTGCCGCTTACGCCCGACCACTGTAGAAAGAATAGCTCAAAAATTACTGGTTTGACGTTTTTTGACATTTTTATGTATGTATGTCGTACGCTGAAGATCGTGCTAAGTGGAGAAGAAAATGTAGGAAAGCGGACGCCCGGGGACTCGGGCACCGAAACGAAAGTTTAGGTTGCAACCGGGATTAAACGCTGGGATGACGATGAGGCGAAAAAAACTAACTAAGCGGTGCGATGCTATCGTGGGATTTGAACCCATTGTGTTTGGTCTCCCATTGTGATACATGGTTACCACGTACCAAGATATACATAGATTTAGCAATCGGTATAATACATTTGGAAGAAAAAACCATTACTAAGCTCGTGTATATAAAGTTCGTATACTTTTTGTTATTTCGCGGTTTGGGTATTTTCTCGCGGTTTGACTCAATATCCAATCTAAGTTTATTATCTAGATTTGTAGATAGTTTAAAGACCTCGATATGTTTGCCACGCGACAACACGGCAACCTCGGCGATGGCCTTATAGAAATGAAACCAACTTAATGCTACTATGAGGCATCTTCCTGCCCTCGTTTGAGCAAGACCTTCAAGAACACATACAACGACAGGGTATTTTATGTAACCTGGTCATGCGATCTATAGATACTAAATGACCTCGAGCCGGAGACGGCGAACGCTTTTCTTTCCGTGAGAGAACTTTTTTGCCCAGGGAAAACTGCATCTTAACAGTGCCGCGCCGGATCTGCTGGGGGGAAGCTGACGTGGGTATTTGGTCCAACTTATGTCAGAGCCTCGTCTGTCGCTAACCAGAACCCACCAGCTGGACGGTTTTTATTTTTTTACGGTTTCTTATACCGTCTAATCTAAGCAACCATAAAAATAATTTTTAACATATCCATTCTCACGTAAACGTCTCTTAATTCATTCTCTTCATTCATTAGTCATCTATTAAATTAATTTTTTAAGTAAGAATTAGAATATTTTTTAAAATACATTTCGAGATGATTTCCATCCGATTCCTAGAGTCTGAAAAGACAAGCAACAATAATTTATTCTAGGCTACTTTTATTTTAGAAAAAAAAAATAGTTTAGCTAAAAATGATCAGCTTCGGAAATTTTTGATGACCAATTTAACTTGACCTCCGATATCATCAACCATATGAAATAGGTATTTCATTTACTTATATTTTAGGGTTTATAGGGTTTGTAATTCAAAATAAACTAAAAGATATATCCAAAAAATGCAGCCCACAGTCACTTTTCCACGCGAACGGAGTCGCGGGCACAGTTAGTTTATCATATATTTCTTAATATTTAACTAAAAAAGTACGTGAAATCTATTTAATTATAAATTAATTAGACTAAAATGGTCATATGGCAGTCATTATCCGTGCAGGATCAAAATACTGACCCCTGTGGCCCGGGTTGCCTGTCGTAAAAGGCGACAAAACCACCCTAGCTGTGTGCTAGTCTAAAACTCATCTGGATGGCAACCACCCTTGGTCTTAAGTATGCCGCTGTACCTTGTGTTGTGTTCCGGTATTAGTGACCAAGGTTCCTATACCCCTATGGGACAGCGTGCTAGCGACGCCGGCGCGAGGTTCGTCCGCCTGTCTGCTGTTAAATAAAATAATAATAAAAAAATAGTCATTATTTCCGGGACTACGCAAACCAAGGTTTGATAACCAGTGTCTTAAATTGACTTTGGTATGTCATTGATTTAAATAAGTACATTAAATTCGAAGGCTTGTTACATAAACATTATCTTTACGATATCGCATATTACAACTGGTTTAAAGGTATTAGCATTTATTACGTATTTTACTGCAAGAAGAAAACACGTGTTAGATTTCCAGTAAAATTTACGCGTGTTATCAGTAAAGCGGTTACAGCCCTTTCCAAATGGTTTGTTCAAAATGAATGATTTCAACAGCAAGCACCTTTTAGATGGTATTTCTCACCTAATATGCATATAGCATAATAGATACGAACCGACGGTGATGAAAAACATCGTTAAGACCCTTGCACATAACAGGCTCAGTGTTCCCTCGGGAGGACGAACCCATCAGTGGGATGTAAAAGCTTATTGAAGTGTTATATATTTATAAATAAGATTTAATCTACGAGAGAATGAAGTAGAATACAAGTATGCAGTTTCCTATAATCTTCGTCTCCTCCTTGTTCATGCTTTCGTAGCTTTTATGCACTAATATATGAAATGTAATCTACTCGTACTTCTCTCTAGTTTCACTTCTGTCGAATGTGGATTGCACATACACACATTTTAAAAAGCAGATCATACGAATCTGAAAAACTAAGTTGAGACACAATTTGTATAAAAGTTCTCTTTCTACTCTAAAATTTGTATTAGTCTGTGTGTGTGTGGCTTAAATAAATTAATATTGTTTACAATCTAAAATTATTAATTGCATTGTATGTGATTAAAAGTGTAACTAATTGTAAATAAAAGCAAAATTTTCATCCTAACTAATATTATAAATGCGAAAGTGAGTTTGTTTGTTACGCTTACACGTCTAAACCACTGAACCAATTTTGATGAATTTCGTTATTATTATTATTAATTTAAATTCATATGGCAGAACAACGTTTGCCGGGTCAACTAGTAAAGAATAAACAAAAACAAAGAGAAAAGCCAGTCAAATCAAATAAAAAATGAGCCGCAAACCATCGGCTTGCACAATTTCCCAGAAGATTCCCCGCATTCCCTTTTGGACCAATGCCAGGTATAAGCTAATCAGATTTCTAACCAGAAATTTTGTCTCTCTTTTGGTAAGACGGGTAAGAGTTTTAATTGATACGAGACGGATTTTCAACTTCAAACTTAGTGTGGATAATTAGCCTAAAAAATTAAAAATGCTGCCGAAAGTAACTATTCCACACGGACGAAGCTGTGGGCACAGCTAGTATCAACATAAATATATTCTTGCCTAATGTACAACATAATAACTAGTTTTCCAAGTGTTAAATGAATTAACTTAAATGTAATTACTTTTAAGTAGTTAATTACTTTATCTAAACCTTTTCAAGGTATCAGTTTACAAATGCGTGAATTATAAAAAAAACCCTTAACAAACTAAATGACTTGTTGAATATCGTTCACTGAATTATTTAATAATAATAATATGTAATATATGTATAAAATTAAACAAAAAGGTAGAGCGTGGGCTGGTCGGATTCGTGGGTATAAAGAGTTACCGCTTATTTCAAAGTGATCAGAAAAGGGTGTACAGAAGATGGGAGAAACTAGGTAACCCTATGCCTGAGTGTCAGGGGCCAGATATTGATACAATGACAACATTCTTGAGCAATATCTGGTCGATGCTAATCGGTTATAGGAGTGGTTGAACAGGCTTGCTACGAGATAACTGTCATGGAGCCGATACCTTTGAACCCCAAGAAATATGTTGTGCAATACGTAGCTTACAAAATTGGAAGAGCTCAAGATCAGATGGATTGCACAATTTATGGATAAAGGGATTCAAAAGATCGCACTTCTGTTTAGCTAATCAACTCCAGGAAGCCATAAATACTGGGTTGCTTCCATCTTTTTTGACTACTGGTGTCACCCATCTACTCCAAAAGACCGATAGTACCACTGAGGTTAAAATTTACAGACTCATTACTTGTCTACCAATTATTTACAAGATGCTTACATTCGTTTTGAGATCAAAATTAACATTTGTTCTTAACATCAATATTCCTATCAATAGGCCTATTCTCAAAATGGATGTAAAAATTGATCACGTGGTACTAAGGAACTACTCCTCATTGATATGGGCATTAATCATCGGGTTCGGCGAAACGGAAAAAACCTTTCAGTAGCCTGGATTGACTACAAAAAGGCTTACGATTCTGTCCCTCATACATGACTAAAAAGGGTACTGGAGCTTTATAAAATTCATAAAACCCTTCGACAATTTCTTAGCTCATGTATGGAAAATTGGCCATCTATTCTAAGGTATCCAGGTACTGAAGATCTTTCTGTTTTGCGCGAACTAAGATAGACTCAAACTGAGCTGGATGCCATAGATAGGCGAGTCTGTTGTTTACTGATGGCATATCATATGCATCACCCACACTCGTTGGTTTTATGATTCATTCCACGGAAATGTGGAGGTAGAGGGTTCTTAAATATCAAAGACCATAACCGTGAGGTGTATAATCTCAGAGAATATTTTCTAAATGTCAATGGAGCTCGGAGTATGCATAGTGATATGGTGTCAGTTGACAAGGGACTAACTCTGTTATCCTTAGTGAAACAAAACTGGCAAAGTCCAGTGGTGATGAGTGCTTCCGACTGAGCAGATATACTATGATAAAGCAAGGAGTTTACGCTTCGGAAACATATTTGAGGAAACCGAAGGTTTTCTCTGTGCAATTATGGACGAAGTTATTAAGACGAACAACTACAGGAAGTACATTCTGAAGGACGGCACGCTTGTTTGTCGAGCGTGTCACCTCCCTGATGAATCCATCAGACATATTACTTTATGTTCTCGTCTTAACTTAGTAACCAAGATTATCCAACAACAACTAGCTTTGAAATATAATCTTGTAACCTTGGAGGCGCCCAATTACCAATATAAGCCTGAGCCAGTTTTCGATAATGGCTCATATTTGCTCTACTGGGATCGGTCGATTATCACGGACAGGTGTATTGCCATATTTCTGAAGATTCTACAGTTACTCAACAAAATATAATGCCGTATAGGAAAACCGCAATACTTGAAAAACAATTCAATGGAGAATTTTACCCGTATCACTATGTAGTCACCATGCAATTTGATCACTATAGTGAATAATTTCATAATTGGTTAATACTAGAACGGGAAATTCCATTTATCATTTAATAATTGGCTTATGGAAATTGGACCGGAGATGGAATATTTTTGTACCCTCAGCCAACTGGGAAGCGTACAGTAATGTGAGACTTACGGAGTTTGGTAGAAGACATACATCAATTACGAGACCAACCCGATTACTTTCATACGCCATGAGATCTAAAGATCTTTCGCTAGTCTGTGGCTCCGACAACTGAAACGCCATGTCAATCATTTTCAATTTTGTGATAATTTTATTCCAAATTTTTTTTGTAATTTATAACGAGAATGTAGTAGATGAAATTAAGTTCTTTCGGTGGCTACAGGAAAAGCGAATCTTGAAAATTATTTACATAATAAGTATGTGGTAGCTCAGTGAATTCCACGGTGGCATGCATCACTTAGGCAGATTTTCTCTCTAACGTGCATATTATGGCATAATTGTCATTTACTAACGGTGAAGAAAATCATCGTGAGAAAATCTTCATACTAGCATATGTAACCCGCCAATCCGTCTTGGATAAACGTGGCGGTTAAGTTGTCTGATCTCTCTAAGGGGGAGTTACAAGCTCAGCAATGAGACGCTAAGGGTTGTTAATGTTATCTATATAAAAATATACATATCTTACTAAGTACTAAACGTGCAACGGCCAAATTGCTGTATACTCAACTAAACAATTGGTCATTAAGACAATCTCCCCTTTTACTTTGCGAAATAACGAATAAGGCTCTCATATTTTTAGATAAAAGTAATTACATTGTCAACTCAACTTTCCTCGATTTGTGGGCTATGATAGGGACGTGGCAAATGTATCAAATTTTAAGTGATGTGGCACCACGTGAATGTTTGTTTAGTTGCACCATAATGGCTGGCAAAGAAACTCATTTGATACAACTTCATTACATGTTATTTATAAATATTGATCGGTATTAGATCAATAAAATGGAAATGATTTAAAATTTAATTATATAGGTATTCCTATTCATTGTTTTATTTATATATTTTTTTTAATGTTATTATTACATCCTAAACATTATTCTGTTTTTTAGGTACGTTATATTTATTTCTTGTATAATATAAGTTCTTTATAAATATTTTTTCTAGTGTTATGGGTCACGACATATGTGATCTTAGGAGGTGGGCACAGAAAATCAGTGTTGTGTCGAAGTACGTTTTGACACAGCAAAATGCTGAGTGCCAACCTCATTTCCAAATTGCGGCATAGCGTTTTTGTGTATACTTTTGTTAACCTGCTATCTGTATGTGTCGCTTTTAGAAATAAATATATTTTCTTTCTTTCTTTCAAAAAATATTTCAGTTTCAAGATCCTCATCTTATTCTATTAACTGATAATCGGAAACTTATAGTCTGATTTTTTGCTGCAGAACAGCAGACAGGCTGACAGTCTTAATCGTTAGCATTTAATCGTCTGAATCGTCTATAGATGTTTAACATTTATGCTGGAATATAACAGAAAGTTATTATGGAGATATTTAGTTTGCTATCCAGACGAGCTTGGAGCCCTATCACCTAGGTGGGGTTGTTTGGTACCTTTTACGACAGGCCAACCCCAGCTGCAGGGGTCAGTGTTATTACTCCGCTCCTACACAGAGAAAAATTGGTTTTGCGATGTCTAACTGCAAATACGAAACGAATAAACACCCAGACGCGAGACGGGAATCGAACCCGTGCCATCCGCAAGCGTATCGACATGCGTTAACCGTTCCGCCACGAAGGTCGTCTAGTGTTGGAGTAAGAATGACTCCTGCGGCTTAGGTCGTAAAAAATGATAAAATACCCTAGCTAGGTGGTAGGACACCAAGCCCGATTGAATGGCAATCCACCCTTGGTTCTTGTGTAGTGTTCAGAAGTGACCTTGGTTTTAGTTCCACTACGCGGGCAGCAGCGGCTTAGCGATGACTCTGACGATGGTAACTGCTTAAGTGAGCCTTTAGCCTGCTGTCCCACAGAAAAGTTAAATCTTTTAATAAGCTAATACGTAATCGTAGCGAACGTGTTTGGGTTTTAAATTTCATGTGGTTACTTTCAAAATGTTGGTTATACAGGAAAATGTATACGAAATATTAGGTTTCAGTTACAATTATCGCTATAGCTTGGCCAATATCGTAACGAAGCCAGGCGTGACATGAATCACGCACGGAAGGCCGCACGCGACCGCTATCTACCGCGAGTCTGCAGCCATGGATCTTCAGTCTCCAGCCCGCTAAAGCGGGCTACATCCAGCTCCCCTACTAAAGTAGGGGAGCTGGATGGTCAGCTTCCACGGCGACTATTACAAGGCAGTCTGTGAATTATATGACAACGGACCATATAAATGATTGAATAAAAACTCTTTATTGCTCTACCAAAAACGAACGAACAATGGGTGGCCTTATCGCTTAAAGCAATCTCTTCCAGGCGATCCTAGTATAACATATGGTACCAGTAAAGGTCATATCCAGGTGGCGTGGTTCTTCGACAAAGTAGCGTTAGAAAACTAGTTTAAAACAATATTATTGAACAATTTAATGACTTTTGCTATTTCATTCAAGAACCCAAACATGAACTTGACCGAGATACTTTTTTATACGATCGTACAATCACTTTTTGCCAAGCATTACTGATTTCGCGGTTAAATGTTATATAATAGTTGCTATTTGACCTATTAGGTTAGTATTTATCAAAGGTCAAGATCGGATATCTTAGGAAATAGATATATTTGTAACATTGTTAGTATTTTACTTAATAGAATTAAGAATACTAACCTCTGCAGCTGGGGTCGGCCTGTCGTAAAAGGCGACAAAACAGCCCACCCTAGCTACATGGTAGGGCCCCAAGCCCGTCTGGATGGCGATCACCTTTGGTCTTAGGTATGACGGCATAATAACTTTGTGTTGTGTTTCGGCATTAGTGACCCCAGTTCCTGTACCCTTATGGGACAGCAGCGTGTTTGCGATTCCACTGGCGTTGAAAACACATATAGGCGACGGTAACTGCTAAATTCTAAGTAGGCCGTCAGCCTGTCTACTGCCCTACAGCAGTACATACATACATATAATCACGCCTCTTTCTCGTAGGGGATAGAAATGGTCCGTCAAAACGGTAGTAGAGGGGGTTTAACTGCACATCGTTACATAACAGAGATCTTAGAAGATCACGTGGTGCCTTACATGGGATTCATAGGCGAAAATTTTACTTTAATGCAGGATAATGCTCCGCCGCACGCTGCTGCACAAGTTCGACAATATTGCGAAGAGGTTGGGATACGTACAATGAATTGGCCAGCACGCAGCCCTGATCTTAATCCCATTGAACATGTTTGGGACAATTTAAAAAGAGCTGTATATGCGAGAAACCCTTTGCCCACGACAGTGGCAGCACTAAGAACAGAACTTTCAGAAGAATGGGACAATATTCCGCAAGATCTTTTAATAACCCTAATAAAATCTATGC
Organism: Malacosoma neustria; assembly: GCA_963693495.1. Lineage (NCBI taxonomy): Eukaryota > Metazoa > Arthropoda > Insecta > Lepidoptera > Lasiocampidae > Malacosoma > Malacosoma neustria. Next base: position 2,182,645 of record OY856397.1, read on the forward strand.
GGAACCGAATAGAATCCGTAATAAGGGCACGTGGAGGTAATACACCTTATTAAAACATAAATAAACCCTTGCATAAAGTTTGTGTCTATTGTTAAAACCAATTTTTTTTTAATTAAACCAATTTTCCTTAAATTTCGGTTATTTCTTCAAAAAAGTCTTAAGGTCCTTTCCAGTACACAAATTTAAACTTAAGGATATGACCCTACGCTGTTTTAAAGTTCACGAACCAATCTAGAGGTTTCAATTTAAATCTGTATAGAAAGTTTGCATACTTGGTTAAAATATTTATTTCAAAGTCGTCTATTACTTTGATGCAGTTTATGAGTCCGTCAGTGTAATAGCAAAATGTATAATGTTAAAATACAATAACATTGTACAGGTCCATTATTATCCGTGGAGAAAGAATACTAACCTCCTCGGCCAGGATCGGCTTGTCGTAAAAGGTGACAAAACAACCCACCATAGCTATGTGGTAGGCACCCAAGCCTGTTTGGATGGAGACCATCATTTGGTCATAGGTATGCCGCCATAATAACCTTGCGTTGTGTTTTCCTGTACTGGCATTGCAAACACCCATAGGCGACGGTAACTGCTAAATTCTAACCGGGCCGTCAGCCTATCTGCTGTTCTACAGCAATAATAAAAAGGTCCCACTGAGGCCTTAGGGTACTAAATTATTACTGTGTCAGGCAGGCTGACGACCCACTTAATTACACAATCTATTCATCTTTTCTTTGGTTTATAACTCATTTAAACCCTTCCTTTCTTTAAGAAATTGGTGTATAAACATTACCTATCCCTACAAAATTGCTAAAGTCACCGAGATCTTTATTTATTTATTTAATTACGTCACGCCTATGTATTTATTCATTCACTGTCATTACTATTTTCTTTTCTCTATTTGTTTCTTCCTTCGTGTATTTTGTGTAAATGGATTGAAAATATAATTATTTGTTTTTTTTATTGCTGTAGAACAGCAGACAGGCTGACGGCCCGCTTAGGATTTAGCAGTTACCGCCGCCTATAGGTGTATGCAACGCCAGTGGCATCGTGAACACGCTGCTGTCCCTTAAGGGTACAGGAACTTGGGTCACTAATGCCGGAACACAACACAAGGTTATTATGGCGGCATACTTAAGACCAAAGGTGGTCGCCATCCAGACGGGCTTGAGGCCCTACCACGCAGCAAAGTTGTTTATAGTTGTATAATATAAAATATGTATATTTGTGTTATTATTACGTATAACCAGTTTATGCACCGCCATCCACATGTTAATAAATGTATTCCACTCCATTATAGGGTTGCCTGGAAGAGATCGCTTTTAGCGATAAGGCCACTGTAACTTATTCTAGTTTTCACTGTACATAGATTTAGTTGGTGAACAATAAAGTGAATTTTCAATTATTCATTCATTCCTTTTGTATCCATCCACTTATACATCATCAGCATGTATAATAGTATAAGCAGTTACCGTCGTCTATACATATTTGCGATGGATGGATTTGCATACACTGCCGCCCGTGTAATGTGGGGGCTAGGTCATTTGAACTGATGGGGGGCGACAAAACAACTAGGTGGTCTAAATATGCCGCCATAATGATTTTGAGTTGTGTTCTGATATAAGTGACCCAGGTTACAAATCTACGCCCAGAGCAATATTCTAGCGGTACCCTTGATGGAAGAAACTGAATAGGCGACGGTGACTGTATAGTATTAAGAGGACCGTCAGCTGTTCTTCCTACTCCTGTTTGATTTATTAGCTAAGTTTACATACTACGTGACCCATTCAGGGCGAAGGTCTTCAAAACACCAAGTTTGGTCACAAAGAGGAGGGGTGGGGCTTAGGTATTCGTCACGCAGTCACTATTATTTAAAGGAAAACTCCCGCTTTTTCAAGCTATATTCAAACAGGGTGCGCAGCGTTTCTTCTTCTGAGTCGGACATTCTTGTCTGAGTGGTCGTGGTTAAGTTGAGGCACTCGGAGTAAAGTTTGCGAGGTTTGTCATCATATCCCCGAAGATTGATCATAAGATTTCTTGGCAATGCGTTTCCAATTTTGGAGATCTGAGGTATTCCAAGTGCACTGGACCATGGTGGACTCCTTTGTTTTAGTAATTATGTCAGTCCAGCAGGTTGGTGATCTCTTGCTCTCAATCTGACCCTGAATCCCCGGTCTCTCCATCGAGTCTTCCTTACTGGAGATGTGACTAAAGAACTTCAATATTCGCAGTTGCACAGTTGACGACAGTCGGTTTTTGATATGGAGTTCTGTGAGGATGGATGCATTGGTGCGGAATGCCGTCCACGGGATCTTAAAGAGGCGTCTCCAGCACCACATCTCCAGAGCATTCATTTTACGGCGATCCTGCAGTCTTAGAGACCAAGTTTCGGCTCTATAGAGAATGGTTGGAAATATAAGACATCTCATCAATCTGATCTTTGTCTTCTTGGTGATACGTCTGTCCTTCCAAATCATTCCCAGCCGTTCCACTGCTGACCTGGTAATGGCGTAGCGTTTAGCGCTGTATTAATAATAAAGAGAAATATGGGCCAAATAATATTATGTCTTTCTGATTGAAAACAATTATTATAAATTACTACGTGAAAACTACAGGGGGAGGCTTTCTCATATACTACGTATGGTTACCTAGGGGTGGGATGGGGTTAAAAAATTACAAAAATAGTACACACACAGACACTACAGTAGTCACTTGGTATGTGTACTTTCCACAAGTCACTCCGGTGTTGAAACCTGTAACGCGGGTGGCTGGCCGCGGACCACGTGAATGACTCCAAAACCTTGACTTGTTAGATAAAATATATATTCATTGTTTTGTAACTTAGACGTAACTAAGCAGTGATATGATTACATATTAGCAGAGGTTATCGAATCAGTTTAACTACGCATTAATACGATTTATTTAATTAATTTTTCTCAGCAAATCAATGCCTTATTTCTTGCTTTAGAACAGCACACAGGGTGACAGGCCCGCTTAGTAGCAGTTACTGCTGCTTATACAATCCTTTGCAAAAAAATGGACACCTTACATTCATTGACTTTTCTCTTCTTCTTCCTTCTGAACTTATCCCACATTATATGGGGTCGGCACAACATGTTACATGTTGTAATAGTTGTGGTTTAGTTTTTACAACCGGCCGCCTGTTGTAAAAACCTGTTGCCTTCGAAACAAAAAAAAAGGCTTTTGATGGTGTCCTGTGGAATGTGTTCCCACTCAGCCAAGATCACTTGTTTAAGCTCCCTGATATTTTGTAGAGGTGGTTGGACAGATCGTACTCGCCTTTTTATGAGGTCCCAGATATGCTCAATGGGGTTAAGGTCGGGGCTCTGCGCTGGCGTAATGACGAATACCGACCTCTTGCATATAAGCATCTACGTCGCCAGAACAGTGGGCCCGAGCATTATCGTCCATGTAATGGCATCTTCACCAATTACAGTCAGTGCGAGATGTGCATATTGAAGTCTTTTAGACTTCTGTTATGAACCTTTGCGCATTTAGTAAGCCATTTTTAATTAATACTATCTTGGTACGATAGCTGGAAGTTACGCCCATCCAAAACATAACGAACTCCCACCATAAGGGGTGATTTCTTCAAAACTCACGTCAGCATAGCAATCCCCTGATCTTAGTAACACTCGCCGACGTCGGTCCTCATCATGCAGTCAAATTCGAGCCTCATCGGAGAAGATTATGCTCCTCCAGTTACCTAGTATTCGAGATAGGCAATTTCTAGTGAAGCTCAATCGATCAATTCGGTGCTCAAGAAGTAATTTGGGGCCCGTGCTGGTCGTTGACTGCGTATATCAGCCGCTAAAAGCCTTCTCCTCACAGTCCATAGGCTAACTTGTGCTTCTCGTACCTCTTCAAGATTTCTTTTGCGGTCTATGTAACTGCATTGGCAGTTCCTCAGCGCCTGAGTTACTAAAAAGCGGTTGTGTTGTGGTTGTGTGCAACGTTTTCTCCCAGAACCTTGCGTTCTCTGAACGGAACCTGTCTCTTGATATTGAGTCCTGGTTTTTTGGACAGTTGAACGACTCAACATCCATAGGCGACGGCGACGGTGCTTGCTATTAAGTGGGAAGTCAGCGTGTCTACGGGAAAGAGGCCTCGATTAAATAAAAATATTTTCTGCTCAATAAATACTTTACGTTCAAAGCCAAAGATAAATTAATAAGTCAAATTGACATTTAGTAACTGTCATTTTCCAAAGAGAATTTTCGTATATAAAGCGCCTTAGTGATAATCCATCTCAACGTACGTCTATGCTAGATGCGGTGCTCATCAGCGAATGAAAGTCGCGCTTGCGCGTCTAATTCCTTTAACGAATTAATTAATGACAGCAATACCGACTTAGACCTGTTTCATCTAGTATTAATACAATGAAAAAGCAGCTTACACTTAACTTTTTTGCGAAATACATTTGATAATGCTAAGTATCTTACTAATAAACTTACTGAATTTACTCATTGGAATGATTCTCAATCATTGAATCAATTAATGACAACAAGTCTGTACTATTTGTTTTTGTACTATTTGTATTCTAATCTGTCGAGACTTGTAAAGACTTTCTCTGTATTTATTTTTAAGTTATTAAATGTTATTATTAGTCGTAAGTCTCTCTAAAACTTAAATAAATAAAATAAATAAATTGTGTAGTTCACATGAATACTTAGTCACCGCATGGCTATTTTGTATGTACATAGCGAGACAGTAGAGGGAGCTTATTAACCCAGCGTGATGAACCTGAGGGTCCATGAGCTGCAGTTCTTGTGAATACTTTTCGTAGCATCTTTTTTTACGTTAATAATAAACAATAAGACCTGTGATATTGTATGGATCGGAATAAATTGATAAAAATAATAAATAAATTAGAAATAAATATATTAGGGAAAGTTTGTAGCGCTTGATTGAGAAACTGAAAAGTAATAGGCTAGCCTGGTATGGTATAAAGCGAAGATACAAGGAAAATGCTAGAAATGAAAATGGATAGATACAAAAAGGCTGAAGAAAAGATAAATGGATTGTTTGGATTTTGTAAGAGATGATGTGGCAAAAAAGGTGTGAATGTTCAGATTACGATTAATACTAGTAGAGGAGAGTGGAAGGAGAGAACATGTGTCAACCCCACATAGGATAAGGGCAGGAAGGAGATGACCATAGCGTGTTATAATAAGATGGATCATCTATGAGGTGCTTTATGCTTCACTTTTTTCCGTCAAAAATTGTTTTTGTATATATAATTTATTTATTTTATAATATGATATCAGACGACGCATCTTGTTCGGATTGTAAATTGAAATTAATAGAGAAAATGTGGACTAAAGTTCTCCTGAATTGGGTAATACATATTTTTCAACATCTATATTGGAAAATTGGATTAAGAAAGAATCTGGTGAAGTAAAACCAAATTTAATCATATTCCTTTTTTTCTGAGGAAACCGAATTATCAGTACTGTGGAAACGCCAATTACAAGCTGATGTAATGACGTCACCGTATCTACCATACGCTGCCTGCATTTATATGCTGTGTACGGCGTAATGACTATCTGATTTCTATCGGATTAAGAAAATTTTAGAGACATTATATATCTTAAGCATTCTGAGATCAGCCTGCAGATCTTGGGTTATATCAGATACTCACAGCATTTTTTCTCGCCTACTGTACTTATTATAACGCGTCACTATAAGTAACACATGTTTCTCAATAACATGCTCATGAAGATGGGTCTATCCGCGACACCTATGTGCAGATTGTGTGGGGAACATACAGAACGCATGGAACACCTACTGTGTACATGCGATGCATTGGCCAGGAGGCGAATGAATCTTTTGGGGGTAGGATATCCGACACCGGAAGACTACAGGCTCCTATCTCCATATCTCATTGTAAGGCTCATGAAGCAAATCTTCAATGAGATTGGAGAGGAGTGATTGCTATCTAGGGGAACACAAAAGATCCCATTGGGTTGAAACAAGATAAGATAACACATGTTTGTGGCATCTGTTAAAAGATTTAGTTGGTTGATTTTAGTCAATGACGTCTTACGGAATATAAAAAGTATATTTTGATCGTTGCTTACATAAACAGTTTCTGAAAATTGCAGTTGGTGTGTACTAAATAGGTACCGACTATGATCAAAAGCTTTAATGGCTGGCCGGTCCAGTTAGGCTATTTCTCTAAGTTCAGTGGGTTCAATCCCATTCATTTTATAGTATCTGCATGTAGGTTGTTCTGGGTCCGGTACATATCCGTCAACTGTTGATAAAAAAATTGTGTTTTTTAATTGCCCAGGAATAGCAAACAGGCTGAAGGTCCACTTAACAGTAAGCAGTTACCGTCGCCCATGGCTGTTTGCGATGCTAGGTGCACTGTGAATACGCTCCTGTCCCATAGCGGTAGAGGACCTGGGTCACTAATGCCGGAACATAACACAAGATTATTATGACGGCATACTTATAGACCAAGGGTGGTTGCAGACGGGCTTGGGGCCTACCCACGCAGCTAGGGTTGTTTTGTCGCCTTTTACGACAGGGCGACCCCGGCTGAAGGGGTTAGTATTCTTACTCCGCCACTGCACGGAGAAAAAAACTTCAGAAAAATAGACATTTAAAATCATTATATTATAATTCTAATATTTTTTTTCTATTTTAGATAAATAAATGCGTTCTAAGGAACAAACCAAAAGTGAAAGATTTGAATGCTAAAAATCTGGTAGAAATTATTAAGAAGTACAAGAATGACATCTGTGCCGACGACATTGATAGAGCCATGTTGTGTACAGATGATTTGGAGCCTTTTATCAACTATAAATATCCCTTATTACGTCTGCGGTAAGGTTTAATATAATATAGCATATATGATACATACAAAGGTTTGTTACATAGTGTTTTGTAATCATTAATATTGTTTTTATCTAAATCATTAAGTGTTCGTCACAAACAAACAGAAAAACATAAATACGTTCAATTGTTTCGAAAGAGTTTAGTAACATGTATATTTTTTTTTATAAATATTTACATTTGGTTTCGTCCTTACACGTCCGTACACTGTTAAAAATCCAGGCTCTTTCTGCGCCTATATGCCTATTTTTCTTTTATTCCATTACAAATTTGTCTGTTGACATTTTCCCCATTCCTATTTCTGGACGGGAACACCAAGCTTGGGGGAGCACCAACTGTAGGACTAAGACAACCCTGCTGCCAACGCCTAAGCGAAGAGGTGTGCATTAACACTAACAAATCACAGTCAGTGGGAGCTTATCCAGAAGACTCGGATGACTTCATTGAACCTCTAAGGAATTTATCTGATGTCTCCCAATTAAAATTTCTAATACATAAAATATTAAGCACTAAATTCTGATAACCTATTTATAGTCCCTAAAAATACTGCGTTTGAGTTATTTTTATATGTTTTCCTCTCGGCTTTGAAGATACCCGTGGCTCGCGGGTTCTTGTTAGGTCTGGCTAACGTCCTAGCCTGCGGTCCTAGCACTCCAGGCGATTAAAGAAACACGGGGCCAGTATAAAAAGGGCGTACGCGTATTGTACGAGGACTCCACACGCTTACCCCGCTGCGTGTTTGTTCAATTTCTAATTTTGAAAGATTACCTGATAAGCTGTCAATGATACTCCTTTGAATTGCTAATCTGGTTTTTTTAACTTTGTTGTGCATAAACCCTGTTGGAGAAGTTATTTGGAGAAATATAAAGCTACTGGGCTTAGTTTGTATACTCCGACAGGAAACTGAAAGTTTAATGGTTTCTGTGCCTCCGCTGCTTCAGCTAACCTGATTTGTTATGGCTACATGAGAAAAAAGAGGAGCCAGTTATGACGTGATCTTTTGAAATCTAAGTCTACTTGCTACATTTTACACTTTCCATTAAAGACTGAGCAAATTCGAATATTTTAAAAATAGGTTTAGTAAAAAAATGTATAAATATTTTACAGAAACTTCTGCGAAGCCCAAAACTGTCCAAATAAATTATATTCCATGACCTCCATACTTTTGTACCACTGTTGTTGTTCATCCCAATCGGGTGCAGTGGATACAGATATTTGTGCATACCTAGATAAACCTGATCAAGAAATGATTCTTAAATTTTGCGAGCGATTAAGCGATATGGAGGCAACAATCAACAATATCGAAATTGCAATTAAAGGTACCTCATATTGGTTTTCTCGATACATTCTGAAAGAGTGTAGATTTCAGCCAACCTCCCATAGAGTAACTTTGCAATACAGAATGTGGAGGTAGACTAAAACAATGGTGATATTTGTTAATCTTTTATCAGTTGGAGAAAACCGCTGCTGAATAGTAAAAATAATTTACTAGTACCAGGAGGTTATCACAAATAAGAGTTTCTAATGTGACAGTTCTGGATCACTCCGCATATCAGTAGACAGGCAAGTAGTCCACCCTAAAGCAGGTGGTCACCGCCGCCTTTGGACATTTGCAACACCAGAGGTATTACCAAAGCGCTGACGGTCTTTAATGCGGAGAATACGCAACATGAAATTTCTTGAGAACCGTTTCTTAAGAAACGGTTGCCACAAAAGACATCTATTTATCACTCTAGAACACATTTCTAGCTAAAGCAATACTTAATAGTTGATAAATGTTTAATGAAATGTAGCATCCAAACTAGACTACGCTTCAATTATTTTAGATGCCTGTGAAAATATCGCCAAACAGGTAAATATTGTGCAATTTAAAGATATAATATCTTCAGAAAGTGAATGCAATAACCCGATGAAGTTACAAACACATGAAGAACCGAAGTTAGCTTCGTCAGATACTATGAAATGTGGAATTTTATCTAATAGTCAAATTGTGAAGCGAACATTAACGTTCAAGTCTTCTCTTACAGTAAGTATCATCATCCTAGTCTAATTACGTCAAAAAATTTCACTTTGGAGAGTTTAATGTTGAGTGCAGTCACATATTTCAGCGCGTTTTGTTACTTCGATGGCAAAAGCCATCAGTTCACGCTCATAGCCTTCTTTTTCATGAGCAAGAAGACACAAGAAAAAGCTGGAATAGACATGACCAAAAATTTCCACAAATCCATGTTGTTAAAATAATTAGGCCCGTTCATGGTTTTATACTTTTATTCTTTAATCTTAACATTATCACACAAGTAAAACGCAACTATCCTTTCGCCATCTTGATTGGAAGAGAAAGAGATCACAATCAGTGTTGCCAATATAAATGTATATAAATCAACACGCCTCCTTACATTTATATTGTAAAACACTGTTACAACAATCATTATTTTATTTCAAATTTAACATTTCTCTAAATTTTATGAATTTAACATTTCCCAAAGCTTTTGTAAATATATCTGCAATATTATTTTCTGACTCTATTTTTACAACTTCAATATTTCCTAGCTTAACATTTTCATGTATAAAATGATAGTGAACTTCAATATGCTTAGAATTCTTAGTAAAGTTTCCATATTTAGAAATAGCTACGGCTCCTGAATTATCTTCATAAATTTTAACTGGTTTACAAACTTTATCGAATACATCATCCATTAGACACATAAGAAAATTTAACTCTGTTACTGCTTCTGATAAAGCTACATATTCAGCAAATGTTGAGGACTTTGTTACACTACTTTGTTTCTTTGATTTCCAGTAAATAATATTTCCAAACAATCTAATGACAAATCCTGTTGTAGATTTCCTATCTAAAATATCTCCTGCCCAATCAGCATCCACAAAACAATCTAGAATATCAGCGTTACTATTATTACAATATGTTAATTTAAGATCTTTTGTCAAATACAAATACTTTAAAACTCTCAATGCATACTTAAAATGTGTCTCATTATAACAGTTTTGAAATCTACTTAAGTAATTTACACTGTAAGATATATCAGGTCTAGTACCTGAACTAATATACAAAAGAGCACCAATCAAATTTCTATATTTTACTTCCTCATTAATATCAGATTGTTCCAATTTTAAATTTATTTCCATAGGAGTCTTATACATTTTTGCATTCTCAATATTATACCTTTTAGCTAAAGATTCAATATAAGATTTCTGACTCAAAGTTAAGACATTGTTTTGATTATACATATATTCAATCTCAATACCAATATAATTTTTTACTTTACCAATATCTTTCATTTTAAACCTTTCAGACAATTTAGTTTTTATATCAGCAATAACTTCTACATTTTCACAACAAATTAATAAATCATCCACAAATAAAAGAATATAAACAATTAAGCTGTTCTCTTTTCTAACATATAAACAATAGTCATATTTACTCCTGCGAAAACCAAAATTAATCAAAAAATCATTAAAACATTCATACCATGCCCTGGGGCTTTCTTTTAGACCATACAATGATTTATTTAATTTATAAACTTTATCAGTTCCATTTTCATAACCGATTGGTTGCTTTACATAAACTTCAGATAATACTCTACCATTTAGAAATGCTGTTTCAACATCCATTTGATGAATAGCTAAATTATTTTGACAACAATAAGATAATAGTAGCTTAAGTGTAGGCATTTTAGCAACAGGTGAGTAAGTATCATCAATACAATTAGTTTGCTGAAAACCTCTTACTACTAACCTTGCTTTGTATTCATTTTCACTCTTCCTTTTATACACCCATTTCACATCAATTACCTTTTTTTCCTTGGAGGGTCTGTCAACTAGAGTCCAGGTATTATTTTTTATTAAACTTTCCATCTCACTATTCATTGCTCCTTTCCATTTCATTGCCTCATCACATGTAATCGCCTCCTGAAAATCAATTGGAGCTGACGCATCACAGTAGTTACAGTATATGCAATAATAACCAAATTCTTCATCAAAACGAAGTGGAGGTTTGATTTGTTTTCTTAATCTTCTATTTAGATTCTCATCTTCACTTTCTCCTACATTCTCTTTATCATTTTCTGAGTATTTTAACATATTTCTTTCCTCTTGGTTCCTTTTATCTTCCTTTTCCTTTTCTTTTATTTTATATTCACTATTTTCTTCCTCATCTTTAAAACCACATAATTTAACATCTTCCTCAATTATATCACAATTTCTAGCAATAATAACTCTGTTGTTAATTAACACTCTGTATCCAATATCAGTATAACCAAGCAAAATTCCAGCTTCTGCTTTCTTATCCCATTTAGACCTTCTTCGTTCTTCAGGAATTCTTACAAAAACTCTACTTCCATATAATTTTAGATTTTGCATAGATGGCTTCCTTTTAAAAAATATTTCATACGGGGTTTTCCTCTCAATAGTATTAGTTAAGGTTCTGTTTTTAAGATATGCAGCTGTTTTAGTTGCCTCAGGCCAAAATCTTCTTTCTACCTTTGCTTCTGATAAAAGACATCTACCCATATCCATCAACGTACGATTATATCTCTCTGCTGTTCCATTTAATTGATGAACATATGCTGGACAGGGTTCTATCACTATTCCTTTCTCTTTTGCAAACTGAAAAACTCTTGCATTCATATATTCCTTCCCATTGTCACATCGCAGTTCCTTTATCATTTTCCCTGTCAAGTTCTGTACTTCATTAACATACTGCACCAAGTAATCATATACCTCATCCTTTGATCTGATACAATAAACTTTGACTAATTTGCTGTAGTCATCAATAAAACTCAAAAAAAATTTTTCTCCATTATATCCTGTAGTCTGATGTGGCCCATTTAAATCTGTATGAACAATCTCTAATATCTCTTTTGCTTTTCTTCGATTATTAGCAAATGGTAAATTATGCATTTTATTTTCAATACATATTGCACACTTTAAATATTCATATTCAATCTCTTTAGGTAATCCTTCTAATGATTCATTTTTACACATTAAATCCAATTTTTTAAAGTTAATATGGCCCAGAGTACGATGTAGTTTTTCCTTTACAGTCATATTTGTTTTACTAATATTTGCTTCCAATATTTCTTCACACATGTAACTTTTCATCTTATACAGTCTTTCATCCTTAATTGCAATTGCTATAATCTTTCTATATTCATTGTAAATTTTTGCAAATTTCCCTTTTGAGATGATTGAACAATTATCAGTAATTTTCGAATAACTTAATAAATTTGCTTTCATTTCTTTTACAAAGAAAACATTTTTCAGTGTGACTTCAGATTTTTGTCCATAGACTAAGAAATAAGCTTTTATATTACCAATTTTTGTAGCTTCTAATATTGTTCCGTCAGCAATTTTGACTTTAATAGGTTTGTCCAATATCTCATAAGTATTGAAGTATTTATCAGTGTTAATAATGTGGTCAGTACATCCACTATCTAGTAACCAATTTATTTGACCCTTTGGCTTATCATTCTCTTGCGTTGTGTATGTATTGTTTGCAATACTAATATGATAACTGTTACCTTGACTCCCTTGATTATTATGGTAGTAATTTTTTGAACCTTGTCCTCTGTTATTGTATGAACCACGTCCTCGTCTTGGCAAACTATGTCCTCTATAACTTGGTAAACTATTTCCTCTATAATTTTGTATACTATTTCCTCTATAATTTTGTATACTATTTCCTCTATAATTTGAAAGACCATGTCCTCGACCACGGTTTACATTTTCTGCCTTACAATCTCTTCTTAGGTGACCAGGTTTACCACAACCAAAACAATTATATGATCGGTTAGTATCTGCTTTAAAAACATTTGATGTGTCTTCTGACATTTCACTCATATTTCCTGTACTTTTCAATTTTATTTTGCTTTTTAAATAGTCCACTGTCCTTTCACCCTCTGGTAAGACATCTATTAAATCACCTATGTAGTTGTAACTCACTGGTAGTGCTTTTAACATGTAGTTTAGTTTTTCTGTTTCTGATACCGTTGCACCGGCTTGTTTCAACTCATTTACAGCTTTTTCAAAGTCATCGAAAAATAAAGACACTACAGAATAATTTTTCAATTTGACACTTTCGAGTTTATGTCGACATACTATTTGCAACGCCGTTGATTTCTTTAGGTACATCTCATCAAATTTCTGTATTATTTCGTATGCTGTATTTAATTCACTTATATATTCCAACTGCTTGTTTGTTATAGCACTGTAAATATAGTTTGTTGCTTGTATATCTCTATCGTCCCATTCATCTTTGTCGGTTTCAATTTTCGCTCTCATTACTACATCCTTGCACTTTTTGAACTGTAGAAACTTAATTATCCGTATTTTCCAATTACTGTAATCTGTGCCATCGAAAATTGGAATATTTATATCACTATTTTTTGACGCCATTTTTCTTGTTTCTATCACATTTATTCTTTAAACCATTGTTCTGCTACCATTAAACCACTGTTCTGCTACCATGTTAAAATAATTAGGCCCGTTCATGGTTTTATACTTTTATTCTTTAATCTTAACATTATCACACAAGTAAAACGCAACTATCCTTTCGCCATCTTGATTGGAAGAGAAAGAGATCACAATCAGTGTTGCCAATATAAATGTATATAAATCAACACATGTCATATGACCTTCCCAAACGTGAAAGGAGTACCGAATGATATTGTAAAGGAGAGTATATGAGCATTCCGACGAAAACGGACTGGCAATATTTAAGCTTTTTTCTAAATTTTGATACTTGGTTATATTTGCGCAAACCAAATATGAACCGAATGTAAACATTTTGAAGTTTTTCATGCTTATCGAATTGCTCTTGGGTTAAATCTAGATAATTGGCGTCAGCATAATCTAGTATTGCAAGTAAAAGAGATTGAGCAAGAGCAACCTTGGTGGCAATGGGAAGGAAATTCTTTAATCTTCTTATCGAAGCTACGGATGCAAAATTTTTACAACTTATTTCAATAAGATGAGATAGCCAAGATAGCTCACGATCAAAAACAATTCCAAGATTTCGAACATTCTCACTAAAATCTATTACTACATTGTGAATCATAACTTTGGAAAGGCTAGTCTAGTTTATATTTCTTATCATGCGTGAACTGCCAATAATAATAGTTTTAGTTTTGCTGGGATTCACTTTTAAACCATTCTTATTAGTTCAGTCAAGAATCCTGGCTAGATCATCGTTGATAAACTCAATAGCCTCATTAAGCCTCTCAATCTTAGATTACGTGTAAATTTAGAGATTGTCTGCAAATATGTGGTAGGAAGAAGAAAAATTAGTGATAGAATTTATAAAAATTGAAAATAACAGAGGATATAAAACGCCACCCTGAGGGACACCGGCTGTTAAATTACATTAGGACGAACTAACATCATCAATGTGAAATCGCTGCCGGTGCCCATACAGGTAACTACGGAACCAGTCAGTAGCAATCGGAGATATGTTCAGAGAGTGCAAAGTCGCAAGAAGAACGTCAAAGTCAACGTGATTGAAAGCATTACTGAAATCAAGTAGTGTTAGAACAGTTAGAGTAAACCGTCAGCCATACCATGACGGACGTCGTCTGTAACCTTTACTAATGCAGTGGTAGTACTATGGCCTGAATGGAAACCAGATTAGAGTGAGTTAAAAAGGGAATCAGTATTAAGGAAAATAGTAAGTTGCTGATGTACTAAACGTTCCAGAATTATGGATAAGAATGGGTGAATGAAAATAGGGCAGTAATCAAGTGACGAGTGTTGGACTTCTTAGGCAATGGAAGTATTTGGGCTAGTTTCCAGGAATCAGGGTATATACCAAAAAAAAATAGACGCATTAAAGATATGAGTGAGAACTGGAGTAATAACGTCTAGGACGGGAAGAACATGATGCGACTAATGTGATCACTATAATATATAACTAGATACCAAAATATTGTGTTCACATTAAAATACATTATGTTAATACTGAGGTTTACAGCTTGGTTTAAACAAGATTTGTAATAAAAATATATTGAAGATTGCTAAGTGTGTGTATGCTATTTTTATATGAGGTGTTATAAAGAAGTAAGTATAATGTTGCATTCTGCACTTCTGTACTACCAAGTTAATGTTAATGTTCAAATTAAGAACAACACTCACATTATAGTTTAATATTAGAACATTATTTATTTAATCGAAACTCTTTTTTATCCATGCAGGGGCGGAGAAAGAATACTAACCTCTGCGGCCGGGGTTGGCCTGTCGTAAAAGGCGACAAAATAACCCACCCTAGCTACGTGGTTGGGCCTCAAGCCCGTCTGGATGGCGACCACCTTTGGTCTTAAGTATGCCGCCATAATAACCTTGTATTGTGTTCCTGCATTAGTGACCCAAGTTCCTGTACGCTTATGGGACAGCAGCTTAATAATTAATTAAAGATTACATTAAAGGTAAAAATTAATACAATAATTAAGAAACTCCCCTCCCGCCAACGTAGGCCGCGTCGTCGGCGCCGGAGGGCGGGCAACGATCTCCGACCGCAGTAGAAAGCGGCTGCGGGCGGCCCCTCGGGGGAGGATCCGCCGCCCGCACTATTGCCGTGAGGGAGAAGGCCGCGTGCTGTTCCGCAGCCCCCCTCAACTCCTAGAGTTGTTACAAGAGAGCGCCGGGGGGAAGAAACCCTGACCCCCTGGCACCAGCACTTTAGAAGGGGCCCGCTTTAAGACAAAGCGTGGGCCGGCGCCGGCCCGGGCCACGAGATCGGCAGGCCATATATCCGTGGGCCCGGGCGTACGCGATAGGAGAACAGCGGGGTTTTTAGTGGGTAGTCGGATGGTCGAACATCTTTTCCGGAGTCCCTTATATCCCTCGATCCCCCCGGGCCGGGGGAACCCGTCAAGAGAGGTTTTTCCCCTAGACCGAAAAAAAATAACTGAAAAAGGGTTTAATTTTTTGTTAAATACCCGTGCGAAGCTGGGACGGGCTGCTAGTTAATAATAAAATTTCTATCCATCCTCAAAACGTGGAAGAGATCATCAGAAACTAGTGACAATATTAATAAATTATTGGATGCTTTGAGGTAACTTAATGTATATACTAGAGTAATAATAAATAATTATAAATATACTGGGACAATTCACACAGCGCCATCTAGTCCCAAACTAAGTAGCATAGCACTTGTGTTATGTGTACTAGACGACTGATAAACTACATATACGAAAATCGAAGAAAAAATCGAAACCGTGACCCACGCAAGTATACAAAAGTGCGTTAGGCGCTATGCCACGGAGGCTGTCATAGTAAACTTCGTTGATTTAGAGGAATCTTACCAAGCGATTGATTTACTCTTCGAAACGACAGGCTAAAGTAGCGAAGCGTTAATAGATTTAAGGGGCACACCTAGTGTAACCACCTAGTGTAAAGTTGGAATCGTCTGAGGGGCAGAAGTTCATTTATAAGTTGGCACGCTCCAGGGTCAAAGCGGCACAGGATATTTCCAAGTGCCACTGTGTAAAAGACCCTTTGGGCAGCCTGCTATGCGAGGACCTCGCGGTGAAGGAGAGATGGCGCTCGTATTTCCACGAGCTGTTAAACACGCAGCACAAAGAGGTGCAGCCACCTGATCTTCCTCCAAATCAAGGACTAGTGCAACTGGTAACGTCTGCAGAGGTCCAGAATTGTCTTCGCCACATGAAGAATCGGAAAGCTGTTGGATACGATGGAGTCCCCATCGAAGTCTGGAAGGCGATGGGCTGTGATAGTGTGGGCATCTTAACCGACCTCTTTAACCGGACACTCAATAGAGACTGAGTATCATTACTCCAGTCTTCAAAGGCAAGGGGTCGGTGCAGGAGTGCGGTAATTATCGAGGGAATAAGGTCATGTCCCACACCATGAAGCTCCTCGAGAGGGTTATCGACTTCCAGATTCGGCAGGAGTGCACTGTCTCGGGATGTCAGTTTGGGTTTCGCCCTAGTCATGGGACCATGGATCCTGTTTTTGCCCTAAGGACTGTCGCGGAGAAATAAAGGACGAAGAATACGCCTCTGCATTGTCTGTCTCTTGACTTGCATAAGGCCTTCGACTGTATTCCTAGCGCGATATTTGGTGGGCATTGCGATCTAAAAGGGTTCCAGAGGTCTATATTGACATCATTCAAGACATGTACCGTTACTCCGATTCCGTAGTTCGGACCGCTGTTGGCGACAAAAAACTTTTCCCCATCACCGTCGGTGTGCACCAAGGATCCGTCCTTAGTCCGTTTTTGTTCAGCGTAGTATTAGACATACTATCAGACAACACCTGAAATTCACATGAGCAGCCCCCGTGGCTGCTCATGTATGCTGATGATATCGCGCTGGCAGATGATATCGCGCTGGACAGGGGTAGGCTGTTGCGACGTGTGAAGGCGTGGAAGGAGTCGCTTGAGAACAGTGGTCTGAAGCTTAATGTGGTGAAGACCGAGTACTTGGCCTGTAACTCCACATATCCCACACCCGTACGCATTGGCGGCGATACGGTCGAGCGCACGGACCAAGTGAAATACCTGGGATCTGTATTTCATGCGTCTGGTGACATCGACTGCAACATCAAGGCACGCATTGCTGCCCCGTGGGCCAAATGGCGTGAGGTAACTGATATAATTTGTGACCCCAAGATGCCGGTAAAGTTGACGGGACAGGTCTATAAGACCATCATTAGGCCTGTCCTTTTATACGGTTGTGAAACGTGGCCGGTGTTAGAGCGATACAAGCAAAAACTGCCTGTCACGGAAATGAATATGCTGCGGTGAATGTGTGGAGTGACGCGGAAGGACCGCGTTAGGATCTCCTGCATTCGCGGCAGTCTTCATGTCCGTGACATTGCGGATAAATTACAAGAGTGTCTGCATCGTTGGTACGGCCACGTTTTACGGCAACCGGATGTTTTCGTGGGAAACAAATGTCTGGCCATGCCTCCTCCGCGAGGCCTCGGCAGGAGGGGTAGACCCAAAAAGTGCTGGCTTGACGTCGTAAAGGGTGATATGCGTGCCAATGGGCTCACCACCAGGGATGCTGAAGACCGTGCGAAGTGGAGTAGAAAAAGTCGGAAAGCGGACCCCGAGCACCGAAACGGAAGTTTAGGCTACAACCGAGATACTACGCTTAGATGATGATGATGATGACCTAGTGTAACCGCCTAAAAATAAGGTGATTTTTGGGAATTTTTTAAGAAAACCACAGCATGAAATGCTTACAAATTTTGAGACATACATAATTAATGAATATGCACAAAAAATTTCAAAATAAATTATTTTTAGCGAGTTATTAGCATTTCCCACGTTACTAAAAATAGGTCCTCCACTGCTGCAGTGATTGCGGTCTTCACCGTAGCTGAAAACAAAGAATTAAAAAAAATATAAATTTATAAGGTATTTCCTGTACAAAAATAATTGAAATTTAACAAAATGGCAGACTTTGAAAAAAATGTTGAATTTTGCTCAAACATTTTTCATACAATCGAAAAACTGGAGAGTCATTGTACAGAGAAACATACAAAATAAGCAGAAAAAAATCAAAGCGATCGGATGATTGGTCTTCGAGTTACCTATGCAGCCAATTTGTAAAATGTAGTTTTGAGAAAAACGCGTTTAAAGATAAAATGATTGATTTTGTTGTTTTCAATAGATCAAAATCATTCATCAATCATATGATGATGAATCAATTATATAAGTCACCTTCATTTTCTTTATATTGCGCTTACTGGGTGGTTGAAGCTCTTCTTCGTAAAAGTATTATAATGAGTTACGATGGTCACAGGGCCCTAACAATAATTCTGGTTGCCCCTGTAGTAAAGGTAACTTTCTAATACCTGAGTGGCTATATTTTAGAAGGCTGTAATTCAAAAAATATTTCATACATTTATTTAAAATTTTAGTATGTTATTTTTAAAGACTATCTAAATATGCAAAAAAAATTAGATTTTTCCGAAATTCCACACTAGGTGTGCCCCTTACGGATTAGTAGTACGCTCATTGTCGTCGTGACTGAAAGCGTCATGTGAAATACATGTTATCTTCATGAAAATTTAAAGCCATAAATTTTATGTTAAATAACAATATAAAGTATAGAGGATATTTATTACTTTTACATAAAATTATAACTACTGACGGTACATATTATGTTTTGTTTATAACTGTGATATTAGATGATCGTATCTGTGGGTTTGAGCTCCACTTGTAGAAAATCTGCAAGTCATTCCAGTCTGAGTGTATACATCATACACACTTTTGATAAAATTTAAAACTTATACACATTTATCTTTCCTTTAAAAGGACTCTTTTAAAATTTTAATTTCAGATTCGAACACACACAGACATGGATATGTTCTAATTATGCATGTTATCGAGTCTACCAACATGCCACAAATAATACATATACTTCGTACAGTCGCTGTACTTTGCTTTGCTCAGACCCTCCTATATGGCCATATCCAACTGGCCACACTTCTTATAGCAAAACGTTTGTACTGTTATCAACTAACAAATTAGAATACAAAATTCAGTCTGTGCCTTCAGAAGAAGATCAGCAGTATTTGGCAGAAGCTTTTAAACTTTTTATTGGAGATTTAGCTAGATTAGAAAAGACATTAAGTGTCAGAGTACACACCCCAGAAGATATTATGAAAATGTATATTAAAATTGATGTGACTTCTGATATTGATCCTAGGCTTAGGTTAAATACAGAAGAAGCTTATGAACTTAATATTAATACTACAGATAAAGTTAATATACATCGAGTTTCTAGGTCATTTTGTGGTGTCAGACATGCTTTGGAAACACTGAGTCAGTTGATCATGTTAGACACTTCTGGTCATCTTATAACTTTATCAAATGTATTTATAAAAGATGCGCCAAGCTTCAGATATAGGGGACTGATGATAGATACTGTTAATGATTACGTTTCCATGCACAATTTGATGAAAACTATAGATTTGATGGCATCTTGTAAATTGAATACATTTCATTGGAGAATTCCAGCTGTTGAATTGCAACTGTCACGAAACTTATCTAAATTTCTTGAAAGATCAGGTTATGGACGAAGTATATTATATACTAAAGTTGATATAGAATCAATAGTGAGAAGAGCTGGTGTAAGAGGTATAAGGGTTTTAATAGAAGCAGCTACTAGATCAGTAGGTAAACCCTGGTATTTGTCAACAACATGCCCAGTCAATAACGTATCACTTGATAATATTTTTGATACATTACAAGATGGGTATGCAGAAGTTATAAATTTGACAAATGTTAGTGATGTTTTTCATCTCAGTGATGAATTAATGTCTATGTCTAATTGTTATGATCCTAGAAATAAATTAGATTTACTAGACAAAGCAATATTTGCGTTAAAATTAGCGAATAGAGGATTTATGCCAAAATTAACAGTTGTGTGGTACACACCGCATTTAAAAGATATGAAAGAAATTACCATGGATAGTCTGAGTATACAATTGGCTGATTTGCATTCTGGGTTTGTTGAAGAATCTTCAAGCAACTTTAGAGATTCATTCCAATAACTGGGACTTGTCTTGTGAATTGGAGAAAAACAGATGCAAATGGTATCGGTAAGTCCATATACAATCTTCTCCACTTGATAAATATAATTGACACAATCTGTTTGATATTTATTGTATAATTTCAGCAAACATTTCTTAGCTGTAAGCTTTAGGTATACTCTTCTTTTGAATCCATCCATGTCTTTCTTCTCAAAACATTGGAACGCGGGATACTCAGCAGTGGGATGTTATGGACTGATATTATATTTACTTTCATCGTGGTTTACTCTATTAGTTAGGTCGCAAGCAGTCATAGAATCAAAAGAGTGGTGTACCATTCCATTATCTTTTTAGGTTAAGAGGACCAAAGTGTTGTCACCCCTGTTAAAACCAAATCACGTTACATCTGCTCTTTTTTGTAAAAAGAAAAAAAATTATGTTATACAAAAGGGTATGGATGGAAAAAGGGGATTTCTAGGGGAAAGCCAGATCCTTTTGTTGTTGAAGATGAAATTCTTTTTGGACTCATTACCACTTATAAAAAATGTGCAGTGAAGTATCACAAAACTCCCGTGCAACGCGCTGGTACTCTCTTTTCACAAGGGATGTCGCTGACATATCCAGTAAAACCACCCGCTAGCTACCGGCTGTTCCAGGAGACGGTTCTCAAGAATGTTCATGTTGCGTACTCTCCGTATTTGGAATGAATTTTCGACTAAAGGTTTTCTATTGCAATACGATATGAGATTATTCAAAAAAGTCAATTTGTAATTCCTTAGAGGCCGGAAGCGCGATGACAATGCCTTTGGTGTTACAAAAGTCCATAGGCGACGGTAACCACTCGCTGTCGGGTGGGCTGTTTATCTGTCTACTGAACTCCAGCTATAGAAAGCTATTCGGTGTTCTTTTGAACAACTGGATTATGACAGGAGACGTGACATGAGTGTGACCTGCCGGCCTGCCAGCCTGAGTCCCCAGTGAGGCCAGAGCATATCATTCGGACATTATAGTTTTTTATCTAATATTAATATATTCAGAAAATCTGAAACGCCGCAAATATTCGTCCGTTGGCAGTGGATTCATATTTGCAGCTTTTGGTGTTGATACTCTGGGGCCGTGGGGTTCATAAGATTTATTTATCAAGACCTATCAAGATGGTTGATAGAATTCTCACGGGATCAAAAAGCTGGCTTGTACTTAGGGCAAAGTGTTGTTATCCAACGCAATAATGCAGCCAGGGTTTTGGGAACGTTTCCCACTGAAAGCGATCTGGAATCCGTATATTGTATTACAGTGTAAACTCTATATAACGACACTCAACGGACTGTACATTTTTCAGCGTTATAGAGAGTGATCGTTAAATGAAGAGAGATATTAATATTATTTTACTATTCTATAATAATATGTATGAATTTACAAATGTAGTACATATTTTACACACGAACATTATTATTAATACAAATAACAACACTTATTGCGTATAGGCTGTTATCTTCGTCTGATGTTATCTGCTGCTCCAATATTTTAATTGAATTTTCTTATGTATTTTATTCATATCTTGAGATCCTGCCGGATCGACTTGATTGTATAAAAAGTAATTTTCTAATAGTTTCGCTAATTGCTTGATTGATGCTTGGTGGAGGGACAAGATCGCCTGTTTCATCTTCATCCACTTGTTTATCCACTTGTATTTATAATTTTCCTGCTTATTTGATATTTCAATTATTGACTTGGTTAAAAATAATTATACTCAGAGTATAATAAGTGCATTAAATCATCAGATAATTATTTTTAACGTCCCACTTCACACATTCAAGGCTTAACTTTATCGACAGTTGTTTTTTTATAAAGCTACGTTTTATGATTAATAGCCGTGAAAACCTAAGTTTTTGTATAATCAACGAATCCTTTGTTCAATAACAACTAATAGATCAGCTATTTATTCATGTGCATTTCATTTGAATAATGATGAACCTGCATGAATAGCGTGTGATGGGCTAGTGGTTAACTTTACACAAAGCACAGGACCCATGTTCGGTTAATTTTTTTTTGCTATGTGACAGCAGATAGGCTGTCGGCCCGCTTAGAATTCAGCACTTACCGTCGCCTATGGTTGTTTGCAATACCAGTGGCATCGCGAACATGCTGCTGTCCCACAAGAGTACAGGAACTTGGTTCACTAATGCCGGAACACAACACAAGGTTATTATGGCGGCATACTTAAGACCAAAGGTAGTCGCCATCCAGACGGGCTTGTTGCCCTACCACGTAGCTAGGGTGGGTTGTTTTGTCGCCTTTTACGACAGGGCGACCCCGGCCGCAGAGGTTAGTATTCTTTCTCCGGCCCTGCACGGATAATGTACTACTTCTGTAATACTTCTTCCTGCCCTTATCCCAAACTATGTGGGGTCGGCACAACATGTTCTTTCCTTCTACTCTCCTCTATTAGTCGTCCTCTCATCATTCACTTTTTTGCCGTATCATCATTTACACAATCCATCCATCGTTTCTTTGGTCTACCCCTCCTTTTGTATCTTTCCAAATAGTATAGTACATACAATTATATTATTATTATTTGATTATAAAAAATAAAAATTTCTTTATTGACATATCTTTTTACATAATTATAAACTTATTCTAGCACCAACACCTAAACCAGGCATGGCCTGTGCCTTAGGTATTAGTTCCTTTCAGTGACTTCAACATTATTGTTGCGTACTTAGCACAATCAATTTACCGCGAATATTTCCTAGTATCGAGTTGATCGTATCTAAGCAAATGCATTGCCACCCCTATTCTACGACGACGCTGCCATCTCTCGATTCGTACTTTAAAAACATACGCTGCGGACGCGTCGCGTCGATTTCCGTTGTTCTATTCCAATATTTCAATAAATTAACTAGCGCAATCGAAAGTAGTTCGTGCCAGTGCCTCCTATAGCCATAATCGAAGAGCTCCAGCAGCACGAAGACACGAGGTAAGTGGTAGTGCATTTGTGTTGCTGTAATTCTACTCCCGATACCGAACAGTTAAAAAAAATTATAAATTTTTACAATTACCTTCTTATATAAAATTAAATGAGTAAGACACGATCGATATGGTTTGGTTACATAAAGTGAGGACTTAAGCAAATAATTTTTTTTTATGTACAATTAACATTTTGTAATTTTGAAGTGTTCATTAAACAAAGATTTCCTTTAATATTTGATATTATATATTACTATATAATATGATATATTATACCCCATTCATATTATAATATTATACAAAAGTAAATTAATAATAGTTATAAATTGAAACAATGGCGAATATATGAATCCAGATTTTTTTGATTCAAAAATTTCATATTTCTCTTATGTTCTCAACATCTTCGAGATATTCATTTAGCCAAGCGTTATCATATTTAGGCGACTAACCTAAAAGTCATGGGTTTCATTCTCACAAAAGCATGCGCCGTTTTGACAGCTTTTCTCGTTTAATATGCATGTAATACCACAAAATTATTATTTCAGGCCAACACGGCCCAGGCTCATTTGTTAACATTAAATAGTTAATAATTCAGTTAAAAATACTTTATATAGATTACTTTGTATTTAAATATACTTTTTTTTAATATTTTGTGAAAACACACAACGCCATCTAGTCCCAAACTAAGTAGCATAGCACTAGTGTTATGGGTACTAGACAACTATATAAATACATATTATTCCTAAACACCCAGACGTGAGACGGGAATCGAACCCGTGACCTCCGCAAGCGTACCGAAGTGCGTTAGTCGTTACGCCACAGAGATCGTCAAACTAATTACTAAGTTATTGTAGTGTGCACATGAGTATGTGACAGCCATTATTAAAAATGGTCCATTTTTATCTATTCGATAGATAACTCGTAATAAGTATATCGCTTTTTTATCACGGTTATTATGGCGGCATACTTATGACCAAAGGTGGTCGCCATCCAGACGGGTTTGGGGCCTTACAACGTAGATAGGGTGGGTTGTTTTGTCGCCGTTTACGACAGGCCTACCCCGGCCGTCGAGGTCAGTATTCATTCCCCGCCTCTGCACGGATAAAAACGTTTATCTTATAAATTCAAAGTTAGATACAAATACTTTAATTGTAGTATATTTTGTCTATGGATATACAGCATAGCATGCTGTAAGCTGCACATAGATATGTATGAGTTTTACTACGCACAACACTACCAAGAAGCCTTCTGTAGAAGAACTCAGTCTCAACAACAAAAACCCCTGCAGCTTAAAATACCATGTTTGCAGATCATCAAAAATTGATCACGTGACACTCCATAAAGCTTTGAGTGACGATGGGTTTTTTGCGGATAGCCTTAGTTAGCCAGTTAGGTCGCTGGGTCAGAGTATAGAACCACATATAGGCATGTCAGCTTCCCCCCAGAGTCACGCGACACTGATGACATGTACTTTTTCTCAGACAAAAGAAGGATCTCATGATTTGACGGATGATAAGGTATCATAGAACATAATTTTTCTCATTGACGTAATATGTTTATTGTTACTTTAAGCACATTTCAAGTAATGTACTCATGGAAACCCTGGGAAAACAAAACATTTAAGACTGAGGGTGGAGAAGCTATTCTTTGGACTTCCATGGTTGACTATAGTAAGTATTTTAGTACGTATATATTTTGTTTGTGTGTCACTACTTAAGTTTCATTTTAGTTGAAACTAAACTCTGAAGAGTAATACAAATTATTTTATATTGTTTAGATAATCTTCTGTGGCCACGTTCAGCAGCTGTAGCTGAAAGGCTCTGGTCGGATTCCGTTATCAATGTGACAGCAGACAGTTCAGTTTACGCCAGACTTTATAGTTATCTGTGAGTAACCATTTTATTTTAAAAGGTTCTTAAATATGTGTAATCTAATCTAAGGTATAAAGAATAAGGTTTTAGAGAGAGAAAAAAAAAACTAATAGATCCGCTGTCATTTTTACTATAATGCTGATGAAATCTGTAGTCAAACTTATTGAAGTCTTATCACCAAAGAATTCACTTTTAGTGAGAAATATACATAATAGTAAAATTAATAGCCCGGGGTACTGGATTCAGTATTTCTAACACGAATATTTGATAGATACTATTGTATAGTTAACGTAAGAGTTTTTTGAGTGAAATCAGGTACCGCTCAGTGAGTGTATTCCAAACTAAAAATCGTTAGCACGAATACTCGATGTGTTACTATAGTTATCGAATAGATTTGCCACTATCGTATAGTTTATTCGATAGGATTACGCGACGAAAACGCGAATGATTCTTGCTAGGAGCACTGAACTGTATTTTTAATACAGATTTCGTGATATAAGTGCATAATATCACATCGCAATTCCACGGACGAACTCCGTTTTTACTCTTGTAATTTTTATTTAATTCCCATTTCGCACCTAAAAAGGGTTAACTTGGCGGAGTACGAGTACCTATATTGATAAATAATAAAGTTTCGGATATATTCCGCTTAAATATATGTATACAAATGATAAAGTATAAATGATTTTATGGCTTGATAAATTGCATAATATTGAATTATTCTATTAAATGATTCCAAGATCGTAAAGAATAGAAGCTTTACTTTTTTATTTTGGAATTAGTAATCCATTTTACCACAGAGTAAGAACTCGTGGCTGCCAGACCTTCGTTATTTTATAAATTTTGAAAGTTTCTTAGAGCATGTCCCTAGCACAGGTAACAACGGTGGCTCACAATGAAAATTATTATATAAATAAGTGAAAAGATTATGGTGGCTTTGGAAGGTAACAGGTAACAAAGGTGTATAACATACTAGCAAAAATTCGTTAAATTAAAAAAACCATTTTTTTATTATTTTCATCTGAGTAGTGAAAACGATCTAGCCCATTGCCAGACAATTAGTATGGTGGTAACCCCCGCCAGTGTGTAACCTCAGAGGGCAATGGAGAGGGCTATGCTCGGAGTTTCCCTGCGAGATCGAATCAGAAATGAGGAGATTCGCAGGAGAACCAAAGTCACCGACATAGCCCGGATGATTGCAAAATTTAAGTGGCAGTGGGCTGGATACATAGCGCGAAGGACAGATGGCCGTTGGGCAGAAAAGTCCTCGAATGGTGACCGCGTGCTGGAAGACGCAATATTGGTAGGCCCCCCACAAGATGGACCGATGATCTGGTCAAGATCGCCGGAATAGGTTGGATGAGGGCAGCTCAGGACCGATCGTCGTGGAGATCTTTGGGGTAGGCCTTTGTCCAGCTATGGGCGTCTTCTGGCTGAAATGATGATGATGATGAACCCCCGCCAGATTCCCTTAAATGTCAATGAAATGTAATTGCACTTTCGTTATAGTATAAAAGCTAATTTTTAGATATATTTTTACTATTATTTTAAAAATGGGTTTCCCCAATTGCCAGACAATTTTGATGGTTCCAACCCTTAGCCAGACTAATTTCAATCTGCGAACGCCTGGCAGTCAGTCACTCGTCAGTAGGTGCGAGTGAGATAGCGAGCTAGGTCTTTCGCGTATTTTACTGCTCATCCCTCGATACCTCAGGTTTTATAAATTAACGAAGGTCTAGCGGCCACGGGCACGCATGGCTTCTTGCACATATGCGTAGGAACGTCAACAGTTATCGTATATTACTTAAAAATACCTCTATTAATAATCCACTCACTAAAAGCAAAAAAATAAGATTTTTTTTGTGATTTCTCAGATCAAGGCTCATTCATCGGGGAGTGATTGTGCAACCTCTTTGGCTACAAGAGTGTGTCTATAATCGCAAAGAGTGTTTATTTAAAATAAAATATTAACTTTATTGATATTTTTTATTCCCTAATTTGCATCAGTTAAACAATTTATCCGTGCAGGGGCGGAGAAAGATTACTAACATCCAGACGGGCTTGGGGGCCTACCACGTAGCCAGGGTTGTTTTGTCGCCTTCTACGACAGACCGACGCCTGCCGCAGGGGTTAGTATTCGTACTCTGGCCCTGCACGAAGTAAATATAACATGTACATGTTGCAATGAAAAATAAAAAACTAATGAAACAACAAAAATGTGTGCCGTATAAAAGGACTTAGCAGATGTCGGTTAATACTGACCAATATTCTTTTGTTAAACTCAAAAGTTACCGGCTGACCCGGCAAACGTTGTTCTCCGAGGTTGAATTTATCTTTATGCCGAATGTCATCAAAATTGGTTCAGCGGCTTAAGCGTGAAAACTTAGACAGCAGACAGAGTAACTTTCACATTTTTAATATTTGTATGTATTTATATACAGCAACGTAACAAAAAAATGTTTGTCTGAAGAAGTAACTTTTAGTACTAATTTTTTTTTTTAATAATAATGTATAAGAAAAATTTGTGAAGCAGCTGATTTATGTAGATAATAAAATATTACTAAAATATCAGCGTATACGTAGATTTTTGGATTTTGCATTTTTAATTTTTCACTTCTGAAGTATTTCTCATCGCATTCTCCCTATGGTCTTTGACACAAAGATTCTTCAGGTTGTCGTATTACACACATTAAGGATGTATTGGCTTTCAGCTGAAGTTTTATCTCCAAGCTATAAATTCGTATTTAAAAAAAAGCATCATACAATTCCGATGAAGTAAGCGGCATATTGGCGGTGCCCATGGTGTTGCAAACGTTATAGGTAACGGTAACTGCGTGCTAATTAAATAAATAGTCTGTTTGTGGACTATTCCATAGCAATAAAAATCAAAGATTCAGAAAATTTGTGAGCATAACAATAATTATTAAGGACAGTTCATTTCTTTGGAGTTGCAGGAACTAGGTCATGCGAAAATGCATTACGTAAGCCTTTGTACTCGTAATAAAGTTACTATCCCTTTTAAGGGTGACTTCTTTGATTTATCAACGCTATTTGGCATTTTAATTCCATTTTGTAGAATACATAGCTTAAAATTCACAAACCCAGAAAGAGTTTGAATTTAACCCGAAAAGTGATCGAAATTCAACTAATTTTTTTTATTGCTGAAGGACAGCAGACAGGCTGATGGTCCGCTTAGAATTTAGCAGTTACTGTCGCCTATAAGTGTTTGCAGCGCCAGTGGCATTGTGAACACGCTGCTTCCCCATAAGGGTACAGGCACTTGGGTCACTAATGCCGGAACACAACACTAAGTTATTATGGCGGCATACTTAAGACCAAAGCTGGTAGCCATCCAGTCGGGCTTGGGGTACGTAGAAAGTACCTCTACGTAGAAAGTTCATTGGCTAATAAATGTTTTCATACTTTCTAGTAACCATAACACAAGTGTTCTACTGCTTACTTTGAGACTAGATGGAGCTGTGTGAATTATAACAGTATATTTATTAAAAAAAAACACAAAAATCGGGTTAATCTTTATTAAATATTAAAGACTTCTTTGACCATTTCCTTCGAATTAGTATAAGTTCCAACCACACATAAAAGCAACCCGAATATTAGTATCAAGATGAATTTCCATAACCTCCATCGCATGAAGCCAAGGCCAGGGTCTACCCAGTCCAAATTCAACTCAATGAAAGCAGGAAAAATGAAACCCATGTTCGAAATGCAGAAGGAACCAAGCTGTGGAGAATATCAACAAATCACAACTTAGAGGAACTTTGTTTTTTCAAGGATTTTACAACCTTATTTGTCGATGAACGCTAGTGAATGAAGCTTGGAACTAAGGAAGCTTTTACCTCCAATATCGTGTATCATACTGATAAATGAACAAATAAATTAATGATGTTTCTTTCTAGAGATAACCCCAGATGACAGACGGACCGCAACAGTAAACACAAAATTTGATTCATCTTCAGTCACCTTATAGTCTAAGATCCGGTATTAGAAAAATATACCCTCATCTGTTAATTAGATGAAACAATTTTTTGTAGGTCATCAATATTATGAATTTACGAAAACAACCTCTGCCACCATAAGTCTGCTGCAATTAATAATAATTAACAATGAGCTCCCAGCGCCACCGTAAATTTTTATTTTTATTAGTTATCTTTGGCTGCATCAGCTTTTTATAAGATTATGTTTAGAATTCCACGCCGTTTATTATTGCACTCGGATTTTTTAATTAACATGTGAGGGAAGTAAGCTACATTATCTACCTTTCCTCACCTGGCTGCAGGTAAGTATAGCAATCATAGCGATGGGTGCCAACCTTATGCCTTGATCACACGTACCGAGCAAACGGGCGAGACAGTGCTCTCGGCTGAGTACTCGGGAGGGTGGACACTCGGCCTAGTAAGTAGAACGGAAGCCGAGCTACTGACTCGCCACTTCGTTCGGCCGAGCACTCCACCGAGCGCTCGGCGCTATGTTTATACGCACCGAGTACTCGGCCGAGAGCACTGTCTCGCCCGTTTGCTCGGTACGTGTGATCAAGGCATTAGTAGGGTACATAATATAAAATACTTACGATTTTAGCTTACTACATGTAATTAACATGAGAAGGTAAAAATGATAAATAAATTATTTGTTAATTAATTATTATTAAATTGCAGCAGACTTATGGTGGCAGAGGTTGTTTTAATAAATTCATCATAGGCTGATATCAGCCTATAAAAAATTGTTTTATCTAATTAACAGATGAGGATATATTTTCTAGTCCCGGATCTTAGACTATTACGTCTTTATACTTATATTTATTTATTACTATTTATCTATGCTACGTTTACGATTCCCATCACGAGTCTAGTTAGTCATATATATACAAAAAAAAGTTGTGTACAAATTACATCTCGTAGCCAAACACAAGCGCTCTGCTTCAACACTAGATGCCGTTGTATCAATTGTAACAGTACACTATTACTGTGGTAAAATTAGATCTTTGCGGGAGTGGATACCTGACCTTCATGAGAAGGAAGTAAAATATTTTGTTACTTATCAGTTAGGAGAAGGTCTTATATGATCGACGAGGTCACCACATATTCCCTCTAGCCCACTGGTCGGCAACCTTGCCATTCAAAAGAGCCAAATATAGATAATACATAATTTTTTTTTTAATGGTGACAATGATTTTGGCACTGATTTGCCAAGGTCTAAGTATGAAAAGCCAGGTGATGATGGTAAATATCAACTTAATAAAAAACTATTTAATTAATTAAAATGATAAAATAATTTAAGCAATAAATAATTTTGACTTGTGAATGACAATGTACGTCAAATCGGACGAGTAATACTTTTTGTCATAATATCGAAAAGCATTTATATAAGACTCCTTTGTAAAATATAATTATCATACATTAAGGTTACACTACACCCCTATGGGATAGAAGCGTGTTCGCGATGCTCCTAGTGTTGCAAACTTTCATAGTCAACGGTAACTGCTTACTAATAAGTGAGCCGTCAGTCTGCCTGCTGTTCCTCAGCAGTAAAAAATATTTATTCCGTGCCAAGACAAAACATTTAACGGAAGAGCCGTAGCCGATGAGTCAACGAGTGGTTTGCCGACCCCTGCTCTAGCAGAAAGCTAATGGACTAATAAATTTCTTAAATATCATCGTGTCAAAGAAAACCTTTAATAATGATCACTATTAAATCATGAATGATGATGGTGGTGATGATAAGAATAAATCTGATAACTCACCACGCCAATAAATTTGGAGACATTGGGAAAAACAAATGCTATTAACGTGATAGCGATCACGTGGATCGCCCTATACACCCTCTCCCAGAACCAGTATTTCGCTGGCGAATGGTTCCGCTTTAGGTAATGCCACCCAAGGTCGAAGGGCACCCAAAAATTTAGCGCAAAAGTCACGTATACCATCAAAGCCATGAATACCTTTAATACGATTGGGAAGCTGAAAAATAAAGTAATGCTTTTCGAAGTCTACCTGACCAGCATCTGGTGTATACTATTAAACAACAAGGTCTTGGTGAAGAGGTTTTCCATGGCTAGGGGGAGGGAATGCCTGCTCCAATAACCCCACAAAATAAGCTCAAATTACGTCCGTTCCCTAATGGCCAGGATTTACTTCACTTCGTCGAGAGGTCGCATCACGTACCAAAGTTAGCAACAGAGCTAAGAGTACTAGAAGATTATTTTGAATACTCAGACCTAGGACGGAAATCAAATTGATGACCTCCACAGGCGTTCAAAGTTGTGAAAGCCGTTCGCAATGAAAATATACAACAAGATCCTTTTCTCCCTTCCTTACCCATAGTAACAATCTAGCTATATTAGATTAGGTACGCCTTCAGATTGACATCAGGTAAAAAAATTTGGGCTTGGTACAATAACCAGCACTTCTACAAGAGGTACTTATATATAAAATTGACGTAAATGTTGGATGAAAACTTACGGTTCCCAAGGAAAATTGACAGTAACCGGTGACTTCGAGAGCTCCCCGAAACCCCAGTACCCAAAGAAACCGACAACCATCACTAGTATCACCACCACACTCATACCTGAAAAATGAACATACATTTGTGATAGTAAAGAGATATGCCTGCAAGTTCGTTTATATCCGTATGTAGTTTTAATCCGTGCAGGGGCGGAGAAAGAATACTAACCCCTGCGGCCGGGGTCGGCCTGTCGTAAAAGGTGACAAAATAACCCATCCTAGCTACGTGGTAGGGCCTCAAGCCCGCCTGGATGGCGACCACCTTTGGTCTTAAGTATGCCGCCATAATAACCTGTGTTGTACAGGCGTACATAGGCGATGGTAACTGCTAAATTCTAAGCGGGCCGTCAGCCTGTCTTTTGTCTTACAGCAATTAAAAAAAGTTCAATCTCTATTGAAACTATTATTTTATGATTTGCGAGTACTTTTTGTGCTGAATTCAGTACCCCTAACACATTTATTAGAAACATTTTTCTAATATCGTAATGTTAACGTAATAGTTAAAAATATTCGTCAATTTTTGTATAAGTATGTGAACAAACTTGAGTGTTTTTAAAACAAAAAAAACCTTTTAAAAAAACGTGTGTGTCTCGGGACGCCCAACAGAAGTGATAACATAAACTAATCTAAGTTGAACTATTTAATATTGAAATTGTTTAACTTGAGAAAAACTTAGGTTATTACTTAAATTTTATGTAAATTAATATGATAATGTAAGGAAAGGTTAGAGTGAGAGAAGAGGAGCTGTCTACCGCTGCCGTATGCGTGAGAGAAAGGGAAGCCAGACAGACTATTGCCGTAACACGTTACGTAACGAAGCAGTTTACCCTCCCATAAGAAGTTATCACTTCAAAATCGGCAGCAGGAATACTCGACGTGTAACTATAGTTATCGAATAGTTTAGCTACACGAATGTTATTATATTTAAATCGGTAGGAAGAATATTTTTTGACGTTCTTTATTGTATAGTATACTAGATACGATTACGTGACGAAAACGTTAGTAATTCAGTTACATGTTGAAACACGTGCGATTTAAGTTGCAACTTTGTATAAGAACTTATTTTGCGCACTGATTGATCCTAATCAGTGTTAAATCGCAAAGTAATAATCAAATTTCGATCGACAAGCCGATCCCAGCCGCAGGGATTCTTACTCCGTCCCTGCACGGAAAAAGCGGTTGTATAAAAGTCTGGAAGGTTTTATATAATAATGTAATGTACCCCCGGCTACAACAAGCGGCATTTTCCTAGGGTTGGTCATGGTGTTCTCAATGGCCAATGTGGCGCCAATGCCCTCCATGCTGAACACACACACACCTATAAACTCGATGAGACCGGTGCTAGTTTTGAAAGCCGGCATTTCGAGTGGCGACACCTTAGCATTACTCGCACCGTAATATATTGTTGCAAATGCGACGATCGCTGAAATCAAAATTAAAGAAAACATTACCGGTTTATAAGAGATTTATTTATATGACCTATCCTTAGTAAATGATAAATAATTATCCATTTCCCTATATCTTGTGAGGATAGAAGATCATATGACTATGTGGTTGAGCGGGAAATTATAGGATTTCTCACCCGCCATTGGGACCCCAGGTACTGGTTCGTATCGGAAGCGGGCACTACGGGATCTTGCTCCCCTTTTTTATTTGGTCAAGGCCGAGGGTACCGGTTGCCTCTACGCGTGGTTCGAAGTGGACTGTGGCGCAAGGGGCCAATTGCCGCGAGAGCTGGGCCGCGCTCCTCGCCAGCAGCATGGTATCCGTCCCTTTTATAGCGGATGTGTTGGTAAGGGATGGATAATATAGTAAGCGGGGCGTAGGAGTGGTGCGGAAGCGGGAGCGGATAGCGGAAGCGGTAAGAGCGGAAAGGAGAAGACCGGTGCATGCTAACGCCCGGCGCATACACTATGTATATATCTTCTGTAGAAAACAAAATAAGCATTATTCTTATTCTATAACATTATTCTTCATGTTCCGTTCGGTAAAAAGAATGAAGGCATTGACAGGCCTGTATAAATATTTCAAGAAAGGGATTTGTGTCAAGCATTGGGAGATACCTATGTCCTTCAGTGGACGTTAATAGTAATACAAGAGGATAGACTTAGCAGAAAAGGTAAATATCCTGTAAAAGTTATGCCATGGTCACAGATTGTCAAGAAGAAAGCTCTCCGCCTAGCTAGTAGTAGGGACCCAAGTGGTAGAATTTCGTCATAGGTTATGAGCAAACCAATGGTCTCACTAAGACCGTACAAAATAGAAGAGAGAATAAAGAAGACAGACCGGATAGGTTGGATTCCCTACATAGTGGTTTGTGCATGAAAAATATATGATATACTTACTAATAAATATGTCTGCAACAATGGAAAATGGTGCCAAATACTTCAAACTGGTGATCATACAGATTAGTATGCATGGCAACATCAAGGATATGACGTAAACCCTCATTGGCGGATCGCCTTCGTTGTTAATAGTCTCAGTTCCCTCCACCAACTGCTTGATAGTTCTGGCAATCACCACCTGGTAGACACAGCACGATCCAAACAGGTCTATCATTATTGTTGCATCTACAATGTACCTAGAAGTATATTATTAGTTAATAGCTACATCACATTGGAAGGTTAGCCTAGAGGTCACTGTTTCGAATCCCACGATGGCATGTACTAATTAGGCAGTTTTTAGACAGGAAAAACTCTCATAGTTACTGCACATGTCATCAGTGCACAATGGCCGTAGACCTATCCAAATTTGTGCCACAAATCCCGGTACCATGTTATTGGTCCATCGGGCTGGGGGGCGTCTCATGCTACATTTGCCTAGACTCGGTCTCCAGGATACGTTTGCTCCAACGTCCATCGGTCCTGCGGCGAACTTGACCGGTCCATTGCCACTTCAGCTTGCATAGTTTGCTTGTTACTTTGGTTCTCCTACGGATTTCTTCCCTACGGACCAGTCCCGCCATCAGTGTCCACATCTCGGATCCGTAGGTAGGCAGTACTAGGTAATACTGGTAGGACGATATGCTCGAAAACTTTCGCAGTCAAGCAATATTATAAAATAATTACCATGTTCCGATGGTAAAAGTAATCATCGTGAAAATTTTTTTTACTCAGAGCACCTG